>RSEF01000001.1:50634368-50645085 GCA_003993805.1 Himantopus leucocephalus
ATTGAACAGCTGTATTTCTTAAATCTAGTAGTATATATTGGCAGATGGGGGTGACTAGGAAATGTGTAATGAACAAGTTTGTAAACAAAGAGAAGTGATAATGTTGCCTGAATTCTCTTGATGGTTATACTAAAGTAGCTCTGCTAAAATAATAGATCTTTCCACATTTGAACTATTTAAGCTAAGTGCAAAATTTGACCACAGTTCTGAAGGGGGAAATACAGCTGAAGAAAAATAATGATTTTTTCCACTTATGCAAGCAAAATAAATGGTTACTTCTGTCTGATACTGTGTATTTATTGCTTATAGTTCTGTGTCAGCACTGAAACAGAGATGTTAAGTCCTGTTAACAGAAATACTTTCCTCCTCTTTTCCATACAGATGATGACATGTTTTCCAATGTGTTTTGTGAAAATTCTAAGAAGCTCATTGATGTACATTTATTTGCCCTGGCTGCTAAGTACTATTCTTTGTCTAACCTTGGAGTGTGTACCCCATTAGAAGATGTACTTGAAGCACTGAGAAGAGACAGTCAAGGAACAACAGGTATATTTACATTGTATTTAAATTTTTATTTTTCACTATAGGACCTACAGAGTTTTGGTTTTGGAGGGTGGTTTGCTTCCCTGCCTCCCCCCCTCGCCATGCTTCTCGCTTAAATTTTCATTTATTCATAGATAATTTCTTCATTGTCTTTGTTTAGAAAATGGATTCTCTTGATAAAATTTCCGCAGAGGAGTCACAGCATTCAGTACCTATAGACCCTTCCTGAGATTCAGTTTCAAAGGTGATGAGATAGGCAAGCAGGCACATCATTATTTGAGATGTCTCATTAATTCACTTCGTTTTTCTTTCCCTGAGCGGCAAGAATCATGGTTGCTATTCTTGCTTTTTTTAAAAAGTCTCAGCCTAAAATCTGGCAAGTGGGTTTTTTGTAACATCTTTTGTTTAATATGAAATATGCTTTGGCGTCTAGCTGAATGTGGCCCAATAAGTGTTTGATGTCGCGCAAAAAAAAAAAAAGATATTTTATTCATTTTGTATGTTTTGGACCAATACCAAAAACATGTCATAAAACTAGAGCAATTTCATTTTCTGTAGTTAAAGAAAGGAGATTAAAACACTCTCAAGTTGGCATCAAGTTGGACACTGGAAGTCTTGCCCCTGATTATATTTTTTCTACCAGATGATAAATTGGCATTTATACTTACTTTGACCGCTGTAATTTTCATTGAAAATGTGCTCTTCATGGAGTCCTCAGTCATTATAGATTTGTCACTGTCTTTCAGATTTCTCATCAGTTTTTCAGAGGCAGACTGAGCAGCTCTCTGCCTTTGCTTTCTAGTGTGTTTTATCTCTATAATACGTTAAAACTCTGACGTTTCTTATCCGAAGTGATAACACCATTATATATGTTGGGCATCTTCCATTTTCTACAGCTATCTTCTCTTTCCAATTTTGCCATTTTCGATGGTTGACTCCCCAGTTTTCCATTTCTTCAGAATTACTAAAATGCCGTAGCTAAGATAGTCTTAATGTTTTGTTGTGCATTGGTCTTACTGTAAGTTTACTTTCTGGCTTCTTTCCTCCTGCTATTAGTTCATGTGAAGCCCTTTTTTCCTGTTTGACAACTGTATGCTGCTTTCGCTTGCTTTTTAGCTCTTTTCATTTTTATTGTGCTCTCATTCCCCACTAAATTTTCTGTCATTCTGTAGTTCTACCTTGTTATACTCGTATTTGAGTTCATACCTGGATTAGCTCTCTTAGACAAAAATGCAAGGATTCTTTCATCTTTTTGTCATGCAGAATGGAACATTAGGAATAAGACGATTGCTGAATATTTTATTCTGTGTCTTGCAGGATTGCGACTCGGTTGGGAAACTGGGGCCTGGGTTTGTGGTGCAGTGATTCTAAATTGTTCTTCATAGAAAAAATAAAACACGTTCCAAATGTATACAATGGTATTATAATGCAAAACCTTTGTGTTGAATTGGCAGTAAGTATCAGCTAAATTAATTTAATTTAAGCTCCTGGTAATCATCTGCCAGAAGCAAAATTCCAAATTATGGATTCATAATGTGCAAGTTGCCAAATGAAAGTTGTGATCTTTTAACTTGAAGATATTTCAGATATTTTGGACTTAATTCTGTATTTCAGAAAATACATTCATTTCCTGGCATAATAGAGCTTGCAAGTTAAGAGAAATGTAAGTCTGAGAAAACTGGCAACTTTATGATGGCCTTGCTCATATTCTGAAAAGTATGCATCAGGATAATTTCATTTAAGTTTCAGATGTTTTTAATACATTTTCTTGTCCTAAGACAAACATGCTTATGAGGCTATTCCCACAGTTTGCATGCTTGCATAGTTCTCTAACTTCTTCATCATCTTAATGTAGTCATATTGTTATCCTTCCTTAGAATACTTGGTAAGCACAAAAGTTTTAAGTGTATTGTAGACACAACTACTCAGAACTCCATTCTGAGTCTGAAGGGCTTTCTCCATTGCTTCCTAACAAAGATCACCGTGGTCCTTACTGCACCATCAGGTTGCTTGCACTGAGCACACAGGATCCACAAGAGCCTGGCCCAAGAGGAGGAAGCCAGCACACACAATTTCTCTTGTTACAGGGTTCATATCTGATACAAGAAGCGAGGGTTGCTAGAGTATTGGATTAAGAGCACTCTCCACATTTGCAGTGTGTTTATGGCCAAGGTAATAGTCATGCAGTGAATGTTAATAAACCCATTTTTAAATTCCACATACTGGAATACTGAGGCAGACAGTCTGCCTCAATGGGTTTTTTAGCATATGGTTATCCAAGTCCCTCAGTCTGGCTTATAGAGTTAAATCATAGTAGTGTAACTTCTGCATAGGTGATGTTGTCTGATGTGGACTGTGAATTTAATTTTTTGTCTGGTGTATCTGAATTTCCATGGGTAGCTGGGATGTAAAACCCCCGCATACTGCCATAGGAGATCTTAGGAAGGTCTGCACTAGCCCTGTATAAAAGACAGTCTTTCCTCAATTTGTTCAGCTTCACATCTAGAGATGTAGCTGTAAATGGCATTATAGAATTGAAGCAGTTTTTCAAATGAAAAACAGCTACTTATGCTAGGGGTTCACAATGGAAATAAGCAACATTTCACTACCAGTTAAAACTAGTAACATTAAGCTTTCTGTTACTCTGTTATATCCAGGGTACTTCTGTGAAGTATTCGAAACCCATGTTCTTTTTTTCATCACAAAAGGAATGGGATCTCTAAATTTGTTATGATTTTTCAAATTAATATTTGTTCTGCTCGCATCAGTTGTACACATAATAAGGAAATTACACGTATTGTTATTTGTTTCAAGGAATTAAGTTTGTGATAGCAGAAAGAATTTACACTTTTTTTTAAACTAGTATACATATTTTTTTCAAATTTGCAGTTGTCTTGGCAGTATAAAACAGTCCCCAAATACAGTTTTTCTGTTAGATTGTAATGTCTGCTTGTTTTTCAAAATAATGTAAAAAAAACCTATCAGAATTTTGCAGAAAATGCAACAACAATAACGTTTATTAAAAATCCATAATTTTCTGCAAACAGTATCATTTTCACTGAGCTGAAATATCAGCAGAGTGTTCATTCTGCAAACAGTAGGGAAAAAAGTCTAAAAAGGGTTTAAGGAACTTTAGTAGCTAAGGTGATAAATACTTTATATATGCAGATATAAGCAAACTATGATTTTTCTACCTGGAACCTCAGCTTTTGTAAGTTGGGTCTTGTTTCTGGATATCTGGATTTCTTCCATGTTTGTAATACTTAATTTGGCTTAAGTACTTTCTGAAATGGTACTTCACACAGCATTCCCTAATTCAGTCTTTTGAGTTCATGCTATAGCAAAGAGTAAAAGGTGCAATATGTGGTGATAGTTCAAAGTGACAGTGCAGCTTTGGAGAACAGTCAAACAACTTTTATTTCTGTCAAGAAGTTAAATGTCTGTTTCTTCCTGTTCCCATTCTGCTGCTTTTTGTGATGAGCCTATCCAGACACAAAAATGTTCAAATATAAACAAAAAGAGACCTTTTTTTCTTTGCTTTTTTTTTCCCTTTCATTTGAAATGCTTACAAATTAAGAGCTTTTTAGGACACTGTAGATCTTCACAATTTTAAAATTAAGGAGTGTCTTTAGTGAAATGACAATCACTTGTTTCTGCTATTTGTTTGGTTTAAAAGTATTTTAGTCTATTTTTTCTTTTGTCAGTTCATAGAGTCTATATTAGATTTTAAGTATTGTCATAACAGTTTATTATAAAAAAACAGATGTTTAAGAAATAGAGAGATCCTGTGGGTTTTGGGAAAAATAGAGAAAACACTAGGTTTCTCATGAGCTCAGTTCAATTCCCCACTCTCTTTTAAAGAAGTAACACTCTTGGCTTGGTTCCCAGTATGATCTGATCAAGGAATGAACATAGTTTTTGCCTAATGATCAGTTTCTGGACAGATGAACACATACTGTGCAAAAAGCAGAGAATGGGAAAGTATATTAATCTGCCTAGTCATGTAGAAAAGTCTTGGTTTCTAGGAGTGTGCTCATCAGTAACAGTTCAGTTTCTTCTACCATCACTCAGACTTACAAAAATTTCCATCAATTTAACTAGAGCCAAGTGTCCTGTAGTGTTGGTCGCCTAAGATAAACGTGTGGGTTTCTCCCAAGGGAGTGACCTCTGAGCTCCTCCTTTGGTTGGGGGATGTAGAGATTAGCAAGTGGGTGCTTGGTATTCTCTGCAAGCAGTAACCCTGTGGTAGAGATTGACTCCATCTCATTAACAGATTCTGCAGCAACACTGAAATGAGTGATTTTCTGCCATAAAGATGTAACAGTTCTATAACCCATCCATAGGGTAAATAAAGAAATTAAAAGTGCATCCTCCTTTGAATTTCCCCAGCATCGCTTATAACCTTTATTTGAGATATCTCCCTGTCGTGGTTTAACCACAGCCGGCAGCTACTCGCGCTGTTCTCCCCTGTCCCCCAGAAGGGCAGAGAGAAGAGGGAGAAAAGGAGGGAAAAGGGGAAAAACTCATGGGTTGAGACAAAGATAGTTTAATAGAACAATAACAGAAAAGGAAAAAAAAAAAATGACAACACAAGTCACTCTCACCACCCAGTGAACTGGTACCTTCCCGAGCAGCGATCGCGAGTACCTGCCCCCCCAGCCAGCCCCCATTTGTATACCGAGCATAATGTCTATGGTATGGAATATAACTTTGGCCATTCCATCATTCTGCGTAGGCTCCTTCTCAGCTTCTAGGGGAAGCTGAGAAAAGTCCTTGAAAAAAGTATAAGCATCGCCTGGCAACAACTAAAGCAATATGCATTATTGACATTCCTTTCATACCCAATTTGAAACACAGCAACCACTAGAAATGAAATTAACTCTGTCCCAGCTGAAACCAGGACACTCCCACTTGATATTGTGAGCAAATCTGCAGAATTAACAAGCCATACTGCATGATTGTTAATTGTCCCTGCCCTTATATTTCATATATATAGGGGTAAATGTGATAAGCGACACAAAAATAAATATTTTTTTAATGAACAGGAAAAAATAGTATAGTTTTATAGTAGTAGCTATTGTTTAATATCTGGTTAGTTATTAGATATGCTACATCTTAAAAAAACTACACTAACAGTACTAAGTTTTACAGTGTGTTGAATTTTACTAATTCATCTGTAATTCAGAAGTTTAGTCTTGTAAAAATTTTGTGAATTTTTAATTAATTACTATCCTTAATATGTAAAAATACTATTGCATATTTTTAGGCTGGTATTTTTTCTGATTGATCACAAATCTTTATTATTATGGGCTGTGTTAACATGTATTTATTTGCTTAATCTGATACAGGCATCAAAACTGATGAGTTTATGAATAATAAGAAATCACATGAAGTGCAGGTGATGTCAGAGCTGGTAGACAAAATAGCAAATTATTGTGGTATAAAGCAGGTAAGAAAGCATTTCTTACTGTACGTTACTATGTACCTTCCAAGTTATTATCCTTATTGTGTTCAAATACATCATTTTGATATTCTGTCATTGCTGTTATTTTTCCTGTAAATAATTGTAGCTAAAGAAGAGCCTTTAGGGCCAAGCTGAAGGACAATTTTGTTTACAAATATATCATTCCAAAGGAGCTGCCTTTCACTGAGTCATAATCATTTTATGACTCATGAAAAATTTTAAGAAATCATAATCATCCTCTATATGTTGAGCAGCTAAAAATTGTACTGCTTTTTGCTGTGCACGGGTACTGCTTTACTTACTGGCAGTTTACCATAAGTATCAGTAGGAGGGCAAAACTTCTTTCTTCTCTCTCTGTCAGGCACGCAAGTGTGCCATATAGAGACCAAAACAGAAAATTTGAGAAATTTTGAAAGCTCATCTTATTCTGGCACAAGAGATTTAAGTTGTTTCCTGTTGCTTAATGCTGTTCACCTTTATTTGACATGGATTGAGCTCTATCAATTAGGAATTTAGTTATGACCTTTTTAGTTTGAAGAGAGACCAGATTAAGCAGAGATTTATGTAGCAGGATGTGCATGAAATACACGTGAGATCTGGACACCCAACATCATTATCACCCAGCGATTACTCTATGAATTGGTCATTTCATGCATGAGATGGCAAGTTCATCCTTGGATGGTGAAGAATTGCAGGATTCCTTTCTCAAATTTGATTGTGACTTCTCCTTTTTTTTACATGTAATTATGATTGCACAGTGCACTAGATCACTGTTGCATTAAAACCTTGTAGATGTTTACTTATTGATCTGTTGACAAAACACAAACATCATTTTAAGTACCATATTTCACATTCTATTACACAAAAGTACACCAATACCATTTCCTTGGCTTACATACATGTAATTTTTCTGTAAGCTTTTTCAATGTTAAACTTTCTGTTAGATTCCATGTCTTAGATCTTTGTTGTGGTAAGGCTAAATTTTTACGCATCTGAGTGAACTGAATTGATTTAAACATTTTAATCTCTGTAATACTAGTAACTGGCTAATGTAGCTTCGTCCTCGCTTTAAACTGTAGATGGCTAGTGGCTCTGGACACTGCATTTGACTCCTTTCTGCATCTGAGCACTTGCTTTCTGTACGAGAGGCTGTAAGTGTAAATGGAGACTGATGTCCTCCAGTGTAATATTCATTCCCACAAAGATGTGTGGAGAACAAACTATATTTCTTTAAAACCAAAGATTAATAAGGCATCTGCCCAGATTTTATGCTGCATGTATTCCCTCTGAGCCTTTCTTTTTTTCCCTAAGTAAATATTTCTGAGTATAGTTTAAAATTAATGTATCAGATGTGGTTAAGGGGGGAGACACAGCTGCAGTTGGGCAAGCCAAGTCTGTATTACTGTGGTCTCTGGTATATCTTGTCCCCCATATTGTGCCTGGCCTTTGTAATGGGAGAGTGGTAGTTGTTGTGCTTCGTACCTGCACCGGAGAGGTTGCTAAAAATTAATGGTGTGGCCAGTCACGTGCCAGGGGTAAGGCACACGGCCGTGCTCTGTTCAGTTTGGTGGCAGAGAAGTACCTGCAGCGTCCCGAGGTGCTGCTGCGGCCACCATAGACTGAAGCGCAGGCCCCAAAACTTGGATTCAGCTCTGAGTTGCTGAAGCTGAACTTTGATTAGGAAGTTATTTGGCTCAGACTGTGTTTAATTTAGAGAATGTAAATGATGCAGTGCTCTTGACAGGTTTGGGTCAGGCCTGTGGCATCCTTGGAAAAAGAGATCAAAACTCTGAATCCTGACCATCTGTTTTGTGAGGGACGACTGACAAAGGCAAAGTTTTAGGCAGTCTTCTCCTTACAACTGGGATTACCAAGTAAATAGAGAGCTGCAATTAAGGCCAAATATTACTGGATGAGGCGCAATCAATTTGTGAGCATCTGCGATCGCTTACAGCCATGGAAGGGGATCTCTCCAGCAGCTCTTTCAAGAGCCAGCCACAGTGACAAGTGTGGGCACCTTCAACAGCCGTGAAGTGGATGCGCTTTGTAAAGAATAGAAATACAGTAGCAGCAGATTTGTGAAAGTAATTTCGTCTATCATTAGCACGTTTTTTGCCTTGCTTACCTTTTGCTTCAGGCAAGTATTAGTTGACAAGTGTTGAAGAGTTTCACATACTGAAAAAGCTATACGAACGAGAGTGCAGTTTGCTTATAATGCAATACTAAATGTTCTCTGCATTTGCTGGAAGGTGGTGTTTCATATAGCATTTTCATTTAGATTTTAAATTGTTCCTGTGAGATTCAGCAATGAAAGGAAAGGAAAACCCATGTTCAGAGAGTAGAAAAGTAGAGCCACCTTAATGACCTAACCTAAGTCCCGATGTGGCTGGTTACTAATAAAATCTCAAACCAATCATTACTAAGCATCTGTCAATATGCTGCAATTTCATCCAGTGATTACGCACTTTTATCAGATGGCTTAGAGTATCTTTATACAAAGGATTATTTTCTGTTTATTTTTTGAAAAAATTGTAACATTTAATGAAAAATATTATTGCAGTATATCACTGAATATGAAATGCTGACTGCTCTATATTAACTTTTTTCCATTTTAGTCATACACTGTAACACAATTTATTTGTGCAAAGTTACAAATCCCTAATATATGAAAAGAGCTTTCCACTTACATTAAATGAAAAAAAAAGAAGAAAAGCCTCCTTCTCAGTTATTAAAAAGCAACTCCTTTTGTTTTGGTTACCTTTCAACTTAAAAAAATACAGGAATTGTAAAGTTTTAGGAGATTTTTTCCCTTATTGATTTTTTTCTATCCTTCTCGCAAAACAAAATATATGCGGCATTTAATTAAAAAAATCTAGAGCTATGAAAACACAACACATGTTTTACAACAGCACGTGTCCTCAGGGTGTTTGTTTCAGATATTACAGATCACTGACGGCTTGAAAAATGCCCTCCATTTCACCTCCATACCCATGATGTATAATGGGTGGTAGAGGATATTACTCTCTTGTGGTATTTTATAATGTGGTATAATAAATAGTAAAATGAGTATAAAAGCAAAAATTTTATTACTACTGTAATCACTTCTAGGTTAATGATTTGAATTGAAACATTAAAGCAAACTAACTAAAGGGTTTTTTCAGTTGTTTACTGCCCCTTTTAAGCATTATTCCTATTGTGCAAGTGGAACTTTATTTTATAAAGAAGTTCTTGATTGAACTCTGAAAAGAAGCCAGCGATGATTCCTCTTTGCTTAAATGCACATTTGTTTTCTTTAATGTATTTGTGAAAGTTTTCCTTGGAAATTGCAGCATGTGCAGCAAGACTTGCAATGTATAATATAAGTATGATATAATTCTGCATTCAGCATCCATTAAATTTGTGATTTGGTGCTGGGAAATGTTGGAGTGCTTCTGGAAACGGAATTCTTGATTGCACTGTGCCAGAAACTGTGTTTAAACATAGTACCCAACTCACTGTGGACAAGACCTTTGGAGTTCATTATATCATGGAAATTTCATTTTAAAAGTTCATGCTTGGCAGATACGCTATTGATTACTGATTACCTTTCCTTATGTAATCAAGGGAAGGTAAAGCAGGGATTAATTTAATGCAGTCTATTTGTTTAGCACAAGATCATTACCTGCTTATTTTTAGTCAAATTTTCCTTTCGTTTTAAAACTATTCTCCCAGTGCTAATTTAACAATATATCACTGTTTTCTTTTTGCTTGGAAACAACTAAAACCTTACCCAAACAGCAGTTTGTCTTTACAGCCACTAGAGGTCACACGTAGGAGTTAGGAATAATTCACTAGCTGACTCTGTGTCCCAAATGCTGCCTTTCACAGAAATGATTAAAAACCTTGTAGAAGTGGCGGTGTGCATATTCTGCATAATAGTAATATTTGTGATGTAAAATAGTGGGTAAAATTATTCTTTGGGCACTTTTCTTTCCTTCACTTCTAAATAACCTAGGAGAATGTTGGTGATAAATATGACAAATAAATGACATTTCCTAAAAGTATGCTTAGATTATATAAATTCTATTTTTCTAAATTCACTCCTGTACAGAATTCATTCAAGAAATTTGAGGATTATAGCATACCTAGATGGCAAATGTGCAGCAATATCACATAAAGAGTGTAGATGAGAAAGCCACGTGCAGCCTGCATAAACAATTTTTACCTAATAGTGTGTATTCTCCGCTGTTTTATGTAGTCTCCTGTGACATTGGTTCAAGTTTTTCTTTCTAATTCCATCGCTGCACAAATCTTTAGCTTTCTTAGAATAAGGAATAAATCTTTCTTTTGCATTTCGGTAAGAGTATTGCTGTTCTGAGTATTCTTACCTGGTAAAGTTGAGTTTTAGGTGGATACATGTAGTGTGTGCTGCTATTTGGACTTGCAAATATCAGTGTAAGCTTTCTTGTGAACGTGTGGCAGACCAAGAACAAGACATAGGTGTTCTTGAATCAAACACTTTCAGGAACATCTTCAAAGAAACCATTCTATCTAGTCAATGTAATTTTTGGTAGATACCTGAACAGAAGTGAGCATTATCATTTTCTTTCCTTAGAGAAATGGCACTCTGCCTATTCTTGTAAAATATTTTGTTATATATTTACTACAAATTAAAACACACATAGAAACATAGAATCATAGAATGATTTAGGTTGGAAGGGACCTTAAAGA
>RSEF01000001.1:50659945-50674208 GCA_003993805.1 Himantopus leucocephalus
AGATCTCTCTTTCAGTTATAGCCTGGTTTCCTACTAGAAATAAATTCAGTCTGAAAAGATAACCTTATTCTGAAACAGCAGTGATTTAGTAGGCTTATTAATGAAAACAATGCTCTTCGACATAGTCCTTAATGCTCAGTGTTTTTAGATTCAAGTGTAAACCAATCCTAATTAAAGCTTCTTTTTTTTTTTTCCCCCCTCTATATTCCAATGAAAGAATTTCAGTGCCTGCTTAAATCCAGCTCTTTGGACTAGCTGCCTAAAGTGTAAGGAAGAAAGGGTGAAATGAGTAATGGAAGATTCATTGAAAGGCTGAATGTACGATATGGAAGCCAAAATTTGGGAATCTATTCAGGCTAACCATTCCTATATTAATCAGCAGAGCTATTCTTATCAGCCGGAGGATGCAGCACCTGTCCTCTATCCTAATTATAGGCAGTGTTTGTGTGTTTTCTTATAAATTTTGGCAGACTAATGAAAAGTGAAATTTTATAAAATCTTATTTAATATGTGACCTTGCATTCTGTGGCACTTGGTGGTTAGCAACCAAGATACTGCCTCACTGGGTAATAAATTCATGTTTTAATACAGTTATTTGTTTTACTTGTAGTGTAGCAGACAGCTTCAAACCCTTAGGGAGAGCGTTTTAAGTCTGTCTGTCTCTCAGATGGTCTGCTTGGCTATTTCATCCTCTGGGCTTGGTTACAGTGTTTTGATTAAATGTTACATTACTGTGATACACAAGCCATTTCAAGTATTCAGATTTGTTTTTAAAAAAGGTATTTAAAAAAAACACCCAACAACCCACAAAGCAATTTATATGTCCAAAAGCTCACTGCAGACTTTACCTTTTCGTGTGTCCCAAAGCCATGCTGCTCGGCATCAACAGACTTCTTCCAAGCTAGTTAACGTGAAGAAGTGCAGCAAAACAGCTCAGAAATTTTCTCACTAGACATTCTAGAACTGCTTTTTAAAATAATGTATATTTGCATCTTGTATCATAACATAGCTTAAGTTTTTGTTGAATCCTTCCAGGAAACTCAGTTTTCTGTGCAGTAAAGCAAATAAGTAAATTGTTTTCCATTACTTTTTTCCTGTTGGTAATGTTGGTGGCTGTGGAAATTCAAGTACATCGTGTGTTCTACACTTTTTTTTTTGTAATCTATTTTGCCATTAACTGTCTACTACAGACAGTTGTGAATTACATAGGCTTCTTGGAGAAATACAGACTCCTTGTGAAAGCTTAATTAAATGTAAATGTCCAGTTAACACTAGCACAAATTCAGCAGTCTTGCACTTGAATGTTAAATCCTTATTCTATGTGCTGTCCTTAAGAGTGAAGCCCACATGTTTTTAACATGGGACTTTAGTCTTTTTCTGGGTGTGATGTCCTGTGAAGATCTTACTGAACCCTGAAGCAGGGCGTCATTTTAAAAAGTTGTTCTTTTTTTTTTTTCTTAAGGTATTTGATGATCTAATAGAAGCTGCCCTTATGATATGCTTAAGCCATCATAGGTGCAACTCTACTTGTATGTAGGAAATGGTAACATTCTTCCTGGCTGTGAAAATAGTTTGAAAAGTAGTTCTGGTGTCACTAATGATAAACTTTTATTTGAATGAACAAACATGTTTGCAAGATCCTGCAAGTTCTTAGTCAAGATTTGCTTCACAAGTTTTTCTTTGGTTGCTATTTGACCATGTTCTCTTGGTGTGTAGGCCATGAATGACTAGGCCTGAAGGAGTATCTAGAGATACTCCCCCCAAAATGGGAGGCTGTTTAAACAAGTTCTAAACTGTCAAAGCGTTGGTAAAAAGGCTTTCTGTTTTCTGACAAGATAATGCATGGTTTTCAAAGTCCATCTGCAACAAGATTCTCCTGATATTTTTCAAATTATTGGAGAAATAGCAGAAAAGGGAAAGCTGACTGTGTTTTGGGTAGCTTCTCCTATCACGCAGAGAGAAAATCTTCCATTTGTTGGAAACTATTGTGTCCTTTGGATGGTAAAAAATTTCAATGGTGGGTAATACAGGTAAATAAATCCTAAATGTTTACCCACAGCTGCTTGAGACAGGAAATGTTAATGTAGCTATGGCTGCCACTTAAGTCTGGTTAGTCAATTTCCACATTAAGCATACTGTTTGGGACACCACTGGACACTCAAGGACTTTCCATCTGAAGTTAACAGCAGCAATGGACTTTAAAGGATTATTGTTGTACTAGAAAATTTCTCTGATATCCAAGTGTGGGATTATTGTACATATGCCTTAATCTGGAAGTTTAGATTTGTTTTTTAAGCTTTACCCCATCTCCAAAAAGCTGTGAAGTTTTTCAAAGAAAGCAAAAAAAATTATTTGGATGAACATCACATTGAAATGCTTGATGCAAAGTCAAAATTCCTGTTGCTGAATCACAGTTAATCTGCTTTAGACTATTTGAACTGTCTGTAAGGGACATCCAGATTTGATATGTTGCATAAAAGAATACAAGATTGCCATGGGGCTGCTTAAATATGAGAGAAAGTTGTGGGTAAGTGACTGGAAATACCAGGATCATGAGACATGATTTTGTAACCAAGTGGCATTTTCTCATGAAGTTAACAAACGCTTTTAATAACAAAAAACATTACTTCTGTAAAAGGGAAATAAAAAAATACATGGACAGATAAATCTTTCAGAAGAAACCCAAGGGCAGTGAAAACCAGAATGATTTAATGGTTGCCAAAGAGAGTGAAGTGAAAGAGCCTGTTAGCAACAGAGAAAGGGAAGAACTTCATTAGACACCATAAAGAGGGGATTAAAAAACCCCTAAAATCTGCCCATCCACCCCGCAAAAAAAACCCTATGCAAAACCAGGATTCAAACTTTGTCACTAAAATAATTTTCTAAGAATAACAGCCCAGTTTGAGCAGCTGGAAAACAAAGAAGAACATACATGAATTTAATCCTATTTTTTTGTTTAGAAACATTGTAAAGTAAAACAAGATGATGAAGAGAATGGGATGTAATAAGAAAAATATGAATTCATAATGTAGTTGAATCTTAAGTTCATAGTTTAAATTACAGCTCAGGCTTTAATGTTTTAGTTTCCCACTCAGTAGAAGTCACAGTACACAGAGGAATGTGTATGCATTTGTATTTTGACATGCATTCATTTAGTAGGTAGACCATACACTGTGCTAGTATCATAGAATTGTTGAGGTTGGAAGGGACCTTTAAGATCATTGAGTCCAACCATCAACCTAACATTGTGAAAACCACCACTAAACCACGTCCCTAAGCATCACGTCTACCTGTCTTTTGAATACCCTCCAGGGATGGCGATTGCACCACTATCCCTGGATAGTCTCTTCCAATGCTTGATAACCCTTTCAGTGAAGAAACTTTTCCTGATACCCAGTCTAAACCTCCCCTGGCACAACTTGAGGCTGTTTCCTTTTGTCCTGTCACTTACTACTTAGGAGATGAGACTGACACCCACCTCTCTACAACCTCCTTTCAGGTAGTTGTAGAGAGTGATAAGGTCTCCCCTCAGCCTCCTTTCCTCCAGACTAAACAACCCCAGTTCCCTCAGCCGCTCCTCATAAGACTTGTTCTCTAGACCCCCCTCCAGCTTTCTTGCCCTTCTCTGGACTTGCTTCAGAATCTCAATGTCTTTCTTGTAGTGAGGGGTCTAAAACTGAACACAGTATTTGAGGTGGGGCCTCACCAGTGCTGAGTACAAAGGGACAATCACTTCCCTAAGTCCTGCTCACCACACTATTCCTGATACAAGCCAGGATGCTGTTGGCCTTCTTGGCCACCTGGGCACACTGCTGGCTCATATTCAGCTGGATATTGACCAATACCCCCAGGTCCTTTTCCACCAGGCAGCTTTCCAGCCACTCTTCCCCAAGCCTGTAGCGCTTCATGGGGTTGTTGTGACCCAAGTGCAGGACCCGGCATTTGGCCGTGTTGAACTTCATACAAATGGCTTCAGCCCATCGATCCAACCTGTCTGGATCCCTCTGTAGAGCCATCATATCCTCAAGCAGATCGATAGTCCCAGCTAACTTGGTATCTTCAGCAAACTTACTGAGGGTGCACTCGACCCCCTTGTCCAGGTCATTGATAAAGACATTAAAGAGAACTGGCCCCAATACTGAGCCACTTGTGACTGGCTGCCAACTGGATTTAACTCCATTTACCACAACTCTTTGGGCCCATCCAGGCCATGAGCAGCCAGTTTCTCCAGGAGAATGCTGTGGGAAGCGGTGTCAAAGACTTGACTGAAGTCCGTGTAAACAACATCCACAGCCTTTCCCTCATCCACTAAGTGGGTCACCTTGTCATACAAGTAGATCAGGTTTGTCAAGCAGGACCTGCCTTTCAGGAACTCATGCTGACTGGGCCTGATCACCCAGTTGTCCTGCACGTGCCACGTGATGGCACTCAGAATGATCTGTTCCATAACCTTCCCCGGCATCAAGGTCAGACTGACAGGCCTGTAGTTCTTCAGATCCTCCTTCCAGCCCTTCTTGTGGATGCACGTCACATTTGCTAACCTCCAGTCAACTGAGACCTCCCAGTTTAGCCAGGACTGCTGACAAATGATGCAAAGTGGCTTGATGAGCACCTCCACCAGCTCCCTCAGTACCCTTGGGTGGATCCCATCTGGCCCCATAGACTTGTGTATGTCTAAGTGCTGTAGCAGGTCCCTCACCATTTTCCCTTGGATTATGGGGGCTTCATTCTGCTCTCTGCCCCTATCTACTAGCTCAGGGGGCTGGGTACTCGGGGAACAACTGGCTGTACTGTTAAAGACTGAGGCAAAGAAGGTATTAAGTACCTCAGCCTTTTCCTCATCCTTTGTCACTATGTTTCCACCCCTGTCTACTAAAGGATGGACATTCTCCTTAGTCCTCCTTTTATTGGTCATGTATTTATAGAAACTTTTTTTATTGTCCTCAACATCAGAAGCCAGATTAAGTTCTAGTTGGGCTTTGGCCCTTCTAATTTTCTCCCTGCATAACGTTGCAACATCTTTGTAGTCCTCATGAGTGGCCTGCCTCTTCTTCCAAAGGCCATGATTTCTCCTTTTTTCCCTGAGTTGCAACCATAGCTCTCTGTTCAGCCAGGCTGGTCTTTTTCCCCGACGGCTCATTTTTCTGCCCGTGGGGATGGCCTGCTACTGCGCCTTTAAGACTTCCTTCTTGAAAGATGTCCAGCCTTCCTGGACTCCTTTGTCTTCAGGACTGCCTCCCAAGGGACTCTGTCAACCAGGCTCCTGAAAAGGTCAAAGTCTGCCCTCCAGAAGTCCAAGGTGGCAGTTCTGCTGACGCCCCTCCTTGCTTCTCCAAGAATTGAAAGCTCTATCATTTCATGATAGCTATGCTCAAGACGGCCTCCAACCGTCACATCCCCCACAAGTCCTTCTCTGTTTACAAACAACAGGTCCAGCAGGGCACCTTCCCTAGTTGGTTCCTTACCAGCTGTGTCAGCAAGTTATCCTCAACACAGTCCAGGAACCTCCTAGACTGTTCTCTCTCAGCTGTATTGTATTTCCAGCAGATATTTGGTAAGTTGAAGTCCCCCACGAGGATAAGGGCTAGCTATCTTGAGACTTCTCCCAGCTGTTTATAGAGTATTTCATCTGCATCTTCATCCTGGTTGGGTTGGCCCCTGATTCTTACCCACAAACACTCAACCCTATCGTCACCACCATTATGTTCTAGACATTCATAACACTCCCTAACACACAGGGCCACCCCACCACCTCTCCTGCCTTGCCTATCCCTTCCGAAAAGTTTATAGGCGTCCATTGCAGCACTCCAGTCATGCGAGTCATCCCACCACGTTTCCATGATGATGACTACACCATAGTTTTCCTGTTGCACAATGGCTTCCAGCTCCTTCTGTTTGTTGTCCATGCTGCGTGCATTAGTGTAGAAGCACGTCAGTTGGACTATTGGTCCCAACACCTTTTAGCTGGGAGAAGCCCTAATTCCTACCTGACCATTCTCAAGTGCAGCTGTAGTTTCTAACCCACGGCTGACCCTCACATCTCTGCTGCTGCATGGATCTCCATCCCCTACCTTCGCTGAGTCAGCAGATGAGGGACCTCACTAGCATACCACCCCACAAACATAGTAGTAAACTTCTGAAGGGATAGTCGTTCATCTTACCTAGAAATTCTAAATTTTTAAATGTAAAAGACCCAATTAAAAAATACACAGATTCTTTCCAATAGTTTCAAAAATTTGTTGTCTGAATTTTGAATCCTGCACTTCTATTGTATTTCTTACCCATTTCGAGTTTGCTTTAAAAATAATTCACATTGGTTCTGTTAAGACCACATGGATGGAAACCTGGGTAGCTGACAGACAGAGGGATAAATGACTTTGTCACAAATAACTGGGATGTTAGACGCTTATATTTGGGTCTGTATTATTCTATGTCTTTATAAATATTTTATATGAGTGGCTTAAAATGCACTAAGGAAATTTGTGGAGGATTTTGAAATTAAAGAACTCAAGTATACCATAAGTGAAAGGAGATAACACAAATGACAGCTCTCGAGCTAACAGAGGTAATCTTTTGAGGTCATCTGAAACATTTCCAGATGACAAAGAAATAGCTGTTTTATGTGTGTTGTCCTTTTATTATAACAGAGGATCTGAAAAGTGTGCTTTTTATGGTTTTGGCCTACTAAACTCAACCCCTGTGCCTCTTTGCACCTTGCCCATCTGCTGCGACTTTTATGTTGCCAAGTGTTTCTTTAATAGGTGCTCTGTTGTGCTCAAGTATACATTTGGAACAGGAAGGGGAGACCTAAACTTAATGATGTGAAATTTCAAAGTAGCTTTAAGAGATGAGAGTGAATTTGCTTGTAAGAAATGATAATCTAAAACTAATGATCACATATGTTCACTCAAGTAAAAGAAATAATTACCATACCTGAAGTTGGGATACAGCTTTGCCCTTCCTATGTTCCACTTAGCATTTCCAACTATTGCTAACTTATACTATTAACTGTTATTTCAGAAGAGTGCCATTGGGATTGAATTAGAGAGGGTTTAGAGTCATGCAATTTATGAGGATATACGTAAACCTTTAGGAACTACTACCAAAAATGGATTAGAAATGTGGATATGAAAATTTGTTTGAAAGAATGCTAGTTAATGCAGGGGATTTGTTTGAAAAAAGGCCAGCTGTGTAAAGAAATTCTGAGTGGTGGTGTTAGAAAATACAAACCAGATGTTAGGAGAGGAATAATCTGAAAATGCTAATTTTGAAAGTGTGTCCTATCGTATCTTCCTAAAAATGATAAGAATCAATGAATTCAACCTGGATGTCTGTGTGCTGTGGTAGGAGAGAAACCATCATTAAAATAGATTCTGTGGGCTATGTTGTTCTGCCATAATGTAAGAATAAAGTTATTCCTTGCTATATAACTTTTTAACATTTGAAAGCCAAAAATTTTTCAGAATTTTCTCCACATGAGATAATTATGGGTAAAAAAAGTTAGAAACCAGACAGGAGCAGCAGAAAGTCAAGGGCTAGATGCTTTGATTTTTATTTTTATTTTTTTAATAAGGGAAGCCAGAACAGAAAATATGCAAATTCAGCATAAAGATGACTGAAAGTTGACTGTTAATTTATAAATAATTGAATAATAAAAATACAATGCTTGAATGGACTTTTTTCATGTCCTCTAGCAAAGAATGAGCCTCTTTTATACCAGATTGTGGGAATATTCCTTCAAGTTAAAGATGGAAGCCTATTATATGGTACGAACAGAGCCAGATTGGAAAAGTTTATAATCAGGAAGAAAAAGGTAGATAAATTATGGAAGTGAACCGTGTTATTAATTCATAGTGAATTGTCTGATGTCTAGATCTTGCCTTTACCTCCATGCTTTGTCAGAAGAAACGCATCCTATAAAAATATAAATCTGAAGAAGAGAGAGGAGAAAATACAAGTTGGCTGTATACCCTCATTGGCAAGACAAGTCAATCCAGATTCTGCCATAACCACACAACAGATCAGGCAAAGACCTGAACAAGACTTTTCTTCAAGTAGTTTCTGCGAAATAGCCCTGTGCTTTAGAAGAACAGTGTCATAGACACCAAATCTAGACACAATTCATTCATACCAAGACAGTAAACTTGCCTTAGAATGCTTTTTTTTTGGCAAAACCAAAAACAATTTCTCTCATATGATGTCTGTAGTGTCCCAAGGACACAACTGTTTACTCTTGTTTTAATGTGATCAGTGATAACCTGAAGGTGAGAATTTCAAAGTCTTATCTAAATAGATAATCTTTAATATTCCAGCAAGAAAATGAAGTAGTGAAAAATTGCTGAACCTGAAAGACCTGCTAATTGTCCATGAATCTTTATCAACCATATTGAGGAGGTACTTTGCCAGTGAGATTGTGGTATGCATGTCTCTCTCTAGGGCTGGTAGAAATTTTTATTATGGAGAAGGATTTTAAAATACATTTGACCAATCCTACTTTTTATTGTCAGCTATTGTTTAGATAAATGTTAAACAGCACCTGATTAGAAAGCAAGATGTCTGAGTAACAGCAGATTTTTGAGTTCATGGGATAAGCTGAAGAGCTTTTAGCATATTTTAACATTTTATTGTGTATCTCTGGAAAATACCAACCTCTCAGAAGGTTATGCTGTCATGTCTCTCCCCTGTCAAGTAAATTGTCATAAAAATATGTGTGTGGAGCACCAGGGGGTCCTCACTTCCTCCACCCATCAAACCTAAAAGGGAAAATATCATTCCTCCAAATTGGTGAATATTATGATACATTTTTACAGAAAGTTGAAGTCCCCTGCCTTCGGTTTTATGAACTACTTTATGTATGGTGCCACTTAAAACCAAACTTGTCAGTCTGAAGGTAACATCGCTAATGAAAGTTGATCAGTCAGTATATTTATAATGAAGTCTTCAGACCCCAGGGTGCTTCTCAATTATTAAGCAAGAGTAAAGCTTGTTGAGAGCTGCATCACTGAGATGGCTTAGGAAAAAGCCAGCGGGAAAAGATAAGTCTTAAGCTGACAGTCTTAGCGTTTAATCCGTAACAGCACAGATGACTGCTAGTAGCACATTCCAGGCATGAACCAGGGAAGTACAATCTCGTCAACCCAGTGCCGTGGGGGGTACCAGGGTGTCTGTCACAACCATGGCATAAGGGGCCGCAGGAACCAAGGGAATGGGCTGGTTCAGCAGCATTGTCTCTTGTGTGGAGAGGCAAGGGGACAACCCGTTTTCGAGCTAGCTTCACCCAAATCAGAAGCAAAGACCTGATGCCAAGTACTGGAAGTAGATCATTTGTTATGAATCAGAGAAGCAGAGGTATATTAAAACCCGTATCTGCCAGTTACAGGTGATTAGCGCAACTGTTTTCCCTTCTGTGCATATTCCTTTTCTAATTCTTCAAGTTCTATTTTGTACTCCAGAGGGAATTTAATTTCAGAACTCTTCCTGATAATACTAGAACCTCAGTGTTTTTAGCCATCTCGATGTTAACTTCTTTCCACCCCTTCAACAAAATAACGTTGTTGATACTTTTTTTCCCAGTATCCTCCTAAAGTGGCTTCAACAAGAAGATGCTACTTCCAAACTTATTTCTAGAATTTATAACCCAGCTATAAAAATTGTCTAGGTCAAAATTTAGCACAGACCATAAAGTATGATTATTTGGAAAGTGACAAAATATAAGTTTAATTATAGACAGAAAATTAGCAAGTTTTAGCTCACAAGATATTTTTAGGAAGTTAATCTTTGGATGGTGGTGTATCAGAAACTAGTAGTGGTGTTTTAATTTAAGTTTATTTTAAAGGACTACATTACCATGCTTGGTATTTCTGTCCACCTTTCTACTCATTTACTTTAGTGTTCATCAGTCAAGGAGAAGAGAATTTGACAGAGGAACAATGTTCTCAGAGGTGAAGCTCTTCAATAAAATTGGACTCAGAATAGAGAAGAGTCATCAAGTTGCCCGGAGGGATAAATAACTCAGGAGCACCTTGTTAGACACCAAAAATCCAAGTAGCAGCAACGCGTTCTGAGTTCTGAAAAATTGCATTGTATCAGGCACAAAGAGTCTGGTCATGGGGTGTGCATTCAGTGGAAAGCAGGCTTAATTAGTGCTAATTCTTGCAAACTAATTGTGTGTAGATGGCTTAATTTTTTTTTTTCTTCTTTCTTTCTTACTCCTCCAGAAATACCTAAGCTTTTAACTTGTATGTAATATTGATATGTATTTCCCAGGTGCTATCAGGCAGAAGTAGGAAGGTATTCTGTAGGAACATCTGAATTCGAAACAAAATTTCCTCTCCATCCTCATCGCTTACATGGGAGCTGTTCCTATGTGGCACAGCATCAGCTGATATGAAAACCCGTCCTCATTCAAAATATTTAGAAACAAATAATATAACAGGATTTGTCAGAAAGTGTATTTACAGTGTGGGTTTGTTGGGTTTTTTTTTAAGTCAGTCCTGGAAAAGGATTGCTATCAAACTATTCCTCTCCATATAGACCTGTGTCCTCTGTGACCCATATCATGTTATTTTCTCTTGTCATTTTACTTCCCTTGCTTTTATGGTGGGAATTCCAAAACAATACTCCGTGTACAGTTTTTAGGAGAGTCTGGATGGTACGCATGTACAAAAATGTTGGTTTTAATACAGTATGAAGAGAAATGCTCATCAGTTAGCTGAAAAATCCTCCAGTTTGTGGCCAAAGTTTTAAATATTTACAGTAGCTATTAAAAATGTTCTTTAGGTTTTCTAGTATTTATTAATTGCTATCAAGGAGTGATACTTCTGCTTTTGTTTGACACTGAGTCACTTAATCTTTTGTTTTTGCCAGTCTGCTTTAAAATATTCCAAGAAGAGAATTGGCAATTGTTTTTTTCCCCTCTTTTTCTTCCCTCCTTCATAATATTTAAGATATGATATTCACTTTGGCTACTTGATCAAAGTTCTCAATCCCCTATAGGTTTTTTAAAGCTACTTCAGAGCTTTCAAAGAATATTTATTTCTTTTTTTGCTTTAAAAGTAAAACCAATGGTTGTAGTCACAGGAAATAATTCTTGAAAATGGTCTGCAACAATTTAAATGCTTTAATATTTAAAAATAATAAAAATATTTCATTTTGTTTTCTTCCCTCAATAGTTATAGAAAGTTTTGTCTCACCTGGAATGAGGTGGATGACTAGGAAAGGACAATATAATGTGATTGCTATTCTTGTAACTGTTTGTCTTAGAAATGTATCCAAACAAGGAACAAAATGTTTCTCTTATATGGCAATGTGTTAAAGTCTAGATTTTGTCACCAGAAATCTGACAATATTTGCCTTTTTTTTGTCTTCCTTATTAGTTAGTATTCTCTGCTAAAATAGTTCTCGTGCTTATGTTTACCAACATGTATTAAACTCCTGGTGTGGCAAGACGTTTAGGAGTTTTAGGTATCTTGGGGACAGACAGGCTGAACCATTGAGCCAGTATTACCATAGGCAAGTTCCTTATTCTGTCTAGATTCTTTTTCTGTGGATTAGGAGTAATGATGGTAGACTATTTCTGTGATTTCCATGTGCAGCTATCCTTTAAAAAGCTTCATGTCTATAGGCTGGTTTGCTATAACTTTATTGATGTATTTCTGGAACTAGTACAGTTAAACAGCTCAGAAGATTTCAGGGTGAGAAATAGAAGGGAATAGGATGTCTGTAAATGGTATTTATAGTGTAAATTCTTCTTCCTTGAAAGACACACTCTATTTGTGGTTTCAGGTTTCAAGTGTGAATGAAGTCCTTTTATGAAGTTTCTAAGAGACCAGCAGTTTTGGGAGACAATCTCTTTTGTCTGTGTGATTCTTTTACTGAGAAACTTTCTAAATAAGTCTTAATCAGAAAACAGATATATGGCATATCCAGTGTTAAAATTTTGAAGACTGAAGTCAAGAAAAGGCTTGGTGTTAGAAGGATTTCCAAATATGATAATTTTGCCTAGCGGTAAAACGACAGCTTTTGAATTTGTAATTTTACATCCTGAATTGAACTCTATCAGTAGAGATGTTTAGTAACTTTTCTCATCTATCTACATTAAGTCTTCACTGCTTTAAGAGGAATGAATGCCAGTTAAATTAAGTGGTGGATCTTCCCTTCTTTTATGGATGTTAACTTTGTCAGACTCTAATCAGTTCTGCCAAATTGCATGATTTACAATGGCTGTGAAGATAGCAGTGTAAAGATTGGAAATACCTTAGTCGTTAGAGAAATGTGATTTGCATATAGATCTTGTAGTTTATGGAGGAGATATATATGCTATTAAGTGGTAAGTTTCTGCATTTGAGCTTTATCTGCTGCACTGAATACTGTAGCAGCACAAAAACCTTCTCTACCTTCATGTTTCTGTTAGCAGGTCTTGCAGTTACTCAGCGGTTCACTGTTGACTGAAGCTAAGTTAGTTTGGTGCAACGGAGGTTTTCTCTTAAAGAGGTGGTCGTTTCCCACCTGTACAAGCTTCCTTGCTGGCTTACAGATCTGCGGCCTCACGTGCGTCATGTTTGCCCATTATGCCAGATGTGCAGTCCCTTAGGAACTTGTACTGAATACTTCACACTTACTTAGCAAAAGATTTCTATAAAATAGCGTGACTGTTGGCCACCTGGGACAAAGCCAAAACGCGAGGAGGTGCCCAAAGTGAAAGGTCAGATTCCATGGGTTTACCCAGCACCTCCCCTGCTGCTTCCCTCCTCCTGCTCTCTGTACAAGCGCTACACCTGATAAAGCACCACCCAGCGTTTCCCAGCAGGGTCATGAGTGCTGAAAGCACGTCAGGAGATGATTGACAACTCAGCTGGACCATGATGGCCAAACCAGGCAGCATTCCTGCTAGACATATTTATCTAGGAATTAATACAATTACTGTAATCCATTGGACAAGTTGTCTAACCTCATAGGTTTACAAAGCAGAGAAGAAGGTGTCTGTAAGAGTGTCAGAGTTGTAAGCATAATTAACACACACTGATGATTTGCATTGATTGTGGAAAAATTGTGTGGAGTCAGGAGATTACTTTCTAAATAATTTCTGAAAATTATTTGTTAATCTTTTTAGGCTTTCTCACGAGACCTTGTTTAGTACGTACAAAGTGCTAGTTACATGATGTCGAAACAAACACGTATACCATTGCATTAAGTTATTTGTGAAAGCATTTCCCTGATAGCACACTCTTATGGTAAATTTTTGGAAGATAGCCAACTTTTTGTACAAGCTATTTGTAGTTGCCCAATGGCTGTACAAAGTAGCATCCAAGATGGACATGAGAAGATAATAAATACTGAGCTAATTCCTAAAATAGGCTTTACGTTCCCACCTTCCAGGCTCCTATTCCTATTTCAACTTTGTTTCCAGGGTAAAGCACTATATGAGCTGTCTGTGACCGTTGCTCCATGACCAAGCACAGTGTGTGCATCTTTGTCTAGGTATAAAGGTGGACCCATCGCTGTCCCAGAGATCTTGGCCTGTAAGAACAGGTGACTGGTCATGGAGAAGAGAGATGCTGCCTTACAAAGCACAACTTTTGTAGACATTCGGTAACTTTCAATGTTTTTGTATCAAACACACATTCAGTGTACCCAGTTTGCTCTTCATGTTCTTCACTGTCCAGTTACTTCTAGATGCAGTGGAGGAACACAGGGGGAATTTGAGATCAGTTACACCTTTGGGTGAATGATTGTCACTGCTCTGATTTTTCAGGTGCTCACATCCTCTAATATCTGCTTTTTTTTTTATGGGTGAAACTGTTGAAAAGGCATGTGATTATGGCAATGAAAAGAGCAGTTAGGCATATTCAGTAATACTTTTTATTTATCAATCTGTTTACACTTCAGACACACAAACCGGTGAAGGCTTAGAGGAGGTTTTTGACTTTGGATAACATAATGACGATTAGCCAAGCAAAAATATCTCCAAGTAGCTCCCTTCATTCTTCATTTGTTTATCCACCCCAAAAGCTAAGCTTGGATTTCTCAAAGCTGTTTTAACCCTCTTTAGACTCTGCTGGAAACTTTCAGGCTTATGCCTAAGCAGTTAATGTTAATGAAACAATGAAGGTAGTTAATTCACAAAAGGAAATCAGTTTGTGTAAGCTGGTCAGTTGGAAACAATCATTATCATCTGATGAACAGTTGATTTATTCAGCCAAATAAATTTATCATTGTAATGGTAAAAAAAAAAAAAAAAAAAAAAAAAAAAAAAAAAAAAAAA
>RSEF01000001.1:50683983-50696862 GCA_003993805.1 Himantopus leucocephalus
CATTCACCACCACTCTCTGGGCATGGCCATCCATCCAGTTTTTTACCCAGCGAAGAGTACACCTGTCCAGACCATGGGCAGCCAGTTTCTCCAGGTGAATGCTGTGGGAAATGGTGTCAAAAGCTGTGCTAAAATCAAGGAATATAACAGCCACAGCTTTTCCCTCAGTCCTGGGGGGATGTTCACAGTCAGCTGGAAGAGGCTGTTCCTTCCTCTTACTAAGGGGGTGGTGGAACAACCCCTTGGAGGACGGTGCCGTTAGCCACCTGCATGGCATGACAGTGGTTTTGGGAGCCCTTGCTGCTGTACCTGTGGCAGGCAGGGCTGCCGGAGGAGGGCAGCAGGACATCCAGCCACATTTTTGGCTACCCGCTTCATCTCCTGGGGTGAGGGCCAGGCAGGGCTCTCCAGAGTCCCCATTACAGCAGCCAGAAGGGAAGGAGGACCTGGAGGTGATGCAGAATGGAGGCCATAGTCTGTGCGGTCCAGCCCAGCAAGGAGGGGTGCAGCAAGCTCTGAGCAACCAGCCCCTGGGAAGCAGCCAGGCTATGCATGCTTCCCACAGGCAGGATCATCGTGCACTTGTGGTTTTAATGGAAAAAAAATCAATGGAAACAATAGCCCATCAACACAGCCAGCAGTGCTAATGGGAAATAAGTCTGGTAGCAAATGTCACTGTGCAGAGGGAGCTGTTTGTGAGATGTTTCTATAGGGCCCAGCAGTTGCCAGGCTTGCCAGTGTTTACCAATCTGATCTGGTTCCTATAACTGTATGTGGACCAGATGTGGACACTGTTACAAAGTTGTGGAAGACAAGGAACTAAAATACTTTTTATCTTAACTAAAAATACAATCCAAATATTGTCATCATGTTTGTGTCTTGAAAACCTGAGCTGCAACGATTCCTATCAAGGATTGAAACAAAATATGCATTCAAATTAATTTTCAGGTTCAGAACCCTGTCTGATAGCATGTAGCAAAGCTGTAGGTAGCAAAGCTATCAGCACATGCCATAACAATCAGAAAGGTTTGTCGTGCCCTAGAGAGAACAGGACACATGTCAATGCCCTGTGTTCACTTAGGAAGCCCTTGCCTTGGGAGCAGTGCAAAACTGAGAATAACTTGTTCAGATCCAGCTAAGAGCTGAAATTTGTTGTGGTTTCATGTGGGATGAGTTTGTGATGAACCTTGTTTATGAGTGGGGGGCATCCCCAGAGCTGAACAAAGGCTGGCTTGGCAGATTTTTGGCATTTTCAGCTGTAGCCAAGAAGGAATGGCTGCTGGTCTTTGCTCTTGGGCTGTGTGCTGGAAATACATCCCTGTGTACCCTCCTTTATGTCTACATCTACAGTCCAGAGTGGCAATATTCAAAAGAAATGAAGTGCAAGGAACATGAATCACAGCTTTCTCCTGAAATAAAATGGTATTCATTGCTGCCAAAGTGCTCGTACTGCCAAACCTTAATCAACCACTTTCTAAGTGGGCAGCAGAAACCCAAAGCTCATTGGTAAACACATTGGTTACACTCACTTTTTAAACGGTTCCTTGTGATGACCGATTTGAAGAGGCTCATTTCATGCTTGTAGTATTCTCTCGTATTTACTCATCTTTCCCTTTTTATCTTCAGTGTTAATTTCAAAACTCCTGGCACCATTTTCTTGGTCCCTGGAGAAACCAATTAGCTTCTTAACCCATTGCTCTGTGCAGATCCCAGCTGATTCTCCTTTTGCATTTGACACTGAACTCTGCTTGTGTCTTGATTTCAAGCCCCTGTCCCAGTTCTCCATCAGGATGTACCTAAGCCTTGCCAACAAAAAGTGGAGGTCAGTTTTGATATCAGTTCCAATGCTGCTACTTCGCTCTCTCTTTAGTCTGCTGCATCTCATGAATTCTGCTAAAAAAACCCAAATTCAGGACAGAGCTACAATCCCAGAGTCCCAGCCCTGTCTCAGGTACAGGCAACCCAGCCTAATTCAGTGCGTTTTTCTTGCAGAACTGCTTTTTTCAGACAGAATTTAATACAAGCACAATTTTTACAAAGTCTACAAGACTCAGCTGTTGTGCTGGCCAGTGGTCTCACCAGGCCTGAGTCTCTGGGTCATCTTCTCTGCTTACGAAGCCACTGCTGTTCCCCCGGCTGGTGATTTTATCTTTGTCATTTCCCATATTTCTCTGGCAGCTGTGGACTAATTATTTCCATGGCACCAGGGAATTCCTCCTGTGCATCTATATGGTTCTTATGGTTTCAGCTTGAGGTTACATGACTTATGGCAGGATCAGAGATTTGTTTTACTGGCTTGCTCCGGGAGTGGTGATGGACCTTCATTCTTTGTACTTGTGCCACTTTTTGAGAGAAGTAACGCATTCACCCTTTTTTTTTTTTTCTAATGGAATCCTGGGGACCAGGCTCAGATGATGCCCTGTCTCAGAAAACACAGGAATTTTCGGATTGCTTCAGCAGCGCCACTGACACAGAGACCCGCTGGATGAGTGCTCAAGGCTGGGAAATGCTTGGAGTCTCAGGACACTTCCCATGCCTCTGGCCAGCTAGGCAGGGAGGAAGGGGGAATGGGTGGAGAGGAGGGGACAACTGCTCAGGTGGGGCAGGGTGGACTCAATACCTTTCTAGTTCCAGAGTCCAAGCTCTTGGCTGCCTGACCACCAGCAATGAAATGTGGCTTGCTGTCACCTACTGAGAGGTAGGTCCCATTCTCTATTACAATCTATTGTCAACTTACTCTCTGGAGAACAGGTCTAGTAAATGATACCTGTAAACAACCCATGTGAGACCAAAACTGTTCTTTGTGTCACTGACGTTGTATAGCAAAGGCTTACAAAGCTTACAAGACTGTTTTGAAGCCCATATGCTGTCATCCCTGCACACTTCCAGCCTTCAACTACCACAGCTTCTGCCCCTCAGGGTCATGAGGCAGGCGGTCTTCATCACCCTGTAGTGATTATTATCTTAGGAGCAGCAACTGTTGGGAGACAATTGTCTCTTCCAGTACAATTAGGAATTGCTGCAAATACAGAAGAAACTGAAAGACAAAATTCCCCTGATCCCCAAACCTTTCAGAAACAGAAAGAAATTCTTGCCCCAAGAATAAGGAAACCCAGTGAGACTGGTAGCCCAACTCAAAAAGATGACTTAAGACTGCCTGTCCAATGGGTTCAGCTGCAAGAGCTGACCTCTGCCACCAGAGCAAGCATGCTCATGTCGGTGGCAGCCAAGTCTGACGCAGCTGCATGCTCATCTCCCCCAGCTCACAAAGACTCAGCATAAAAAGCCACTTCTAAGCCTCACCCCTTCTGAAAACACCTGCTTCACTTGGAAATCCATTAATCCGGTATATCCTGAATCTCTCCTTGGTGTCACATGGGGAAATCTCAGCATCTCTGAGATAAGAATAAACCAGCTGCTCAGGGCTGAGAGTGAGTGACTGTTCAGATGGGAGCACCCCCTTCACTCATTTCTGCTTAGTGCCCCCAAGGAAGGATCAGGCCCCACTGTACTTTGTCAACAGATGCTCTCCAGGAAGGTCAGCACTCTGGAGAGGACTCTGTACCTTTCCTAGACCCTCTGGCTTTGGCCATCTTTAGCATCCACTGAGCCTTTCCATCCCCCATTTCCAGCTTCCCCAGGGTATTTTCAAGAGTGTTGAGAATTACTGTGCTGTATTAGCCATGTGGGTTATCCATTTCATCCAAGGGCGTGGGCCATCTGTGTTTGCCAGGGACAGTCTTTGTTCTGGTTAGAGTCCTACAAAGCCTCAAGCTTCTCACAAGCTGTAGCTTCACTGACCAGGCATTTTCAGGTCTCCTTAGAGCCCTCTTCCTAAAGGTGCATTAGACACCATCTCTCGATTTCTCATGGGATTCACATCCCCCAGGAACCTCTTTTTTATAAATCCCATGGAATGGCAGCCTGCCCTGGAGGCGTGCAGGTTCTCCATGCACCTGTGAGGAGCCTTCACGCAGCCCACTGGTGAAAAGGGAAAGGGACCAAGCAGTGCTGGCTGTGTCTCAGGTGGACTGCCTGTGGAAACCTGGTGGTGAATCTCCAACCATGAGACATACTGGGACTTGCATAGGTAATGATCAATTAGTATGTAACTTAGAGGTGCCTGTGAAGCCATGGAGGGTTGGGATGTCATCAGGGTGTCAGCTGATGATGTTTTCACTGGTGGCAAAGTTGGTTTAAGGGTTTTCCACCCCCTAGTGCTTGTTCCTGCTTGTAGCTTGGTGTTCTCTCTGGTGTGCAGGGTCCCTTCTGACCAGACCACTGACATCAGCCAGGTGTATAAAAACAGTCCCTCCCAAATATTCTTTTTATGTGACCATGTAAGCCATCCAAATTGCCACACATCTCCCCAGACAGCTGTATTGACACAAGTGAAGGGGTGGGGGCAGGAATTTCTTAAACTGGCTTTGCCACTAAAAAAATGTTGGTGGCACCACACCCTCCAGCTGCCTGGGAAAAGAGTAGTCGGGAAGGTGGCAACTCAATCAGCTGCCTGGCAGGAGGGTGAGCCTGGTGTGAGAAATCAGCATATCACAAAGGCTTTGTGTATTCCAGCACCCTACAAGCTTCAACAACATTTCATTTGCATTCTCACAAACAAGAGATCGGAGCCAAGCTGTAAATACCATAAATGTCCTAAATTGATTAGTTAGAAGGAAGGAAAGGGAGGGGCTGAGGGAGACTGAACTGCTTTGAGGATAGCTACACACTCAGGGCTGCCTGATGGCCCTGACTTGTGACTGGAGCTACAAGGAACAGAGGGGCCATACTAGAACCAGCATTAGGTGGGATGTGCCTGTCTCACAATTGGTTGTCCCTGATAAATAAACATTTTTCTCATGTATTTATTCAGAAATCTTCTACTGAAGTGCTCCGGAGTGGGGCTTGGTTGCATAAACCCGCATTACTGTATGCAAAATACACTTTTGCTCCAAGTTTTTCCAAGTTTTGCCAAACGCATTTGTTTTCCCTCAGGAAAATGCAGATCAGCGTGTCCTACCTGGGTTGCAGGGAATGTACTGCAGATGTTGGATGCCTCGTGATCTAGTTCACTGCCCTTCTCCTAAGGAAAGCTACACATCCCACTATCCTTCACAGCCATGACATTCCCAGGTTGCAGGGCAGTGTCATATTTTCTTTCCAGAGATTGGAGCTATGAGCTGGAGCTGTGTCCATCCGATCGTCCCTTGCAGATGCTTCTGGAGCTCTGTTATTTTTCCTTCTGTTAGTTTATAAGGTACTGAACCATGTTGTCCCCTCTTTTAAATCAAATGGACTAGGATAAGCAGTGAAAGTTTTATGCTGGTAGTGGGACATACTGCAGGGCATAAGCTGTCTTTCCACCTACAGTGTTTCAGGCTTGGATATGCTGCTAGAACCCCTCACTAACTTACACCTAACTTGTTTTCACTGTGATATTTAAGGATTTCAAAAGCTTCACTGTCACCTCTTGTTTCCACCCATTTACCTCGCTCTGATAGCCCTAAGCATACCCAGCACCTGAAGTCCCAAACCTTGGAAAGCAGGAGGTGCCCAGAAATTTTGCCTACAGCCCTACCACCTTTCATGAAAGCCTCCTGTGGTCCCATCCAACATAATCTGTCCTACGATCCATGTTCGCATGTCCCTAAAGAGTTTAAGCATTGGCCATGCTCATCTCTGATACAACTGTGTGCTGGAAAAGCCAGAGATGCGTTCAAAGTTTTGCAGCCAAGGACACAGTTGGCAGCATAAATGAAGAAAACATGATTTTGGATCATGCCTAACCTCAGGGGTTTTCAGAGATCCCCTCACAGGATGGACAAATTCCTTTTGGGTGGTGCTGGTCTAGGAGAAAGCTGAGATGGATCGCTTAGAGCTGGCACCTGCTCTTAGAGGCTAAGATCAGGTGAGATGGGTGCTGGCTCCTACAGCCCTGCACTGAGGCTGTGTAGGCAATAGAAATAATAAGGCATCAGAGTGATCAGACTTGGTGTTCAAGGTCTTTTTCTGATATACCCTTGCATGGCATATGCACACAGGCAGCATCCAGTCCCCCTGTGCACACCCCCTGAGCTGCAGCAGCTTTGAGCAGCGCCTGCTTCGGACTTGGAGAGCAGGCTGGGGAGCAATGGTGCCTGGCAAAGGAGGACACAACAGGCCTGCTGCAAACTGCCTGCGAGGGTCTATCACCCAAACTTTAGCCCAGGGCCCCACAGGGCCAGCACTACCCCACTCAGGCCCTGGGGCTAGCATAAACGTGTGATGTGCCATAAAAGATGCTCCATCTCTGTCTGGGGTGAGGGGATTGCTCTGATGTACTTCTGAAGGGTATCACAGATGTCCTTGAATAATTACCAGCTTTTGTTAACCTGCACCGGAATAAAAGGGGGTGCCCAGGCAACTCTGCTGATGCTGCCTTTATGCCAGAAGGGAAGGAATAACCTGATGGTGGAGGACTGGTCACACTGATGTGAGAGTGCTGCAGGGAGGACTTGTCCTGGCCACCATGCTCAAGATGGGCTGGAATACACAAGAGGGGTCCAGCAGACCCAGGAGGTACCAAGAATCACCCTAATGTGTAATAAATCAGCAAAATCCAACGATGGAAAGTGGGAGTCAAACACTCTGAGCCCAAAAGTGAGGCGCAGTCTTTAATAATGAAGGTAATTAGACCTTGAAAGACATTCACAAAGACTGTGATGGATTCTGTTAACACAGCTGTTAAAGCAAGAGTATGTGTTTAGTTGGGACATCGGAGAGATAAGGTGGAAAGATAATTATAAGGAAAAATGCTGTGCTGTCTGGCTTCCGCAGCAAGGTTGGATGCAAAGCGTGTGTGGGCTGGCACCCCAGCACCAACAGCACACGCAGCCGTAGCTGTGCCCCCGTGTGCCACTGCGCTGCAGCGCAGCTCGTACACCCCGGCTGCACACCCGCACCCCACACGCTGCCAGGCAGCAGCCCTGTCCCAGGGGGCCAGCTGGGTGCTTGGCACCTTTGCCAGCACCTTTGTCACCTCCTGCTCCCAGCTCCCCCTTGGCGTCTTCTGTGCCCTGACTGCAGAGCTCTGCACGCTTTTGGTTCCTGCTCCTGTGGTCTTCCTGAACCCCATCTTTCCCATATGCTCAGGCCCAAATACAGCCCTAATACGCATGGCCAGAGCATTGTATAAGAGTAGAAAAATCACTAAGATCCAGAGTCAGCATCAGCCATCCTTCAGCCCTGATGCTTGGGCACTCCTTGTCCTTTCCCTACAGGATGTCCCCTGCCCCAGGGAGCACATTCCCTCCTTATCCCCAGTGCCTGCGTGTCACTGCTCTACAAACTGGCAGAGCTGGTCCCTGTGCGGTGGCTGTTCGCCATGCCGGTGAGTGTCATGCTGGTGCATGCCATGCTGGTGCAGATGACATGCGGTCTGCAGCTCCCCCAGGAGCAGACCCCTTAGATCTGCCCAAACTGTGATGGCTCTGCCAGGGTCTCCGTTGCAGATGATGTACCGCTGGCTCCTCTTCTCACCCATGGTACTCCTGGGGATACCTTGAAGTAGAGCTGGTTTCTGAGGAGCCTGCTGTCATCAGCGTGGGCAAGGGAGCATTGCAGCAGATGGACCTGTTTGCCAGCTTCTCTGCTCAGCTGCAGGAATGGCAGTAAATGCATTTAATTCATATTTTGTTGGCAATCTACAAGGCTAGCCAGGAGCATGCTGTGCAGCAACTAAAGTGTTGTTTTCTTTCCTATTGTTCCTCTTGTACTTGGTTTCTCACATTTTTGGGACAGGGACAACTCAGAACCAGGGAAACAGGGTCTTCAGGAGGTGAAGCATAATTTTAATGCCTTTGTAGGAAGGTAATAGCAGGGCATTTTCCAGCTACTTGGAAAGTGGAAGTTTGTGTTGTGCACTGACAGCTGAACTGAAACAGTTTCTGCACTTTGTCATGTCTCCTCTTGCTCTTGTGGTTTGGTTTTGTTTGTTTTTTTCTTTTTCTCTTGAACGCAAATATTCTATCACTGAGATTATTTTGCACATCTGAAAATGCTAATTTGGCACTCTTAGACCTGACATAGCACCCGACAGTGTCCAGCTGCAGGGCTGGGGAAGGGAGACAAGAAGGGAGATGAGAAACATTAAAAGCCATTTGGGAAGCAGCAGCAGTCCAGGCAGAGAAACCTTCTGGTGGCAAAGGAACAAGAGCAGGCAGAAGTAGTGAGGGCAGCTCTGGAGCCTGCTCCTGAGGTTCACACCTGAGTGTGTCTCAACTGATGTGAGGCCTGGTGCAACAGCTAATGCAATAATACAACATACAATAAAGTAGCACTTCCAAAAGTCACGGATTGCAACAGTCACTCTGCAGCCACAACAGTGTGTGGTCTTAGCGAAAATGGCTAAGTGCTTAACCTGAGTGCTTCTCCTTCTCTTGTTATATATTTGTCATGTGATCTTAAAAATCATTTTAGCCGGGAGCTTTAATAACATCAGAAGTTACTAAATACCCCATGATTTTGCAGGTTTGTTTTTTTTTTTTGCATAGGAGTAGATAATTAGTAGGATTTAGATTTCCTTTTTAAGATTTTAATATTTATTGAGATTAACAAATCTGTCCTCACAGTGGAGAAATGCAGCAAAAGATGTAAGGCATAACATAAATAAATATATATATAGAAAAACCCCATTGCTTCTCTCCTCAGAGCTTCAAGGGTTTAGCTGTCCTGCTGATCCCATCAGTGTTGTCACAAGCGTTCAGAGTCCTGAGTAATTCTGGGCCATTTCTTTAGGCATTTTGATTGTTGTGGAAATAGGGCAGTGTTTCATCATTCGGGGCAGTAATAACGCAGGTGTAGAGGAAGTGGATTTTATGCAAATATTTTGTTTCTTGCTTGTAGCAACCTGAACATATCTCTAAATTTCATCCACTTGGAAATCCTGATGGTCCCCGTTCCAGGGCAGGCGGGTGCGTCTGTGGTCAGCACCAGCCATGGGGAGAATTGTATTTGCTGACTGCTGATGACACGAGCACCGCAGCTTTGGGCACCTCCTAAAAAAAGGAATCAAAACTTGGTTGGAAGGTGGGATTTCCAAGAAAATGAATATTTGGGGCAGTTGAAATTTGGTTTCAGTTTGAACCAGGCTGAAACTGAAACTTTTTAACGTTTCCTTTGAATGGGGAACGCTCCAGAGGTTTCCAGGGCTGCGAGACTGACAGCTGTCAATCAGCAGCACCGCTAAGAGCAACAGCTGCCTAAGCCCAGTTTCCCAGCACCTGGGGGAGTCCCAGTGTCCCCAGTCAGAAGACACCCAGCTGGTTGCGATGGCGCCAGGAGCCGGGGCTTCGCACCAGGGCTGGCTGAGCAGGTGCTGACCACCACACCTGCAGCCCTGGAAGCTGCAGGTCCACATGTGAACTACAGAGTTTTCCCTAACCTATGACATTTCCCAGAAAAAATGCGGGGCTTTGTGGATCGGTATTTTCCAACTCACCCTAACACAGAGCAAACAGCAGTCTCATTTGCTAGGAGGCTGTAAAACAGAACTTGGAGTGATGAGGAGCCAAGACCAGCCATCAATCCTGCCCACATGCAGCACCAGCAGTCCCCACCACAGCCTGGACGGTCGGTGCCACCATGGACACCACAACCAAACTGATTAACTCTGCTCCAAAAAACATTACAACTTCCATAGGATTCATTTTTATTTTCATAATTAGTGGTTTCTGCCTGATTCAGGAAACTTTTCCAGTTTCTTGCCAGCTTAAACTTATTTTTCTATGAAATGTACTGGGTAATCAGCTTGTTTTGGTCAGTTTATTTTCTCTGCATTCTGTAAAGTTTAAAGATAAGAAATCTTACAATAAATGTAATTCTCTGAGGAAGACTGAATTATATTTTTTTATTTATATTAAGATATGGAGTACAAACAGTCACTTCTCAGAAACTGCAATAAATCTGTTGAAGATCTGCTGACTCTTTCAGTGGAGGACATTTCTAGATCTCCATAGATATCAAGACCAGGAGAGATGACTCCAGCTGTGTGTGTGACTGCCTGAATATCAGCTCATGGATTCCCCCAATTCTTTCCCAGGGTCAAATGCATCTGGCACACTTTTTAAAGCCTTGCAATCCTTGTATGCGGATATTGCCTGCTGGAAAATGCATCACATGCCAAAAATAAAGTACTCCTGATCTTGCTTATTTGCATTCTTAAATGCAACTTATTTACACTTTGAGCTTTTCCAGCTTTGGCTCACAGGCAAGTCTCACTTTGCAACAACCTCAATTTAGCCTGTTCATAGATAAATTGAATACACTGAACATTGCACCTTTTTCACCACGAGGCATATTTGCAAGAACTTACTGCATTCCTTTGAAATTTACCCTATTTGCCAAATGCAATTAATGACGGTATGTGACCGCAGCCATCTCTGAGTACGTGACAGCCATTCCTTGAGTTTCCCGGGTGTTAAAGCAGGGTGACAACTCTCTAATTACCTCGTGCCTCCCCACTGATCTTATGCAAAGAATGCCATAGCATTTTTTTTCTCCCAGCCCTAGATTTATTAAAAATATCATCATCCTATGACAGCATCCCCTTCCAGACCCTTAATTGCAGGTTATTGGAGCTGTTTAACTTTGAAGTTTTTAAGCAATCAGTTAAATTTTGTTTTTCTCAATTACAGTTTAACACCCTCCTCCTCTTAGTGTTGGAGCAGACACTTCAGTGTTATTTCAGCTTGGTGGGAAAGCATCTCCCACTTTCTTTCCAGTTATTAACAAAACAGTTTACCAAATTCCTTGGAGCTGCACTAAGCCCAGGAGACTGCTACTGACAACCTGACCATTTCCATCTAGTAAAGGACCTGTGAGATCTTCAGCCTATATATTTGCTTCAAATATACTTCAGCAATTCCACCTCTTTCTCCTTATCCTTGTGGCTATTTGATCTTCATTTGTTTTGTAGTCTGCTGAATGCATTCTTATAATGGATTTTATTTTCTGTCCACACTATGCTTTCCCACACCCATAAGGTGTTACCAATATCCAGGCTGAAAGCCAGCAGTCAGCTGAGATTGTTTCTGATAAGGCAGGAATTCAAGGACTTTTATTTTACACATGATTTTGTGGTCAGTTATTCTGGGCTTGCGCAAGCCCTTCTTAGCCCCTGAAAGGACTTCAAAATTGGATTTTTAAATAAACTTTGGTTATTCAGATTTTGACTGTGACCCCGACTCATACCCCATGGTGGCCATATCCCGTGAGGACACATGGTGACCTGGGGCCACAGCTCTGAGCAGTATTACCCCAAACCTTCATCGTTCATCTGCTCACTGACCTCCCTGGCTTGTCACTTTGTCCCAGGTCTCTTCTCAATGCAAATCTGTCCTTCAGACCTTGCTGACTCGTTTTTCTGGGCAGAAGGGAGAAGGAGAAGCATGTGCTGGGTGTCTCCTACCTGTGCTCTGCCAGGGGATGCAGAGGAGACTGGGCAGCAGGTACGCAGCTGGGTGGTGACAGGAAAGGGACTTCTAGGGACCAGGGGACAGAGCAAGTCTTGTCGCAATCCAGCAAGTTTCTACATTGAAGCCAGCCCAATGGGAGGCAGTTACTGTGCCAGGTCACGACAAGAACATCCCTAGAAATCCCAGGAGTCCTGCAGTCCACCAGCTATCTACCCCTCCTGGATTTCCACTAATCAGCTAAGCAGAGAGGCTTAACATAAATAGCATCCTATCTAGGCAGCCTGCCCAGGCCATAGGTGTGCTTGATCCCAGCTCAGTGGCAGTCTCCTCCAGCTCTACAGAAGCAGCAAGTCTTCTGGAGCCATGCAGGTCTCCCAGCGTCTCCTCTGCAGGTTGCTGCAGAGCCCAGGGTGCACAGAAGACCTGCACACAGGCTTGACCTGAGCTACCTCTGCCAAGGACAGCAAGGTGCATTTTTGGCCAGTATTATGCACCCTAAGGAGGAAAACACTATGACTGGAGAAGGTGCACCCACCTCTCCGGCTTCCTTCTTGGCGTCTTGGCACACAGCATAGTGTGTCCTCTCCTCTCCTTGTGCCAAAATGAGTGACCTTAGGCTGGGGGGAACCATGGCCCAGGACGGGGACCAACCTGAGATGCTTGATGCAACCCCTGTTCTGTGGGGAGGTCTCCTGTGTCCATCTTTTCTACTTGGATCAGTCTCCTAATGGGATGTATCAGCTTTCTGCACAGCCCCAGCCCAGCAACCAGACACTCAGTTTCTATTTCTCTCCAGCTGACATATTGGGAGGTGCAGGGATGGAGGCAGTGAACTCTTCTTGTACTGGGCAGACTGGCAGCTGTGGGAACACACTGGTGTGAGCGCACAGCAGCCTGGGCTTGTGGGGCCAGGAGATTCCTTGCTGGAGAGCTGGCATGACAGGGAAAGGCTCTGCAAGTCTTTGACATCTGTTACATGGTCATTTGCCCTGTTGCTTTAACAAATGCGTTTATGAACAAGGAAGAGAAAAGAGGGAAATACATCAATATATCTAGTGTTCACTGTAGGTACACACCCTGACTGGCAAGGTGACACCTCTTCTTCACAAATACAGATAAGCTGCACTCACTAGGCTGGGACACATTTTGCCACTGTTTGCCCTGGGATTAGTGACTTGACTGACCTTTCCTGCTGAGCAGTGCTGGGAGGGGGCTGCGGCACTAGGGTTGTTACGGGGTGAAATCCCTCAAACCAGGACACCCCTACACACATGGGGCAGCACTGCGGGATTTGGGCATTGTGCAGAGTCTGTGGCAGAGAGAAAACCCTACATTTATTTCTCTGTGTCAGGATGCAAATATCACAGAATGCCAGGCTGGCAGGGGTTGGAAGAGACCTTCGGAGATCATCCAGTCCCACCCCCCT
>RSEF01000001.1:50719893-50754749 GCA_003993805.1 Himantopus leucocephalus
AAGTTGAAAAACCAAAATGAGACTACTTAAATGAAAAGCTAAAAAATTATATAAATTATTCTAAGTTCCTTGCAAGTGCTCTGTGCAAGCTTATCTCATGAGTTCATGACTGACTTACCATTGGCTTCAACATTCTAAGAATAACTTGATATCAAGTCGACAGGTTTTGCACTTCAGCATGTTAAAGACATGCTTTATACACTTGTGTACACATGTATGTTCCATTGACTCCATCGCAGCTGTTTTGATGATCTTTCTTGTCAGCAATGCACATTATTTACCCAATTTATTTTAAAGAAGTTATTTACTATAAGGTTTATTCTGATTGATATGAAAACTTTGCCCTGTTTGGCATGGGAAGAAGAAAAAGAGGTCAAGCTAGGTGAAATGAGATGTGTACTGTTCAGGATTTTGTGGTCTCTCAGTAGCAATATATAAATGTCAATTAGATGTGACCATATAAAAGCAGGTTTTTGTTTAACTTAGCGAAACTCATGATCTTGAAACAGAAGGAATCCTCTGCAAATAGGATTGTTAATATTTAGATTTACAGATTAGTTTACTCAAATGCTTTTTATATTGATCAGTGTAATAATATTTGTTAAAGTTCTAGTGTGTTTTGCTGTTTACTTACCTGTTTTTTTCATCATAATTTCAGTTATAGTGCCTTTTTTAATCTACTGTTTATAAACTGAGGTATATTTGAAATAGTTTTTCAAGTTTAATTAAGAAATGACTAAGAAAAGATGTCATCAAACAGGTCACCTTTTTAATATTTCTTTTCTTCTAAGGGAAGTTTAGGAATAAGGACAAGGAAGGAGAAATCTTGTGGTTGTATTTAGTTACGTTTTTAGCTTTGTTCCCATATAAGTTTATAATTAGTTTTACAAAGCCCACAGTGATCCACAGAAAACTGATGCATGCACCCAGGCCCAGATAAGTCCATGAAGCTATGAAAATATATCTAATGTTTCCCTGGAAAAGGCACAAAAATATGAAGCAGGATCTTCACACTACACTTATGCCAACTGCAGTTTGTCAGGACATTTACCATAATTTTGCTAATCCTGAAATCAGGTGAGCCCATCTGAGTCTCAAGATCAAGCGTATTTCTGAAAGTAATGCGTAAGATAAATGAAGGTCGTACCTGGAACACCTAGAATATAATACACTAAATCTCAGAAAGGAGTGCTGGAATTACATCAGAAAGTTTTCTTTTCTCTGCATCTTTTGAACTGTTGCAGCCTTCTGGCATATGAAGTGTGAAGATAACCTTTTAATATCTGGTGTGCTTGGGTCCTCTGATTGCCTTGGCTGATAGCTTGTTGCATGCATGTGAGATTTGATGTTTCATATGGAAAGGGTACACAGTGACTGCAAAAGCATGATTTCTGCTGTAAATACGTTTAGAAACCGGACAAGTGTTAATGGACTGTAGGGAGAAGCTTAGCTGGAAGAAGTAGGCTGGGCCTTGACACTTCCACAGTGAACGAGACAGGAGGGAGAAGCAAATGCAAGCTGGCAACTGTGCATGGATTTCATCCAGCTTATTTTAAAACCTGTCTTGATTATGTGAATTTTTTGCTTTGCAGAGGCAGTATCCCAGTGACATCATTCGGCCTGAGGGACACAAAATGCAAAATGATAGCAAAACTGGACAGAGCATCCTGAAAGCGTTTCTAAACAAAGTGCGAAAATTGAAAAGGTCTCTTGTTTTGTATCATGTATTATTAACTTGCAAAGCTATGCAATAGATCAGACACTTACCTGAACCTACTGTCCTTATTTGCTAGAGGATTCAAAGACTTGTTTCCTGGGGCTTTTTTTCACCTTAAAAACTAAAAAGTAGCCATAACAACTCATTAACAGGTAAATAAAAAGCGGAGGTGTGTGTGCGGAATCTCCATTTCAGTCCTAACCCTAAGGGAAAAAAAAATAAATGCTGAAAGCAAGTCTATGAAATTTGGTGTGAGAACAGAAGCTATTTTAATTCAAATTCTGATGAGAAATTGATTTAACTAGCAAAAGTGTCATGATGGAGAAATGTGGACTTTTAAAACTGAATTCAGTATAAACTGCAGGAAAGAAGGCATTCAATGGCAAGACAAGGGGAAGAGCAGCCTTTTAATAAAGTAAACAGGATTTTTTTTTTTTTTTTAACATGATTCCTCGGTACAAGTCTTACTACTTCAGGGGAAAAAAAGGCAGACAGACAATGTGGGAAGCTGCACTGCAACTGATTGCTTTGTCCATTTTTATTTCTTATTGTAAAAATACCAACCGATATTTGGGCTTTCAGAAATTTGGGTTGAATAGGACTACATGATATCTTTTTGGCAAATCCCAAATTGTTACACCCGTCTTGACCGTTTCCTGCTTAGAATCTCTGGAAGTGACAAGATGAAGAGATCATCTCTCGAACTTCCCTAACCCTAGTCTTCCCATAACCTCACTCCTACCTTTGGCTCTCGTCCCTGCTTGCCCGGCTATATTCATTGCAGACAGCACAGTCCTGAGAGCAGTGATTTGTTTCTTCTAGTTGGCTGTAAAATACTCTACTCTAATGGGACTATATAAATAAAAGTAATTAGTTTTTCTGCCTCATTCAGGGGACTATAAGTAAGAATAAAAGGGTACGCAAGTCTAACTTTTATATAAATTACTTATTTGCAGCATTAATAGATTTTTAATATGCACCTCTCTTTTTGCCTCTTAAATGACATGAAAAGGCAGTACTACTTAAAACGTAAAATTACATCAAACATTTCGGATCAGAGAGATTCAGAAAGCTGTAGAAATGATAGGTTGACTTATACTGAATAAACAGCATCAGTTGGTGTTGGATTTCTACTTGTAATTCAACATTGGGAATGATATAACCATGTTCCGTACCTCTTAAGAGGAATTGTACAGGTTCCAACCATCTGTTAAATTAAACATTGATGATTGCTATGAACATGTAGAGCAGACCTGCTACAAGGGGGGGATGATAACTCTGTGCGTATAGCTAAGCCCTAGGAGTCTACTTGGTTCACTAAGTTGGATACCCGATTGGAGGAACTTAAGGGATTTTTTTTAGTACAGTCTCATTCAGTGCAAAGTTCAATGGCCACGATTCACTCGGATCCTTATGCGTTAGATACACTATATCCTGTGTCTGAAATACTGAAATCCTGGAAAAGGTCCAGATAGTTATGTCTTTTTAAATAAATGCTTTACTATGTTGGTACTTTTCTGGCAGTAATTTCCCCTGCCAGCCATTTCTGTCTTGGTGGTACTTTGAAAACCGGAGGGAGGCGGGGGGCAATAAATCAGGCTCTCTTGAAGAGAGAAGTTTTGATTACTAACAAAATCCAAACAGAACAAGACATAGCACTATATGTGACAAACCTGGAAAAATAAACAAACATACTATTTCAAACAGGAAACTTCTCAAGGGTCCTTATGCCTGAGGGCCTGTTCCCAACCAACAGATCTTGTTGCCTTACAGTTTCTGCTGCTTGTCAGACAGCGTGCCCCTATTTTTTACCTACTTTGCTTGTAAGGAAGAAATCCTGTCCCAGTTGAAGAGGATAACAGTTTTGTCATTGACTTGAGTGACTAAAATTTCACTGTGGAAAACTCTTTGGGACAAGGACTTGTCTGCATTTATATGGTGGTTCCTCAGATGATGTTTCTGATCTCCTTGTGCAACAAAAAATATTCTTACACATACTCTGTTCATGTTACACAAGAAACCCCTCAAGTACACTATATTTTTCTATTAGAACCTACTGCCTCACTCAGGCAATGTGAAGCTGTGTTATTAAGAGCATCAAGACAGAAGCTGCTTTAAAGCGCCGGTGCTGGAGCAGAGCAAGTCCTAGTTGCTAACAGTGAGTTGTTTTACCATGCAATGTCGCATTATCGAATTGTAACAGGGATGCTTTTGCAAAAGAAGTTTTTTTCTTGCATGTTTAGGAAAATACAATTTATTGGAGGGTATATTCCTTCCAAATGCCCGGAGAGCTTCTGTTATTATGGCAACTAGAGTATCCAACTGAGAACTAATTCGTGTTTCAGTTTGTCAAGTGCACAATGGTAATTATTTCAGTGCTGTACTGAATTAATGTTAAAGCCTGATAAGAAGGTGATCTCTCTGTCATTCGTATGTATAACCCCTCCTCCCAATCTGCAAAATGCATTATTTCTGGTCATTTTCAGTATGACCTCTCTTATGATGGACTTCAACTGCACTTCACAGTCCACTGAGCAACGTTGTTTGAAAATTGATTAAACACTGTAATTATTGTAGCAGGAACATAATCATGATTGATAGGACAAAGTCAAGTAATCAAGGGGGGGAGGAATCTCACCCTAAAATTTATTTGTGCTCTTGCAAAATATAATTGAAAATAAAAGCAGTAATTTCTGAAAGCTAAGTGAGTTTTTTTACTCGTGTTTTAAACACAGAAAAAAAGGAGAAAAATAAAAATGCAACCAGCACCCCTAATAAATCCCAAGCCTCTTGAAATTGTGTGGGTTTCTGTTACCTTGAGTTCATATTAAAAATGGCAGATTCTAGTCGGTATAAACCAAAGAATCTGGTTCAACATATGCTGTCTCATGGGAATGAGGGTAAAATGTACACTTAATCTTTGTTGTGGTTTTTCTTTTGTAAAGTCCATAAATCTTGCATGTTAATAATTAGTTTTCTCTGTCACAGACTCAATGAACAACTTTGTCTTCTGAAATGCTAATACTTTCATGGCTTGCATGATGTTAGATTTTAATGAAAAATTTGTACCTCAATTTGTTTATCAAAGAAAATCAAAAAATATCTTCAGTAATGGATGTTTTTTTCTGTCCTAATTTCATTTTTTTTCGGTGACTGGATTCTCATGGTTATGTTCGGCTCTGCCTTCAATGTCACAGCTGCGATTTATTGCATGTTCATTTGATTTTTCTAAAAGCATCCTCTCCCTCCCTGATTTTTCTAACAGCCTCACCTCCCTCTGCTTGAATAGGTTCAGGGTTGTTTGCTAAGCACTTTTTGTCACAGTGCTAACCATTCAGCTGGCAGATTCTACTTTTACAGGCTAAGGCAAAGCAAACAATTTGTCAGCTCCGTTGAAATATTCAGTTGAGGAATGACTGAAGCATGAAACTTGCTTTTCTTTTTTAAATTCGTGAGTCATGTTGCTTATTAGGCAGGGGTTTTATAAAATGAAATCTTTCAATCTTACCTAATCTTCAGTTTTAATATTGCTTATACATTGATGAAATCTGCCTTTTTAAAGAAGTGTTGGAAGGGTTAATCAGTGTTTTTCATGTAGGTTATCTCTCAGCTTCTCAGGGGCTTAACTCGCACCTGACACTCACAGTCCTGTAGCTTTTCCTTCCTTCAGTACAGGTCTGTGCAATGGCAGGGGTGGGCTTTTACGGAGCTTGAAGCATCAAGGCTTAATGTTCTTGTGGCAGTATAAAAGGTTAAGCATGTATACCTGAAATGTAAAAGCTTCCCACTCCAAATCTCAAACCCATTAACAATGACAGCACTTTTGATTACAAACTTGTTTGCTGGACTTAGAATGGACATTTTGGTGTTTGAAGCTCACAGAAGGTCTTATCTTTCAGGACCACCTTACAGGGAAATCAATATCTGGATTTTTTTTGAGCTTCTCCTTAAAAAAAAAAAAAGCCAAACAAACAAAAAACAAACAAAAAACCACAAGCTTTGCAGTTAATTGCAGGGTCAACACGTGCCTTCAAACTGTTGTGGCTATTACAGAATATTTGTCAGCCGAGGCTCAGTCACTGTCAGTAGTCACTGTAAACATGGGCTAATTTAATTTAATTAAACAAGAATGCAAGAAGTTTAACTTAAGCCTAGTCACCTCACATTTGATGTGACTAGACATTTTTTCATGGACGTTTACTGTACGCCAGCTGGCCTACAGTAACTTGTGTAATATCCATATTGAAAGCAAGAATCTACTTTTTGGTGAAGTAAAAGTTAACATGAGTAGAAGTGATACAGCCTGACTCTAGACCAACCTGGAATTATATTTAAGAGGGTTAACAAAACAAATTGATAAGCTAATTTTGTCTAAGCCACTTCTATAATTGTACCAGATGATGTGTTTCATGCTTATAGCGCACAAATGATGACAATTATTCCGTCTGAGAAGCAAGAATGATTGGATCTATTGATAGGCCCTTCATGGTCCTTAATGCAATTGATCGCAGTACTCACTCCAGGATATGTAATATCCAGTCCTTTAAAAACATAATATTTAGGAGAGAAACACTAAAAATGTTTTTGCATAGAGCAGAGGAAAACCAAATTTTCACATAAACTTCCCCATTTTAGGTGAACTTAATGAAACCCAGTGAGACCAAATAGGATGTATAGAGGTTAGTTTGGGAAAGGCAAGAGGGCATCAGGACACTGACTGAAATATACAGATCATCTGAAACTGGTCAAAGAAGACCTAGTGGTGCCTGATGCAATCCATCATTAGTAGGAGGAATAGGATGTATCAAGGACAAAGAATGTTACATGAGAATATATTAAAGAAGCATAAGAAAAATGACCCCTCTACTATATCTGTTTTTCAGCCCACTGCTGCAGTAAGGATTAGATGCATAAGCTTTTTGAAAGCTAGCTGTCTATTACAGGAAGGAATAAACCCCACACCCATTGCATCCTATTAAAATACCCACATATTACACTTTCGTAACTGGAAAAATCATAGGGCCCCACTACAAGCTCAGGCACATTGCTGTAACTACAAAGAAATTCCACCAAAACAAAATGGAGTTGCATAAGCATATGGAAAAAAAGAATCGAGCCCTAAGACCCCGGAGTTTTTCATGTTATTTATTATGTCATTTATTCTTCACTAAAAATAATAAAATTAGGAAGAGCAATAATTATTTTTTTGTTACAAAAAACTTGAAAAGGAAAGCATGCTAAAGAATGAGTATTAGTAAATAGGCTATGGTTTTATTTCCAAGTAAGACCTTCACAAAAACCATACTAAGTTAATGGCATCTGAGATGAATTGGTGATGACAAACACATGGCAAAGTATTTGAATAGCTACCAGCTCTCCATTTGATTCTGTACTTGCTAATCCTTGTTTCATAATTCCTGCATAGAGATGAAAAAGGAAATTCTTAGCTTTAATTACCTTCTTACTGTGGGTGAGAGACAGTAATTTTACTAGTCACTGCATCTTGCAACACTCTTAGGTTGCAAGAGAGGGTTCCTGTTTTCCTTAAATTTGGACTCAAGATAGTTTTGGCTGGAGCTGGGTGTTCGGACTGCAGAGCTGGAGCGCTCATTATCTTCGGTGCTAGCTAAATGCATACTGGACCTGGAGCTTTATGGCAAAGGCGTCTGTCAAAATTAACATTAAGGGAAAGTGCTTATTTCAGAGTGAGAGCAGATCTGATTTCACCCATATGTCTTCTCCTCTTGTGTGGTTTAATGGTACCTGACTTCAACTCTCTGTAAACAAACATAGCAACACACAGTTCGGAGAAGTAACACTGGATTTAATTCTTTTTTAAAGTTGTTTTTACTTAGGACTTTCTACATAGTTCAGATTAGGGGCAATGCATGAACGTTATTTCTGAACTGAGATTGGATTTTTTTTCTATTTACAGGGTTGTATCTCAGTGATAGCTCTAACACTGATACTAAACAGCCTCCCTTCTCTCTCCAGCTTAGAGGACACCAAGCAGGACATTTTCAATAGTAAGAGAGCTGAGATGAAGCACTGCTGTCCCTACGGCAAAGTGTGCAACATCTCATTATTTTCTAATACAGACAGGGCTTGTTTTCAAAAGAGTTAAATATTCAAAATTTTTCCTGATCCCAGTTGTCCAAGTCTGTCTAGGTGGTTTTTGGCATGTATGAGATACTGATGCCTCCTTTTTTAATGTTTAATTTAGTCTTTAACATTAATGAGAAATTTTGTCATGCTTTCTGTTTAGTGTATGATTAAACTGTTCTTGCTCACTTGATAGATTTTTTTTTTCTCAAGTGCTCTTGACTTTGACTGAATTATTCAATTGGTTGAGAGGCAATCCATTTCTAAGATATTACATTTTGAAAATATTCTCAATTTAAAATTGCTCAATAAATATGTTTCTTTATGAAGTTTATGTTCTTTCTATTACTTTAAAGTACCAAGATTACTAATCATTATGCTGTTCCATTTCATTAAAGTTAATTGATTTCAAACATTTGAGAAAACAATTTACTCCTACAACTACTTCAGAAGCCTCTAACAGCAGAGTCTAAATCTTGATTTTGACAGGGTAGGTTTTATTTTACCTTTGTGGTTAACCTGTCCTTGAGCTTTCACGTTTAACAGTTTGATTACATCTTTCATTGTTGTTACCTTGTTTTTAAAGTGATAGACGAAGTTGAAAGAATTGCATTTCCCCAGAACAAGTGAACTTACCTAAAGAAAGACTATCAAATGATGACAGAAATATAAAGTGAGGGAAAAAGAGAGGGAAAAAAGTACCTGATGTACAAGCACATGAAACAAACACGAAGAGCCCTCCACAAATTGCAGAAAACTAAACGGTTTACCTGAAGTTGGGTAGAAAAATAGCTTTATCAAGTGCCANGTACCTGATGTACAAGCACATAAAACAAACACGAAGAGCCCTCCACAAATTGCAGAAAACTAAATGGTTTACCTGAAGTTGGGTAGAAAAATAGCTTTATCAAGTGCCAAGCATGCAGTTTAGCAACTGCTTTCTTGTCTCATTAGTACTTTTGCATAAGCACACATATTGACATATTCAAGTGGATGTTTTCTTGGACAAACCTGAATCACATACTATTGTGATCAGTAGGATGAAAATAGCGGTCTAAACGGAAACGGCACTTAAGGAAGAACAGCGCAAACTAGCTGGTTTTGGAATGAATTTGCTGAAAATACAAGGATATGGATGAAGTTTGCCTTCTTTTTTAGTGTGATGAGGCTTACGTGACATCTCTTTTTCTGTCTATCATCTCACTCCTGCTACTTGTGATCTTTTTTGGCCAAATGGCACCAAGAGTAACATGCATATAGCTGTCCTGTCAGTAGCCTGAAAATAGGCAGCTGGATACAGGAAAAAAAACTCTGTTATTGCGCTTACCCCATCCTGCCCCTCCCCCAGTCCTTTTGGGAGAGAAATGTTGAAAGCAAATCCACATTGGAGAGTGAGAACTTCAATGTGGGAAAACAGGAGCTTGCACCTTTTTAGACGTCAGGGAATCTGACCATTAGACGCAACCCATAGGAAACCAGGCCTCATTAGTTCTGCAGCCCACAGGACTGTTTTTCTAATGTAAAGAGGCTCAGCTGTCCAAGCAATTATTATTTTTTTTTTTCTGAGACTTTCAATGTGGGTGCATAGTTTTGGGGTATATGACATAAGGTATTTTGGACCTGATTTCCGGCAGTGAAGAAAAATTCCACTGAGTTAAATTGTTGTGCATTTGCTATTTCTAAACCTCCCATTCTTTGTACAACAAGCTGGGAAATACTGGCAGTCCTCTCATGCAGTGTGTGTTCCATAGATTTCAATGTCACATTAGAAACTCTGATGTAAAGAGAGATTTAGAACACCACTCACTATTTTATTAACACTGGTGTATTCCTTAATACCTTTTCCTGAGGCTATCAGAATATTTTAATGTCCCATCACTCCTGCAACATACAGAAGGGTCATAGAGCAATAATTTTACCATGGCAGAAATGCCTTTGAAGCAAAACAAAGCAGTATTTAACACTTCAGAGCAACTCTCAAAGGCAGTTTACGATAGTCAGTGAGAAACAGTACTAAAGCCGGTTGCATCTGCCAGAGGAATGTAGGCCAGGAAGATGCAATTATCTGGCTAGGAATTTGAAAAGATAGCGAGGTTAGCACCCTATTCTTGTACCAAAGATCCACCAAGTTTTTAGAAACCACAGATAAGATGACCCTCTGTTTTATTTCTTCTCGGAAAGAAGGAGTCCCTGTGAAGGTTACTGATTGGTAGCGTTATGTTCGAGGTGCTGTGCGGTCTTTGCTTGCTCAGTGTTACCCACTTCCTATTGTAATATGGGATTCCTGGAGATCAAGGAAGGTCATGAGATCAGTGCAAAGTACTGTAACAAAAATCTTCCAATAAATGAAACTGTATTTTGAAGCTGACATCAAGGAACGAAATATCAAAAGCAGTGAACTAGGAACTGGCCACCCAGCAATACAGTATCTTGACACTGTATCTTTCATCTAAATGTATCCCGAACTGTTTAAAATCATAACAAACGGGGATCTCCGTATTTTATGCAGCTGCTTGGGAGGTGCAAAAGTATAGACGCAGTGGGAGCATGCACCCTTGCTATTTAATATTATGTTTATTGCGTCTAGCTTTAAGCATTGGCAATACCATGCTATCTGTGATTTTTTATATGGCTTTGTTCACAACAGTATCTGAGTATGTTCATAAACTGCGGGCCGAAAAGCTGACCTGTAGTTCATCTTTAATTTTCTTCCCAGGGGAGAAGAGAGTATGAATGTATGTGAATGACTTAAATTTATAGTTAAAGTCTGTTTTGTAGTTATTATTCTAATAGTTTTTTTAATGTGATTATCAACAAAGATATCCTGTTGTGTGCTTATGCACGTCTTTGGCACAAAAAGATGTAAAAAAGCATCTTATACTCAGGGCGGAAGCCAGTGAGGGCTCTGGACCTTAGTTCATAAGGAAGTCTGTTAAAGAGTTTGAGACCAGCTTGTGGAAAAATGGTATCTATTGGTTGGCCGAGATTTATCCTTACTTCCAAGTGCTCTGTTGTGCCAGAAGAATGAAGTTGTATACCGTGCTTTTTATCAAGAGGTTTATGTAAACATTTTTATGCTAGCCATAGATACCTGAAAACCTGCAAATGTTGGCTGCTTTGACCCAAAACCTGACTCTGTCCACTGAAAAGAATGTAGAAAGCCAAGGACAACTTTGATATGCTTTTGCTAGTCTGTAGTTCTTAGAAGATGATGCGTGTTTAACATTAGTAAACACTTCCATAAGGGGTGGTGATACCACAACAGAAGAACAAAGGAACATTATGTTGCTGTTCAGAAGTGGCACGATAGCGGCATGTCGCAATGAGCCTTTTTGATAAAATAAAGACCGTTGACTTTTCCTGTAGTTTGAGAACTGGAAAAAATGCGCTGCTTTTATTAGGTAGCGTGTCTCAATCATGGGTCTGATTTGTGAAATGTTCATTTCTGACAGCTGCTTCCAGATCAAACCTGCTATGGTGGTCTGTGTGTATAGTGAGTTAAAAAGTGTAGTTAATTCCATTTGTAAGAGAAATTCAGTAAGAAAAGCCGGTCTTTGGTAAAGCTAATATTGAGTCTTTATCAGTCACTGGTGGTTTTTCACTTGTGCATGCTATTTACTCGAATCAGCATTCAGCTCGTGGTCTGATTACTTAGCAGAGCCTTTCCAACAAGAAAAGAGGTGGAAGCCCTGCTGACCACCAGCACTTAGCTTTTGGGGCCTTAGGAGAGCATGCATAAATACTTTTAATGGCTTTAGTGTGTTTTCATTGGGGAGCATCAAAACCAGCCTAAGCAGGATGAGTCAGAGAAAGCAGCTGAGGCTTTGTCTGCGCAGACGGGTGCAGACAGTCATGCGTTTGATCTGCTTGCACACTGAGCTGTCTGAATGGAAGCCAGCTCTGGCCTGGAAGCCATAAAGACATGTTAATACATTGCCGTGCTGGAGCTCATAAGCCTTACCAGCGCTAGGGCTACTTTTGTTTCAATAACCTCTCTATAACTGTTTTTTTAATGAAGTTGCTCCCATGGTTTGTTCCAACTACTACATAAAATACTCTTATTTTAACAGGACCACAAATCACTGATTCTCAAAGAGAGAAAACATGAAATGTTTTATATGCTGCTGGACCTGCAAAGTGATCAGTGGTTACTATTAATTGGAAAGTTTTATCAGCTTCTGGGTCTACAGCGGGGAAAAAACCTTAAAATCTAATGCAAGACCCTGGTCCGGTAGGAATGTACAAAAGTGAGATAAACCTAGCAACCGTGACAGTTGTTCTAGTAAACAGCTAGTGATAATAGATAGTTTTCTGTTTAAAGTATCTGGAGGGATCGTAGTGCTGCATGACATGGCTGCAGGCTCTAATTTAGTGCTCTGGGTTAATAGCAGGCACAAATCGGAGCAGCCACCTGGCATCCAAAAATTCTGTGCCCTGCCACAGCAGTTCCTCTGCGTAACCCTGCGCCAAGGGTAGGGATGGCAGGGAGAAAGAGGCTGAGCATAGAGGCTTGCGGTTTCTTTATTAGGAGGCAATGTTAAGATAAAAAAAAAATTACATAAAAAGGCAGGGAGGATGACAGAGTGAGTGTGATAAAAACAGAGAGAAAAAAAGATGTGAACTAAAAGAATAAAATGATATTGTCATAACACCCACAGGCCTCCCTTCTGGAAAGGACGGGGAGTAATTGTCAGGAGCTAAACCTAGTGTGCTGCAAACTCAGTCTCAAACTATCATTAATAATCTTGAGAAATGAGTCTGGAGGATAGAAATGAAACTGGCAGTATTTCAGAGGCAGAGTCGACGTCGGCTGTCATCCCATTGAGAGACATACCCTGTTAGGGCCTGTTAATGTTGCACTCCTGTCAGAGTGACATATAACATTACATGTTAAACAAGTGGCAGACGAGACAGCGTGGAGGCAAATTGTTCAGCAGATGGCACAGCCTACTTTACTTACCATCTGAAGTTAGAAAATAGAGCCAATGCCATTTTTTGCATTCATTCTCTCATTCTTTCCAAATACTAATCTGGGTACTGCTCGGCAACTTCCTTTGTTGTGGCTGTTGAGACAAGAGGAAATTCACAGTATGATTATAATATGCGATATTTCAAGTAGAACACTAATTGTGTGTGTATACATATACATGCATGTTGAGTTGAAATTGCATCAGGGTTGGACATAAGTTTCTGAGCAATCATGAGGGAATACTTTGAGAGTATTACATCTCCAGATATCTTGTTTTGAGCTGTGAACCACCTGTGGGTCATTGTGTCTCCTTTCTTTTTAAAGCCTCACAATTTGTAGACACACTAGACTTACACCATCTGCCCACATTCTTAATCCTTGAAGGAGAAAAATTTTCTTTGGGAGCTGGGAAAAGAACAGCTAAGCAACATGATAACTGTTTCTCACAGAGTTCAATTCCCATCCTTCTGAAGTCAATTATGGTATTCTCATTGATTTTGGTGGTGTTGGACTGTGGTCTTACAAACCAATCAACTGACCTTTTAGAAAAAAAAAAAAGAGTTATCAGCCATCAATTTGGGACAGTCTGAATGGAGTAACAATTTGAATCTAAACAGGTCTTCATATTGATCACCTTCTAGATACCCCAGGTTCGGTTTCCCGGTTATGTTGGCTTTCTTCCTCTAGCCCAAGGAAGGCACAGTGAAAGACAGACTATTGCTATGCAAAGTGACAGACAAGGGAAAATGCCACCATTTGTTACTTAGTAAGGGTAGTATGTTTGGTGCTCTTCACACACAGACAAGATACATTCTCTTCGCTAAGGAGTTTACAGGCTAACTAGAAGGGACAGCAACGTTCAAATACCTCTTGGTCATTCAGAAGAAATCCCNTGGTTTCCCGGTTATGTTGGCTTTCTTCCTCTAGCCCAAGGAAGCTGAATTCATGTGAAAGACAGGCTATTGCTATGCAAAGTGACAGACAAGGGAAAATGCCATCATTTGTTACTTAGTAAGGGTAGTATGTTTAGTGCTCTTCACACACAGACAAGATACAGTCTCTTCGCTAAGGAGTTTACAGGCTAACTAGAAGAGACAGCAACGTTCAAATACCTCTTGGTCATTCAGAAGAAATCCCAGTCTGAAATCCCAGTTAATGGTTTGAGAAGACTTAGTAAGGAAAAGTGGAACCAGTAGCAAATTCTAGTCCTGCAAAGTATATTATGTTCTGTACAAGGAGAAGAAAAAAGGAAAACCCCACCTTCACAAGTTGAGTATTCAAAGTCACACTGAGTAACCAGAAAGTATCCTGCCATACATGATTTTCTTGGGAGGAGTTTATGAATTTATGGGTTTACCCTTCAGCAGGATCAAACTCTATGTTACCAGACAAAAACAAAAAACTAATTTAAACCTGAGAGTATTTGATTAGTGTGCAGTAGCTTAAGTTATGCCTATCAGGAGTTCATCGATAGTGTTCTATGTTTGATATGTTTTTAGGAGACTTAGTAATATACCTATCAAAATCATGATTAAACAGGCATAAACTTAGGTCTCTAATAAGACTCAGTTTAGTGGTTTTTTGAAGGGCTATGTAATATTGACTTTTTCACTGCAACTTTATATAGTTGACCACAAAATAAAATTATTTCTTGTCACACGTGGAAACTTAGCTGTTGGGAGATAAGCATAATGCCTTCCTTTCTTTTACATCCAAGATACAGGAGGTCCCTTTTCCTGTGACATGGTGAATACTTTATGATTTAGCTTGCATTTCTAGCTTATTACCAACAGTGTCTCTTGAAAAAAAGAAAAAAGTGAAAGTAATGAGAGTTGTTATTTGAATTCATGTCATTTTTATAACTTTGCCTATTTGTTTGGCAGATGGCGTCTGTTTGCCAATCTGATCTGTTGCATAACCTAACTGGCAGGTCCAGTGTATTTCAGGTGTAAGTTTGTGTTTGTTACCTAAAATATGTACTATGTTTGTATAAAAATCTGAGGCTATTTTCTTAGCATCAGCTGGCAGTTTATGGATTTGGAAAATTCTCGTCCCTTTGTTATTTTACTGTTTATGTAAGATTGTGTGTGTGTCTGTATGTGTGTGAGAAGAAGGCACAACTGTGAGAATCCTTTTATAGTACAAATGGGCTTGGTTTTGGAAACACCTTTCAAAAAATTTTCTTGAAACTTGTGAACCTTCTTCAGTATCGTTCATGGCTCATAAAGCATAGGTATGAAATAATGCATTTAATATTTGCAGGAATTTAGTATACCATTAAAATCATAGGTTGATTTTCAGTGGTGACATAACGCTTTTAATGCACAATAAATCTACTTAACGGCGCTGTTATGCATCTCAGTTATTCTCAGCAGTCCACAAACTCCTCGGCTATTTCATGTGCAGAAATTCAATTTGAAACATGATGATTTCTCTGTTTTATTCCCTGGTGATAATCATCAGAAATGTAACTGAATGCAGATATATTTCAGAGATTTTTAAGATACTGGACCAAATATTACTCTTATCTGAACGAATTACTTGATATAGATACTTACGTTAAAGTCCAGGGACCCCTCAAAGACGGGAGATTTCAATGTGTAGGTGTTATAGATTCTGTATCAATGTAAACAAAATTTCCCTTTCCTTTTAACCACCAAGAAAATTCATGCATCAATTTGACAACTATTTTTTAATGAAAAGTTGTAAGACAACTAATTTCTACCTATGGCTGCTGATAGAGCCATAATTTCTATCTATTCCTCTTTACTAGTCTTGACCTTGGGTTGTTATAGCTCAGTACATTCCAATTCTTAATAAAATGGTTTATTTGGCTCTGCAATTTGCCTGTTAATAATCAACTGCTGTTTTGCTGTTAATATATTTCTAAATAACATGAAAAGTATGAAAAGAAAGACAAATGACAGTTGTAATTTTTTTGTAGTTTACAGGAAACAGCCTGAAGTTGTTACAGTTATTTTTCCATGGGAAAATTTTGGAGAAGAATATTCACAAAGGATGATAAAAAACTCCCTAGACTCTTGCTACAATTTAATTCGGAAAGATAGACCTGACGTAGCTCTTCTAAATGACCCTCTGCCTTTTTGAATTGAATATAAAAGGAGAGATTAACCTTATTAGGATAATGTTGGCCTTTATGAACAATCTTTACAGAGATTAATAGGAATGAAAGAGAAATAGAGCACTAATAAATGTGTAAGCTTCTTCAGAAAAGGTCTTAAGTAGGTCTTGTTTTTCTAAACTATTACAAAAACCTTTATGTCCAGCAAGACCAATTCAATGGCAGATGCTCAGTTTCCCAAAATGAGCTCGTATAGAATGTAATAGGGATGATATTGATCTCCAGGGGTTTTAAGTAATTCCGTGTGGTTTTCCATTAATTCAGTAGGGCAATTAAAATAATCCTGTGAAGTTAAATCTCGCTTCAGCTCCAATTTCCTGAACAAGTTCTGTCCTTTCCAAAACCCATCACTACTCTTTTGGCTACTTGACAGTAGCTTTTTGGATATTGTCACACTGAATGCTGAGACTACTGGATCTATATAGCAAACCTTTGAAATGGAGATATCAAAATATGACTGTTCGCAGGAGCCTAAGAGTTTAACACAAGAGAAACCCCACGTGGCTGATGTGGAGGTGTTACTTGTGTGAAAATCCTTGGTGAATGACAGAAACAGAGAGAAAGGGCGCCCAACCCCATTGCCCTGAATTTGGGTGGCAAAATCCATTGAAAATATGAGAAAACATGGGAAACCACCTACAAATAAAAGTCTAAATACTCAAACAGACAGATGATAATAAAGGCAAATAATGTTGGTAACTGCTTTCAGATAAGGGACCAAGAAAAGCAATCAAAGGGAAAGAAGATTAATTGTTTTATCTCAAGATTATCTGCAATCAGTTGTTGATAGAATCACAAAGGGTGTTTCAAAGCTGTGGTTTAATTAAGAGATAATCCAGAATTATCACATTTAATTATTTTGCAAAGGTCATTATGTTTTCAGTCTTTTTCAGAAATATAACCACAGTGAAGGAGGCTATTAGAATAGAAGAAAAAGAACATGTTACTTCAATGGGTAAAATGACGCTGAGCAGCTAATGCTGGTGTATGTGAACAGCTGATGTTCTTCATTAGACAGACCATTTACAAACTAAGTTGTCACATTCTTGAAAAGACAAAAGTACAAGTAATTAAACTGGATGGTTCTGGATTATTTTACGTAATCCAGTGTTTAAGAATGGTTGTTACTGCAGAATCAGTCTGATCTTCAATAATCTCTAGACTAGGCAATTAGTCGTCTTACCTCACATGTGTGATTGATGGCTACTTTTAAGCAGGACTGATTTTCAAAATGACTTCTTTCCCGTCTACCCTTTTCCCCTGGCAGTTAATTTAAAGGTTTTCAAATAAAGTAATCAGAATATCTTGTAAACCAATTATGATGAGATGTGTGCTTTTATTTTTCTTGCCAAATGTTGGCTTTCAGCATCTCTTGGAAAGTCCCAAAGCAGTTCTAATGTTTATTTGCCTGTTCTCTTCTTGATGTCTCTCAATATCACAACATATTTTCCTACTGAATATTAAGAAGCAACATTAATCATCCAACAGTAAGGAGAAGAGATTCAGCTGGTATAAACAGGCTTCATTGACTTCAACAGAACTATGATAATTTATGACATAAGATCATGCAGTAAATAGCCTATTAAATCTAAATGAAATGTATAGTTAATTGCACATGGCATATGATTTATAGCACTATTTGTTCTAGGAATTTCTTAACATGATATCATTACTATTTGGCAAAACATCTGAAATTTGTTGTTGGAAATTTGGCTTAATTTTAACCATAGCCAGTGAATGTCTAAATAGAGTAAGTAGTAGTAGCAAATCTGTTCGTTTTGTTGCTTAATCTGCCTTAAATATAAAGCATTTGTTGTATTATTATCATTATTTTAATGCTAGATAATCATGAAGTACAATTTATAAAAGAATGCTTTTAAATTGGTTCTTGGTCTAAATTTAGTTGAATGAACTGCTTCAGTATTGGAAGCCTGATTCCTCAGAAAACTAAGGCCAGTAGTAAGTAGAAACAACAATTGATTCAACTCTAATTTGCTTGTGTAATTACTGAAGTTGCATTGCAACATATTCCGGACATTTGCATAGTTTGTTATTTTAACTGGACACCAATTTTCACTTTGCATCAGAATAATCATCTTGAACTGACACATAAAAGTGGGACAGAAACATTTAGCTTTCTAAAATCAGGCCTCTGGTACCGGGATCTAAAATACAGTCATGAGAAGCAAATTGCTATTTGCAAAGCAAGAAACAACAGCCAGATTGTTTCTTCTTCACTTACTGTGCACAGTGTGTGTTGGCACTACATTGCAGTAGCTCAGAAATCTCAAACTGTCAGGAAAAACAAACCATGCCCCACAGACAGAATAGAAGGGTGAAGAAAAAGCACAAAAAGGAAACCAGGAATTCATCTTCATTTAACAAAAGCATGCTATATTTGCCAACAGTGTGGTGGAATCTACTTCTCATTGATGAGTCGTGCCTTAACAGTTTGTCCTTTTTATGCCGCTATTCTCTCTTGTTTCGGCTCACAGTACTAAGCTTGATTTAACGGGCAGTGAAACAAAAAGGGAAGCACATCACTCACATTGATGGTCCTTAATTGCATTCTGGTCTGTTTGTTTTAAAGATTCTCTTTCATATTAGGAAATTAAAAGGTGTTCTGATTGGCCAACAATCCAGCATTTTTCCTATTTGCACGTCTTTTCTACATATTTTTAAGGCAGTTTGGTTTTACACAATGTTGTCTGTGCTTTTAATTTTACTGAGTTACCATTTCTTCATTAGACTATTTTGTTTTTTATTCATTTTCCAGCAAAATTAATATTATCCTGAATATCACCCATTCGGAGATCTGAATCGTGTAATGCAGTAACTGACGGGCTTGCACCTCAGCGTTATTTCGTCACTTTATAAAGCCAGGCCAATTCTCATTGCTGTGGGTTTTTCCTCATGAATTTTGTGCCCTTGATAAACCTGATATTTTTTTCCTCTGCTCTTTTTGTCTATGTTTGATCTTGCATACTTGCAGCTATACCTAGATCTAGCACAGGCCTAACTGTGTAAAAGAAAAACTGACTGATCAACGCAATAGGTTGCAGGACTCCCATTTCACGTGCCCAGTCTCCACAAAGAACACACAGGAAGAGTCAAGTTCTTCAGCATGTCATCCAAAACACTCAGTGTGGCCGCTGGGAAGTTGCCAAATACCTGAAGTGTGAGGCAGGGGAACGCAGAGAACAACGTACACCTGGAGCTTGCTGAATGAGCATCCGTTCCACGGTGCTATGGGGAAGTTCTTTCCTTTTCTCTTTGTTGAGCCACAGCCTGAAGTTTGGTCTTGTGCCCATCCTTGCAAAGAGCTATGTGGTGCTCATGCTTTTCAGGCCAAGGAAGCTGAGAACACGATGCTGGTGCAAAACCTTTAAAGGTGAACCCTTTCTTGGGAGATAATTGTGTGGGCAGGGTTAATACTGGGTACTGCTCAGTTGCAGGCCCTTAAGCAACATCAGATCCAAAATGAAGTTACCAAAGAAGTTTTGTTTTGTTTTATTTTTTTGAGCAGGAGTCTGGACCCTCACTTAAAATTCCATCTTTTTTTTCTTAACAGTGATTTCAATGTTTTAAGTCGGCAACATGGGTGATAAAAGACCCTGGCAAAGCCAACAAAGTAACTTTTCCTATTGTATATTCAAGACATATAGCCCATCAACAGCTCTAATGCTTTTTTTTGCCTGGTGGGGCTCCCTCCCCGTCCCCAGTATGGGTTGTTGCAGCATCCATCCTGCATGTCCCCAGCAGTGCCAGGCTCGATGCCAGCAGTCTGCCAGCACACTCAGCACATCAGGGAATTGATGCTTAGAGATTTAGGGAGCTTTAAAGTTCAAGTGAGGATGGACCCCATCATCTCCTATCTCTGCTGAGAACTGTCCCATAAACTCATTTAAGGACAAGCATGAACTTCTTCCAAAACAGTGCTGTAGGCCCAAACAAATGTAATGTTTTCCAGAGGAATACTGACAGAGGTTTTAAGTAAGCAAACAGAAGCACATGTATAAGCTGAAAATTTAAACAACAGTGGTCAGATTTCTGTGTGCTAAACCATTTCCTTGGTCTGCTTTTCTGGCCAGTCACCACAGTCCCACGATCGATCAGTAAATCTGTGTGTTACAGGCGGTTTCTGTATACAACCTCTTTTGTAAGTATAATACACTTTATATGAAGTCATTGGTTGTTGTTGACTGCAAAAGCTGAGGGAAAAAATGAACAGAGACAAACAAATATTACCATCTAACTTAAATTTTTAACCCAGCTTGTTCTTGTAAACATAATTATGTTTTCCACCCACCCTCTCTATGATCCATTAGTACTTAATTTAAACTATTTTTTTTCCATGGGATGAAAACTATTTTCCTTTGAGGCAAATCCCTCCCGTCACCTCCAGCTGGTTCCTTTTCTCTTCTTTTCTCTCCCCATCTTGCTCTCAGGACAGCCACCTACTTAATCCCTTATTTATTTATTTTATTGCAGGTTTGGCGTGCCAGGATCTGTAGGGGTTCCCACAGGCTGATGGGAAGAACCTTGGCTGGCAAGACCCTCCCCTGCTCACCCCTAACCATGGAATGGGAGAGCTCACCCAGGAAGGGGCAGCCCTCAGCTCTGCTATTGCTGTGGTGTCCTTGAGCCCCAGAAGTGAGACCTCCAGGAGCAGGGGATGGTCTCATGGCCCTTACGATAGACCAGTGATCAACAGTTCATCCTTGAAGACCAAAAATCTCTCAGTCCAGTTGCCTGTCTCGTTAAGTCTTGAATCACTCACAGTTGTGGCATCATTTAAATGAATTATTTTCTAGACTGTCATTGAAGCAACACATCTTCTGGGTTTTTTGAATTATCATTTCACAGTATGTATATGTGATTGATGAGAGCAAATGCAAGTAAAGGCCCTGAAGGTTTGCAGAAAGCTTCTACATGAACCACACGATCATTTTGATCTGGATCAAGATCTGGAAAACAACAAATGGGCAACAAAGACCATCAAAAGTATAAAACGGCTTCTGCATGAGGAACAACAAAGGTAGCAGTGATCAGTCTGGGAAAGACATACTTGATGGAGGGGAGGGGAAATAATGCAGATTTATAGGATCCTTAGTAGTGTGCAGGGGCTCAACTGCTATTTCATTCTCTTTACCACAAGACGGAAGGGCAAATCAAATAANCCAGTCTGGAAAAGACATACTTGATGGAGGGGAGGGGAAATAATACAGATTTATAGGATCCTTAGTAGCGTGCAGGGGCTCAACTGATATTTCATTCTCTTTACCACAAGACGGAAGGGCAAATCAAATAAAACTGATGACAATTGGTTCAAAACAAGAGGACTCTTAGCAAATAGAACGTGGATGCTTAAATTTTACTTGGTGCTCAAGGAAGGACTGGCGAAGTTCAAATGAAAAAAATATTGAGAATTACTATGTACTCAGGAACCCCACCTAGATCAGTATGTCCTCAACTTAAAAATCATTGGAGTTTGTGAGTGTTACAGGAAAGTATTATTTTCATTTGCGCTTATAATCATCTTTAGATAANTAAGTTCAAATGAAAAAAATATTGGGAGTTACTATGTACTCAGGAACCCCACCTAGATCAGTATGTCCCCAACTTAAAGATGATTGGAGTTTGTGAGTGTTACGGGAAAGTATTATTTTCATTTGCGCTTATAATCATCTTTAGATAATCATATATGGCTGCTGTTGAGAGCAGGGTACTGGCCTAGATGGTACTTCAATTTAATGTTGTATATTATTCTTATTTTCTATTACTTTTTTATTTGAAGGATAAAGTAAGAAACATTACAGAAAAACTCTTAAACATTGGTTCACCGTAGATTAATTAAAAAAATAGACTCTTCCCTTAATAACTTCTGAATATTTGATATATTGTTGAGAATTTACAGTCTGGAATGATGAAAACATCCAACACAGAAAATGTAATTACTCTGCCTTCTTATAAACTCCCAGACTGAGGAAGCCAGTCTGACTGGAGCATGTGAATTCAGATGGGTTATACATTTTACAGTTTGTAGTAATGAGATTAAATGAGAAATAACTTCATTGTCAGGAGTAAGCTGGAGTTTGAATAATGGTGGTGCTGAAGCAGAAAAAACCCACCTGTCTGGTACAAAAAAAAAAAAAAAAGTCTGGCCCATGGAATGACAACATTGCTAGAATTAAATGGAGAAGAGAGATTTCGTGATATTTCTATGTAACAGCTCATCCTTCTTTCCTCTTTTATTCTTGAAATATATCTGAGTTTCCTCCTGTTGTCCATTGTCATCTCTCTGCAGGACTGTGATAGAGTGCCTCAACAGTCTCCTTCCTGTTATCCCCCTGAACTAGATACACAATTTACATAGAAAATATGGTGGTTTATTTTCTGTATGAGTTTTCAATCTACTGCTGTTTGAATGTCTAGTAAACAATACTGTGTGGTTGTCCCCCCCGCTGTAACTATATTGGTATAATTTTGATTTTTTCCTTTAAATTGTTTCTATGTACTTCTCACAATAACTTTTCATTCTGAAGAAAAACTACCAAAGATTTAGCAAAAATGCAACTCTCTGTCATAAATGCAACTAAAACACAAATGAATAAAAGCTCAGATAAAAGTCAGATATATTTTTAGTATTGTACTCTGCTTTCTTAGATAGTAAATGTGCATTTTAATGGAAGTAAAATGAGTGAAACAATTAAGCTAATCACTGAATGAGACAACCCTTTCCAGAAAATCTTTGGTCTAAAACTTTAAAATAATTACATTAAATCACATTAAATTAAATTAAATTCTACTGGGTGCCTAATATGATTATGGTTCACACTTAGGAACTAATACTCTGTGTGTCATGTGAATAAAGACAATATTGGCCTCATACATATAAACATGTAAACTTGTAGTTTCAACTCTGCTTTTACCAGAAATGTTGCATATTACTCATTAGTGAATGNGTGTGAATAAAGACAATATTGGCCTCATATATATAAACATGTAAACTTGTAGTTTCAGCTCTGCTTTTACCAGAAATGTTGCATATTACTCATTAGTGAATGCTGCAAATGGCACTGTGAGATGGGATGGCTGAGTTTTTTCCCAGAATGGAGGTAAGCAGAACTGGCAGTTAATAAGCTGATCCTGTTGACTCCTACAGCTTCTGAAGGGATGTTCACTGAACGCGTAATCATTCAGTGTACAGGCATTTTAAGGAGCAAAGCTCACATAGATGAGCCCCAAATGGGCCCTTTGTGCCTGCTTCCACATCTGTAACTCAACTGCAGGCCAAAAAAAGCATTGTGTAAATCCAATTATTGTTCGAGGTGTACAATGCGATGAAACAATTCAGACACTTAGGAAGTATTAACACTTGCAGTCTAAAAGAAGGAGGACCAATTACCTTCCTGTGCTCGTTAGAAGGCTGTGAGGAAAGATAGGTTCTATCCGGGAATAAGGAGTCTTTAAGATGCTGTCGTGTTAATTGCTAAAGTGAGCATAAGCCAATGTGCTGCTCTGTGATTACAGTTTTATCTCCACAGGCTAATTGTTAGGGCAAATGTCAGCATTTGTGTGTCTAACTGAGCATTGAAAATGTGTACATGTAATTGGTGCTTACAGTTATTGCAAGTGCAGAATTGTGCCCATAAAACTAGAGTTCTTCTAAAACACCTAGTTCAGCAAGAAATTTGTTATATGAAATAAAATAAAAAACTCCTAGCACATCTCAGATCGTACCATAGAAGGCACCATTTAAGGGTTCCTAGCAGGTATTTTAGCGGAATAATGCTTAACTATTGATGTTAGGCCCTAAATGGTGCAGTGGAAGATGGTCCAAGTTTAAGCAAATGTAAAAGTGACAGCCTTGTCACATTTAAGATGAATGCTTGTTTCTTTCAATAGGAAGAAGAATTATCCACATTTTTCCTTCAAATGGCTAGGCTCTTTTCATATCGTCAACAGTTTTGCGTAATATTTTCTGACCAAAAGTATAAATCCAACAGCTATTGCGTTTACCCATGAGCAGGTACTCCGCTAGATTTGTGAATAACTAAGTAGATGTTGGTCAAAGGAAAAGACTTTGAGAATTTATGCTTAATCTGATGAATAATATTATTAAAAAACTAACAAAACCTCTGAAAAAATAACTAATAACAATGTTTCATTTTGTTAATTTTAAAATGAATTGTTTTGGAGTTTTCTTCAGAGTCAATTTTCACTTCAGAATGGTATTTCAACAGTAAATGACCCTATGTTTACTTAAAAACTGATACCGAAAAGAAAAAGCTAGCAAACTTCCAGACCTGAATAAGTGACTTCTTGGGTAAAATAAAGAGTCTTGCCCAGTCCAAACCAATATGTTGTTTGCTTACAGCCCCAGACTTCCCCATGGGGCACTAAGATAGATGTTCTCAGACCAGGGCTGCCACCAGCGGAGGGTTCTGAGCCCTCAGGTGGTCACTGGTCCCACAACACAGTTTAGGACAGCACTTAGGACTGAAAAACAGCAAATAATGGATGTTGAAGGAAGACACCTTTCTGAGAGAAGCTGGTCAGGAATCTTTGAGCAAACGCTATCTCTCAAAAAAATAATAATTTGTCAAGACTAATATTTTTACTGGAATTGTATGTTTGAAGAAAAAAAATAAAATCTCTCTGGACATTCTTGTCAAGGAAAATTCCTGAATAGTCCAGTGGTTAGGCAGGATGTGGGAGACCTAGATTAAAATCCTTGCTTTAGTCTTATTCTTTGTAGTCCAAAGAAGATTTAATTATTTATGGAAAGCAGGACAGGTTGAACAATTGAATTAGGGTTGCTGAACTAAGACTGAGGACCAGAGCCTGGATTTCATACAAGGCAGTCTGAAGTCTATTTATAGATGGGGAAAATATAGGTTTTAGTGCAGATCAGGAATTTCTGAAATCTTTCCTTGCCCTTATAAGAAGCAAATCCAATTCTGTTTTTCATCTGGCTGAGGTCCAGGTCTAAGTGGAACTATGCTGGACTAAATATCTAACTCAGAGCTTTCGGTGTGGTATTACTAGAATGAAACCTTTTTACTGTGTCCAAAAAATGGGATGTAGCTGGGCAGAAAGGAAAATGTTGTCAGGCAAGAGAGTATCATCAGTCATTTATTTCAAAATTACTTCACAGGTCACAAAATACTGTGGATGAGAAAGAGTTAAAAATACTTCTCTAAACTTTCAGTTGGGCAAGGAATACATCTGTTAGTGCAGCCAGATGGTATTTCTTTTTTCCAATACTGTTGTAACTTATTTCAGCTTAAATCAATACTTCTCTGGCAAAATAAATGATCTATTTCCACTATGGAAAGTTTATTTGCGCAGAGTAGAAAATAACATTTGTTTGTACTTCGAAGGCCACCCGTGGGGATTCTAAAGATATAATTCATATATTGTATTTATTATACTTTCTTCTACCTGAAAAATGATAAGGGGGGGGGGAGGGGGGAAGAGAGAGGCTGGTAGATGGGGGAGGAAGAGAGAGAGGGAGGCAGGGAGAAAGAAAGAGAAATAAGGAGAAATAGAGCTTAATATATTGAAATGTGTGGAAAAAACACTGAAAAGGACATTAAAAATATCAACAATCAGCACAATTTCAGGTTAGTCTTAGAAGATTTAACAATAGCAGGAGGATGAGGAGATAAATGACCCAGGAAAATCATGGGAGAGAAAATGTTGGATTCAGCAGCTGCAGCTGTATAAGTCTTGTAAGTAAGTCCTTTTTTTACAGCCCTGGGGTTGTAGTGCTGAAGTTTGCAATAATAATAGGAAAATCATTTTGGTTTATTTTTAGAAGAAATAACTTGCAAAATGAGGATTAAATGTATTTAGAGAAGACGGCACTACGAACCCTGTTAGGTAAGCCAAAAGAGAGCAGGAGTAGTAAAAACAATCCCACATGTGCATATTACACACCAGGAGAAAGGAAGGGGGTAGGTACATTCTTCCATGCCACTAAGCTGACAGTGGTCATGTTCAGCTGCACACTCATCATCTTTCCTGGACGATTTTACAAGCTTGCCACAAAAGTGCTGAGTAAATAAGTGCAACTTTAGATTTTCACTCAGCATAGAAAGCAGGCAGGCGTTTGATTGGAATTCTTCAGTCAATCCTCTCTGCTACGATAAATGAGCCACAAGTAAAGTCAAAGCACTGAAACACATCATTGTTTATGAGCATTTAACAGTTAAGAGGAAAATTTTGATTCAATGGAAAGCAACCCAGCATGAAGCAGCCTGCGTGGACAACACAGCAATAACCCCCCCCTGCTTTGACTTGATAGTCTTGGCCAAGGAGAAAATTTGAGGCACTAAGAAACAACATTTTTTCTTTATGAATATAGGCTCTTTTACAGCACTGTGTATTTATAATTTCTTGTCTGCTGGTTACTTTATCACATTGCATTGGCCTGAGGTCCTGCATCACCTCTGCAGGACCCTGACTGCTTTAATTTGTGTAATATGTGCTGCTTTATTTGTATGGCAAGAATTAGGGTTAACAGAGTCAATATTGTGACATCAGAAGTGACACCAGTACTCTTTAGTTTGCTTTATTGTAAGGCTTCTGGGGTTACATTTACCTGTGCTAAATAAATGTCACTTCATCATATCACATTTGACATACTTTTAATTTATCCACCTTAACATAATTGCTTCTATGCCGGGTACAAGAATTTATTATTCCATGCAAACACTTGAAAAACTCATGGAGACCAGCAAGTTCTGGTCACTTATACCTTGAGCACCCCTCCTCTCTCTCCCTCTGTCTTTCTGTTAACATTTTTCTTGCCCATTAACTGAATTGAACTAATATAATGCACATAATAATGTACGGATTTTATTTGTAGGGAGGAGAGGTTATTTCTGTTGTTGACATTCAGAGTTCACATTACAGAAAGAGTGGAAGTGACTGAGGTTTGTTTGTGGGTTTGCATATCATTAGAAGTATTTGAAGCTTGATAATATGAGTGTGAATAATTCTAGAAAATCTGGTGAAAATTCAAATTCTGCTATGTATTCATCACCTATTTCCTATTTTTTTAAAACCAGAACAGGTACAAGAGGTGCAATATATGCTCATATGCACAAAGATCTATATTTCTGTTAATCAAAGCAATGATGTGATAAGCATCTACTGTCAGTTTGGTCTACTGAACCTGACACTTAGAAAGTTCTTACACCAACATTCAGATTTTTCTTATTACTGGTGTGAAATGTAACAGATTATATTGATCTGCCACAATTTGTCATACAGAAATTGCTTTTTCTAAGTGTCTTTAGGTGTTAGAAGGTAGGCAGTGTCAGGAGCTTCAGGCCTTTCTTCTCATCAGGCAGAGGAATAGAGCTGAAGACATCAACACCCAAACCCTTTTCCCATGAATGTAATGAGGAATTTTTGTACTTTTTAATGTTGGTAGTTGTACAAAGAAATCATTCTCCACTGACTTTGTGGAAGGTTAGGACTGCTATAGGTTTCTCCATTACTCAAAGGAGTGGGATGATCACTTCCTTTCTGTTTGCCGTACAGGGATCTCAGTTTCCTATCTTTGCTATATGATATATGCTTCAAGCGAGATGCTTTTGCTTCAGAAAACAGATAGGTGAAGGAAATTCCTTTGTGAGGAAATCAAAGACTATTGAGCAGCTAGAGTTCTGCTTCAGTGAAGCATTCTGTTTTTCAGTTCTTCCCTTGTTTTAGTTATCAGAACTTCACTGTTGTGTCTCTTCTAGAGAATACCAGTTAATGCTCATTTCTTAGCACTCCTTTGCTTCTTTTGCCATGCTGGAAAGGACTGGTTTCTGTTCCAGAACAATATAAAGGGAAACATTAAATAGACATCAGAACCACATATTTGCTATGCCAGAGGCTGGGCCTGGTTACTGCCAAGTCATCCTTCTCAGGCAATTTCAACCACTTTGGAGATCAGATTACGCTGAGACCATTGCTTATTTATACTTCCTTGAAATGCATGGAGCAACCTCTATTTCCTTGACCATTTTTGTGTGTGTTTACTTGGTTAAACTTGTCTAAAATCCTGATTATCTCTTATTTTACACCTCACACACAATTTCAGTTTCATCGTTTTCCAGGTACAGATGTTTTCAGCATTTTATGTGAAATAGAAAATGTCATTTGCCTTTCTACCTTTTTTGTTTATTATTTGACTCACCAAGGTTATAAGAGGTGTGAACAAGTAACTTGTTTGTGCCTCACACTGCATTTCTTGTGAATGCATAGTGCTTTTTTTGTTTAGCAAATTATCAAATGTGGTGTTGATCTTTATAATACATGGAGTTTTGTCAGGAAATCAGAGTTAATACAGTCATGCTATTTTCTTTGCTTATTTGGGAAGGTGATTAATGAATGTGACATTTATCCTGATTGTTATGCTCTTTAAAGATCTTAATAATGAACTTCATTTTTGGAGACTCCAGCTGGAACTAACAGTATTAGGGAGCAAATTAAGTAGACTCCAGTTTTCCTGAGAGGTTTCTGAACAACAGAGTCCTGTCGCTACTGATATTATCAAGCCCCCAAAGAAATCACAAACGTGCTTTGAAGCACACTAGCTCCCTGAGTGCTGAGAGCTATATGAAAATTTTTGAGTTCATTGAAGATGCTAATGTTCTGCCTCGAATCAAAGTCAAATTATTTGAAACATTCTAGGAAGCCATTGCTGGAGCAGCTTCAGCACTTGAGATGTGGCTGAAGTTAGCCAAGAAATGAATGGCAAACAAGCTCATCTATGCCACAAAGGTGCCTATTGTATCATTTTTTTAAAAACAGCATGCCCTGTCTAGAAGGAGTTTTTTCCTGAGGAATTTGTCAGTAAACACTGTGATGTTGTTCTTAAGCCACTTTGTCATTCAATAAAACTGGAAGGGTTACCATTATTTGTGCTATTGGTTAATACTGCAATGTTTAAGGGCAATTCCAGGAAGTCACAATAGTCTTTTTCAAAAAATGTACCTTGAAGTGCCCAGGCTTGAGAAGTTTCACTTTTGAAAAAGAATTATATCCTGGTTTCCTTTTAGTTCAAGCATTACGGAAGCTGAGAGAGAACTGGTTGTTTCTCCTGCACATCCTTCCTTGATGGCCATCTCATGTGTGGAAGTGAGGTTATGTTTGATGCAACCTCTAAATCCCTGGTTCGGCAATATGGTAAATCTAGCTTTGAGACAACTAACACAAGATCAAACATGCACAACTCAAAATGCTAATGTGTGATAAACTCCTTCTGATGGACCTAATTTCTTCATTTTTTTGACAAATCAGCTTTTATGTTAGAGTGGTATTTTCTGTCTATTTGACTCTCTTCTGCCTGAGATACTGGCCAGAATATCCTCTGGTTAGTTCTATGAAAATGTGACCTAGTATCAAGGCTTAATTGTTACTTTTGTGTGCACAAATCTAATATAAGCCATTTTGAAAACACAGATCCAGCCAGGACACATCTAGGATATAATGCTCTTCACACACTATGATAGTAACATTTCATTATTTCTCTGCTCTAAGCTTAAGTAAATCTTAAAAAAAAGACCAAGAAAATCATACTATGCTAATAGTAATAATTAGGTATTAGGTTATTTCAGGTGTCCCTATAGTTGTCCAGTAGTAGCAAAGTTTCTTTCCTAGTCCTTCAGGTTGGCAACAGGCTGATATGTTCAAAGTGCCCTCACACTATTTTCAGTGCGAGTTCACAATAGTGCTTTTGAGTTAAAATTTTTGCAAAGAAGAAAGGATGAGAGTCGAAGGAGTTGTTCCTTCCTTCTTAATATTCATATCAGATCAGGAAAAATTCCACTGAAATCAGTTTAGTCAACTGTCAGGTGAAAACAAGAAATGTCAGAGTGTAACAGAATATGTGCTCATGCTGCTAAGCCATGACTGTAGGTGCTGGGTTACTTAGCCAGGTGCCTGAGATTCATATTATATCACTGGAGCATTGCAAAGGAGGTTGGTGGAGGCACCTCTGAGATTCCTTAACTATGAGATTAATAAATGCGGGTTTCCAAAAAAGATAGATCCATGCAAGCTACTTCCAAGCAATATATTACCTAGTTTGCCAGAACAGAGTTGAAATGAGCTTCCCTAAAGCAGATAGACATGCAAAAAATAGCACCAACAGGAAGGATAGAAACCTGAATTTTTGGAATTTATTTAATTTCTAATAATTTAAGTTAGGCAGCTTCCAAAAGTTCTTGTGTATCGCTAAAGGTATGGGAAATCTTTCAAATTATGTAGCTGGTGCACAGCAGGGAGCTGCTAGCAATTTGTTGTTGATTATGATGTTTCCAAAAAAGTCTGCAATACCTTTGAATGTACTTTACTGACTGCAGCTAAAATAATAAAACCTTTTATGCATAAAAGATCTATTTTCCAAGTGGTTTAGATGTTAAAAAAACCCTGTATATTTTATGCTCTATATTATCTATGATATTGGGATTTTTTATAGCCTCTTTTTTTCCCCAAAACCAGCAAATGGAATCCATAACTGCCCATGCTTTGATGACTGCTTCTTCCAAAATGTGTTTCTTATGCCATCCTCATTTTGGATATTCTTCTTATGCATTTCTTTTTTTCCTTGTCTGTCATGTTCACTTCCTTATCTTCCTCATCTGCCCATGTAAATAAATTCTGGATGCGTCATTTAATGCAACATGTTCCTACTTTTATTTACCTCTCTCCTCCAGTCACTTGGACAGTTTCTAGACTCTCCTCCACCTAAGAATTTGGCTGGTTTTGAGGGGTTTGGAGTGAAAAACCTACTGTATAAGAATTTTCAGTATTAATATTTCAGCTGTTTTCATTACTTAAAGTAAACGAAAAAGAAGTATCAACTCAGATTGTTAAACTATGCTCAAACATCTGTCAAGAGCAGATGATATAATTTTTCCTGTTTTGTTTCTATTATCTTTTCCTATTAACAGGCAGTAAAACTGACAGACTGAATTTTAGCTCTAAACCAATAAATGACTGGGTATGAATGTAGATCTTATTTTCCAAGCATTTAGTACACATAGATGAGCATTTGCAGTTATCACAAATATGACAGCACAGAAATGTTTATTCTGTTTACTCTACATATCTCATCGCAGAAATAAGAAGAAAGATGAGACAAGGAAAAACATAGAAATAAGGGGAATATAGCTTTGGAGTAACTATGGAATTCCCATCACAGGCATAAATATCAGCTTCACTTGTTTTAACATGCAAGAGTAATAGTTTTTAATGTAGTTAAAAAACATGGGTTAGTAACAAAAACAGTTAAAAAGACATGCAGTGTAAGCTCTAGACATGCATAAAAGAAACAGTCAGTGCAAATGGATATAACAGAAGCTGCTTTTTAATACAGTGGCTTTTTCTGTTTTGGTTTGGGGTTTTTCTCAGCAGAGGATCTTTTTCCTTGTTCTATCTTCTCTTTAGCTGTTTTTGAGGCAGAACGGTATAAAAGAGTATACAAATGTTGTACAGCTGTAAAGTGACCAAATACATTTTGGGGTAGAGGGAAGCTGTGCACATTACTAACGTCCAAATGCAAGAGCCAACGTGGTCAAGGAATGTTTATCATTCTGTAAAAGAAAATTACTTATTCCAGCATAAACAGTCTACACCCACTTACCATTAAGAAAAGCTGCTTCTTTCAAGTGTTCCCTGGAATGTCATGTAGATGTATTAGGGACACTTCTATTTTTGATGACTTAATTTACCAGATGGAAAATAATTTTGTCAGTTTGTATGGTCCAAAGAATGTTTCCCTGCTCGAGGACAGTGAAGTTAGTATAAGAAGTAGTAAAACGGAGACACTATTTAAGCTTATTAAACTGCTTAAACTGCTTACTTAACTGAGAACTTCGTCACTAGCTAGTGTTCATGATTCCTCAAATCTATGTCAATGCTGCCACCCATCTCTCAGTGCCAGGTGTCAAGTAAAGATAGATATGCAAAAGTGTTTGTTTTCTCCTAATCATAAAAATCAGATCCTTTAGGGGAGAAAAAAAACCCAAAACAAAATCACAAACCCAAACAACTTTTAGATTAATTTTAAGTGAATAAAACTATTGCCTTTTTTCAAAAGGAAAGCAATCAAGACCATGATGTCTGTGAACTTCAACAATTTTTGGTCCTGCTAACCTGTCTTCAGGAATATTCAGGAGTAAGATTTTCAGGTGCTTCTGATTTACAAACGGTTGTATAATCATCTGTGGAAGTCTCCCCAATGAAGCATTCTCTTGTAAATATTACTATGAAATTATAAGATTTAGAGTAAAATCTGTGCCTACTGAGAATGCAAAATATTTCTACATCTCATTCTTGATGCTAAATGCAAATATATGAAGTTACTTGGATTTCCAGTGAAAAATAGATTTAATTAGATCCAAGAAAAGTCTTTCTCAGCATTCTCATATGTCTGAATGACAAAAACATTCCTTTCAGAGTCTTAGAAAGGAGTAGTTTAAAAGTGGATGTAATATTGCTTAAAACTGGAGGGGTTTTGTTTGCTTGTTTGTTGGTTTTTTGTTTTTTGGTTTTTTTTTTTCCATTATAGGCTGTGTCCAGTATAGGTAAGACCAATCATTAGATTAAAAGATTTTTTCAAAGAGAACCCTTTGGGTATGTAAGGGGTTGATATTGGAATGATGTCTTGGTGGGACTTTACGAGTTTTCCTAACTGGCATAAAAAAAAAAAAATGGAGAGGATGGCAAGCAGCGGAGCTAATCAAGCCTGTTCTGCTGAATTTGGCTGAAAATCACATGGCAGTTCTCACCTGGGGAAGGAAAGATAAACAACTGAGTAGACAGACACAGTGTGCTTTCAGAAGTATTTCTTTAAAAGGTACTGATCTTAAAAAAAACCAAAATTTACTTTACATAATAAAAGAAACAGGGATGGTACTTCCATTGGCATCTGCAATTTTCAGGAATACTTAGTATTTTTCAAATTATCCACAACACTGGACTTCCAGATTTTTTTACACGTCTAGTACCCTATAGTTTTGCTGTGGTTTTTTTTTCACGTCCTGGCTATTCCTTACTACGTCAGATGCATGCGAAGGCAGACAATCTGCAGTCCTTGTGAGCAGGCAGGAGTATCTCTCCAGGGGAAGTGGACTCTTGTAAACCACGGTGACCTGTCTGCTCAAAAGAATGGATTTGGCAGAGTGCAGAGGGACATTTCACAATGCGTATGCAAAATGGTTAGATCTAGCTGTACAGGCACATCAAACATGCTCTTTTAAAAACGGTGCTGTTTTATTTGTATATGAGAAAAGTGAACATTTATAGCTAAAGATTTAAGGTGGGATTGGATTTCTACTTCTTGTAATTACCATTTGAATACAGAAAGGCTATTAGTTTCTCTGAGTTCTGCCATGTAAGCACTGGCTGTGGTCTGACAAATATAAACTCTTAACCGTTTGATATTGAAATCAGGGGATTTAGTCTCTGGAATTAGCAATTTATATTCTGTGTGGCTGCTACAGTAGTTGCTGCATTTAAATTATTTATGCAAAGAAAGAATACTGTTGTGTTCTTTATTACAAATCATACCAACTGCATGCTCAACAAGGGTAGAGTTTTCCCTGTGAAATTCTGCTCTGTTTCCAAGAGTGTATCTTTATCTTGTCACTGGCTGTGTACTGTGATGAAGACGAACCGAGATCACACAGCACTGCACCTTTCATTGACTCTGGAAACAGTATCAGCTTTGTGCAGAGATAGGAGAATCTACCAGCAGCAGAGAATTCCCCTTCAGTCAGTCGTTAGCGCTTCTTGTAGACCATAGAACCAAATCCTTCAGGGAATGAAACCAAGTTCAGAGCATGATGTGTGCCTGGCAATACAAATCTGCTTTTAAGAGGAAAAGAAGTTCAGAAGGGGAATCCTTGTAGTTTCCCGTAAAAAAAAAGAAAAAAAATAACAACACTGACAGCTCTTTAAGAACAAGTTGAATAGAAGTAATGCTTGTGGAAGCAAGCAAATAACAAACAGACTCTCAATTTTCCAGAATGGTTACTCAGTTTGGCATGCTAAATTCTTCAAGCAGAGAAAATTCACTGCCATCTGTAGATCAGTCACTCCCACAGTTTCATACATATCCTCTTACAGTTCTATTTATTTCTAAAAGCTTTAAATACAATTCTTCCTGGATAAATGACATCAACCATCTATAAATAAGAACAGAATTTCTCCCATGAAAGTACAATTTCTTTATGTATTTTCCCACAGCCTGTGCTGATCAGTTAGTAATGATTTGCATTATTTTTAGATTTTTTTTTTAGATCAAATCTAAGTTTGACATCCATGATTGGTTTGAATTTTCATTTTTGATCTGAGATAAAATTAGCTTTTAAACTTTGCTAATTTGAAATTAGCTCTTAATTTTGCATAGGTTGAGGCCTGGCTGTCACTTCTTCTGCAGAGTTTCTTTAGAAAAGTTTCCTCCCTCTTTATTTAGCAAAAAAGTACCATCTCCATTAAAAAAAAAATTGCTTAAGTTCTGGCTCTCTTTCTGTGGGATCTGTTCTAGGATAGAAGCATCAAAAGATTAAGAGTGAGAATAAATGTTCCTGGCCAAGCCTGTGTTGCCAAATCCCTCTGCTCTGGTCTAGTCCTCTCCAGGTATGTCCCACTCCAAAGACCACGTAAGCCCTGAGTGAGCACAAATGAATGTCTGCTCAGCCGTAACTGCTACCTGTTTGGTACCTGGTGCTCCGCTACTATTCCTGAGAGCACAGATCTAGTTACACTGCTAACTTTATTTGAATCATGTAAATCTCTTTCCTCTTTTTTTTTTTCTCCACTTTATTTCCCTTATCAAAGTTTTACCTATATGACTAGAAATCCCAAGCTGTAATAGGCTCTGATGGTAAGGTTTTAGTACCAGCCTCTGGATT
>RSEF01000001.1:50762951-50788382 GCA_003993805.1 Himantopus leucocephalus
TGTGTTCTTTTGTATTAAATCTTGTATTGCCTTTGGGTTCCTTTTAATAATCACTAAACTTTCAAAAAAATTTATGAAAGAGCCGTACGTGCACACACATGCGTACACTCTCAACACTATAATTGCCCAATCCAAATTCTAATTATTTAATTGATTTTTTTTAGCACCTGGCTATTAACTTCTTCCTTTTGCAAGCCCTGACATTTCCTTCTGTTATGTTCCATGAGGAAAAAACAAAACCACAAAGCAGCTTCTTCCCGTGCATCTCACTTCCTCACCTTTGTGAAGCCCTGGCAAACAGAAGAAACTCCAGCTCAAGGTTTCTCGCGTTCCTTCTGAGTCATGACCAAAACTGAAACCCTTTTTCTACTGCAGACGCTGCAAAATATCAGCAAGAAATTTTTACTCTTCCAAAAGAAAATCTCACAAAACCTGAGAGATTGCAACACCTATGTTCTTTGCGTATCTCCAAATCTCCACATACCCAAATACCTTAAAATGTTATCAAAATTTTAAGTGATCTGAAATTCCTGGCTCTTTTCCAGAAGTTTGCTGTTTTTAAGTAACCAAAGCTGAAACTTTGGGTCTGTTTCTGGTGGGCTTCTTGACCAGAGAAGTGGAAGGGTCTGGAAATACAAATTGAAAAAAAGGAGCAAAAAAGGTCACAGGATAAGGCCATTTTCACTGCAGTTCAGTCTCCCACTGGTTCTGGACTGGGGGTTAATCTGTTTCTTCTAACTGGTGAGCTACAGTTTGATAATAGTTCATCCGTAAAACATTGGTTTAACACAGGAGACTGAATTAAAGTGTGTATAAATAATATTGCTCTCTGTCCTCTTGCCCCAGTGTTGGCCCATGTAGTGGTTAAAAATACTTGTAAGTTCCAGTGCCTACATCCCAAAGTCCATTTTGTCTAGGCATTAACTTACAGTGCTTGGAAACAGCACAGTTTCAACTACTGGAATCAAAGTAGAAACAACTATGTTGCAAATTCCTCCCTTTTTAATGGTTTCTTATTTTAAAATTGTATATATATTTTATATAGTCTGTATTTAAGAAAAAAAGTGTCATTAATTTGTGATGGGGAAAGAAACAGAAAAGAAAATAAAGAATTAACTTTAGGATCTGTACAGCAATAAATGGGCTGTTTGTTGCTTGATCCCACATGAAAGAAAGATTTGAACTCCTTGGGTTAAAGGCATGTCTGTATAGACATAATTACCGTTTCTGACAGGGTTTTTTTAGCTCTGTTTTCTTAGCTAAAACATCAGTAGATCAGGTTCTAAGACTTTTGTCCTAACGAACCAAAATTGAAAAACAACCCAGGACTTCACGTTAAATCTAAATGATGAAATTCAGCTTTCATCTGTATTCCCATTTCAGTATAATAACCTATTATCTCTCTAGAATTATTTCTTTTCATAAAAACTCTCACCTACTTAGCTTTTTCTGCATAAACTTACTTACCACTACCGAAAATACACCTCCAGGTCTGGTAATCTGCAGCACAGATATATTTTAAAGGTATGGACACGTGGCTGAATGGAACTGAATTAGAGCTACTGAACAAATGAAATGGTCTACCTGTCCGCTATCACGCTTTTATCATGCCTCAACACTGAGCTAATGCATTTTATCTCACAACTAGGTCGGGACAAAAGCATGCATAACGGGTCAGTTATGTCAGCTCAGCTGTTAGCAGGCAAATAGTTGAGGCAGGATAAGAGGGTAACGTTTAGTTGAGAGTCCAGAACCTTCGCTCGAAAAATCTGGAAGATGAACTGCTTTTACGAAAGGAAAATAAACACAGACTAATATTTTAAAAGTCTTAAACCCAAAACAGATTTTCCTGACATACAGATTAGTGAATGGATTGCTCATTTGCCTGCCAATCAGATAAGTGTGGGCTTTTTCTCACACCTCCTTTTTTTGATCTAAATAGAGAAGGAATGTGCACTTTTCAGAAATATTGCTTGTCTTACCCCTAGCTTACACAAACAGCTCTATTTACTAAATACTATGAGAACAGTAACCTTTGCCACAACGTTTGAGGTTCTGTTGTGAATATCGAGTCCTAAAAAAATAAATTCTGCCATAAAACCCTCCACTGCCTGAAATCTCCTTTGTGGGCCTGAGCTTGTTACTCAGCAGGTTTACTTTGTTGACGGTGATTTAAAGCCAGGCAGTACAGTGTATTAAAATATAAACATTTTGATAGAATAAATACAAATCAAATGTGAAAGCATAGCTGGCACCTCTGAGTGTAAAACATTATGTTGCTGCTAAACTGGCTATAGATATTAGAATGAAACATATTTGACAGTGAAAAAAAGTCCTTAGGCAGTGTAGCTAGCACCATGTCAAAGGGAGAATGAAACCATCTTTCTGTTACATATGGTTATTGATCACTGAGGCAAAATTTCTGTAAACAAAATACATCGACTGTGTCAGCCTCTCCTACCTTATCTTTTACAAGCAGGCCACTGACATCTCTCAAAAGCATGTATTTTGGCACTTGAAAGCTATGTAAGAGTTCAAAGCAAATGTCACACTGGAAAAGAGTCTTGGGAAAAAGTCTGGAAAAAAAATCAAAGTGTCCATTTTCAAGTGCAATAACGCATATACTGCATAGCTTTTCACTTCAGTTTTGATGATTGAGCTGTTCTGTTATATTTTGAATTTAGAGAGGATGCTATGTGGGGTACCCTTGAACAAAGAATCAATTTTTAACTTTAAGCCTAGCTTAACAGTATGAATTTGCTGTCTCAAGAAGATAGCGAATTGCTTACTTGGCGCCTTACAATAAAATACCCCTCTTTTTTATAGCATTTAATTATTATTTTATTCTATTTCTTGGTATGTTTTTGTAGGTTGTTAGAGTCAGAACAAGTCATAAATATGTATCCAGCTTGCAAATAAATATGGTGCACAGAAAGAGTGAATTAATACATGTTAAGAGAGGGAATAGCTATGGAGAAATGGGGGTGTGGGTGTGGGGAGAGGGTGAGGGAGACAGAGAGAGACAGAGATTGCTGTAGGGGACCAGAACCAGCAGGGTTCCAGGTCAGGAGAAAGAGCAACTTGTTGGGACCAGGAAAGGACCTTCTCCCCTGAACGGAATAAAATGAAAGAAAACAAATTCCCTGAAAGGCAAATTCAACCCCCTAAACTAAGGATGTGGCTTTAACATGTTTATTTTTAAATGTTCAGTTTTTAACAGGCCTCTGAAAGTCACACGGAGTTAAACCATGTTTCATCGTCAGAAATACCACTGGAATTTTTGTGGTTAATTAGCAGGTGATATTACCAGAGGGAAAGTTTTACAGATCTTTCTTTATCCTAAGCAAGCAAGAGATGTTGACATAAGGTATCTTTTATTCTTTTTTAGCAGATGCTTTAAAAAAATGTTAATTGTTAGTGTATGTTATTAAAAAAAAATTCAAACACATTCATATTGTATTAGCTTTAAATAAATAAAAATCACAATATAGTTCTACTATCAATGATAAAATAAAAATTCAATGCTTTTTATTTCTTAATTTTAATATATTTGCCACAAGATCTGAAATAAAAAGTTCGGTTTCCTATAGCTCATTATCTTCTGCTTCATCCGTATTTTTCAAACTATAAACCAATCTGTTTTCCGTGTTGTTCATGGACACTATTGTAAAAATTCTTACAGGTTAATTCAGTCATTAAGGCAAGAAGGAATTTTTAGTAGCATTTAAATTAGAGGTGCCAGATTTTCTTTTTTTGAAACATCTTTTCAATGATTTAAATTATACATGTTAATAATTTGGTCATATTCACCAAAATGACTAACATTATATGAGTTAAAAATTTGCAGGGAACACTTCTTACCTCATCTTTTATTTCTTCCTCTTCTCTTGTATAATGCAAAGAATACACAAAGCTTCTGGCTAATTTTCTATTGAAATCAATGTGAAGTTTTCCCGATGAAGGAATTCATTACGAGGCTGAACACGTGGCTAAAATGCTCTAGGCTCTCAGTTGCTACAAACTGTTAATTTCCGAAGACTGAGTTTGATTGGCTCCAAAACCACCTTGCATTTTTTTTTTTTAATTAGGTCTGTCAAGGACACATCAAATTCAAATAAATGGATCTGACAATGATATGATGTATTTGTACTTGTGTAGGCGGCTTTTCCAGTTATACCTCTCTAGTACAATGAGAAATTACCACCAGCTGATGCCTGTTTACCTATACTGACCGAGGGGACATTTTGAAATAGAATTGCTCCAAATCAGTATACAAATGGTCATACCATCATAACTGGCACCAAGATGCATATTTTTAGCCAATTTATGAGGAAGATTACGGGCAAGAAAAAGCAAAACTCATATTATTTTAATTTTGTTACTTTGTTCACTCAGGATGAAGTTGAAGCCATAGGCATTGTAGCAGTGAATAAAACTTTTGCTGTTTTAATTTATTCTGCACTCATTTCTGTGAATAAATCCAAATTTAGAGCTCAAGGTCTACTGTTTGACATATTTGGGAAGCGTTGGAATTGAGCATGTATGTAAACAGTTACATTAGCTTAACAGGCTGTCTTTGTATTTCATCTCAACAGCAGTACTTGTATCTTTGTTCATGTCGGTCATTTTTGCTGAAAAGGAAAAAGGCCTTCAGAAGACTAGGCAAATACAGCTTATTTTAAATAAATTATTCTCAGACAATGTAAAGACAACAAATCAAGACGTGCAAGGAGATGGAAAAATGTTTTACCAAAGCTTGACCATATTTGACAAAACTAGTAAATTTCTTTAATAATTCATTTTCTACGCAAAGAAAATGGCATATATTTGCCAGTAATGATTTGACTTAAAGACTTTTCAGTTAAACTGAACTGTAGAAGAATTATATGGAAGATGATGAACAAGGATAAGACCTATAGAGGATGAACAAGGTAATGGGGAGAAGGCATTGGAGAAGAAGCAGCCCTCATGTGTACACTGCTTTGGCAAGCTTTGTGACGTTTGTTGTTGGGACTAACTGGATTCAAAGTTTCACAAAAGACTTTGCCACAAAAAGTAGAAAAGTGCCAATAAAACAGAGATAAAAAGCATAATCGGTTCTTTACGCAATTCCATAAAGAACTGGATGACCTAGTGGAATGGAATAATTTAAACAATATGACATACCATAAAATAAATTGCATGGTCATGCATGTAAAGAATATGTGTGTTTTAATTTATAGAAGGTTTTCTGTGAGCTAACAACATGATGCAGCTTTGAAAGCAGATATAGTAGATAGTGCAAAGAGGGACATTTCCACTAGATCTCTAGTAGTGCAAGATATTGGGTTCAGCTCAGAGGAATAATGTGTGCAGTTCTGCTTCCCCTTAATCTAGAAGAAATTCAGATTCTTGCAAGTATAGAAAAAAGCTATTGGCTGATTACTAATTTGGAGAGCTAATTTTGTGAGATAAGGCTAGATCTGCTTTTCATAATTATGGTAGTAAAATGAAAGCTTAGGAAATATTTTTTCTCTCTGTAAAAAGCTTATGAAGTTAAACACCAGGGAGTAAAAAGATGACTATTTTAGCTGAAAAGCAGTGTTTGGCATGTGAACAAAGGTAAGCAAAGTGGTCATGAATAAGTCTAGGGTGGAAATTAGTAGAAAGGTTTTTAACCATCAGATGACTGAGGCTTGGACCAAACTACTACCATGTAGCAATGGGAGCCAAAAATGCCTAAATGATTTTAAGGTGGAGCTTGAAGGTTCTTAAAAAGGACTGTATCGTATGATCTACTTGAAAAGGAGAAAGTATATTTGGTATACTGGGTCGCTTCTTCAGGTTATTATCTACATCTATTAGGAACTTAGTGTTCCTATAGTTGTGCATCAAAATAACTATTCCCCATCAAATTGCTTATGACTTCAGTAACCAAACACTGGCTTTCCAGGTAATAAATGACAGCATGTTTTGCTGAAGTTAACAGGAAGTCAGCATGTTTTACAGTGTATCTAGGTTCACAGTAGAAACTCAGCAAGAAAACCACTTACCTTCTTTACAAGTCATCAACTTTTAGGTTAGAGTCATATTTGCATCTGTAGTGTCTATCAAATTACACCTTGTTAATTTTATGGTCATCATTTAATGAATACTTCTTCAACGTCAAGGCTTTGCTTGGGAAAGAATAGGAAAATAGCACACAAACTGTATTTATACATACGGATTACACATTTCAATTTTATGCTTTGCTCAAGCAGTATAGTTTTCCTGTGCAAACATAATTTTCTGCATATGCAATACCAGGGAGGTTAACAAATACAAATTCGTGACTTTTTTTCTTATCCTCACACCCAGTTAAAGCTAGATTCTTCTGTACAGATTTCTTTACTAAACTGACCTAGATTATACACACTTGAGAGGATTGGAGGATTTTTAATTATACACATTATCCAAAAGAAGATGTATGCATACCGTAGTGCCTTTTGGGGCAAAGGAGTTTTTAGCCACCAAGGTGAAATTCTCTTGATCTTTTAGAGAGTAGAATATTTACTTTAGGTTACAGGCTTCATTAACTATCAGCTATAGAATTTAGTTGACCTTTTTGGATGCATCTGAAACAAATAGAAGGTCAAAAGACTTAAATTCCTTCATCTTCACCTTTTTGAATACAGCACGAAGCGAACAGGTCTTTAGTGATGCTATTTAATAAATATTTCAAGGTCTCTTAAATCAGCTATTCTAGCTGATTCCATAGAGTGATTTTCACAGTTCTCAAAAGCAGTCTATATTTTTCTCTCATGAAGAAGTGTGCCATAACACTTCAACACTCCAACTTAATTCAATTTTCATTTCAGCTACTTGAGTGTAAGACACTTATGGCATCTCTCCCTCTTCACTCCAGGCTCAAATAAATTGAAACAATCAAGAAAATAAAACAAAAAAAAAGAAAAAAAAGTTATCAAAACATTAGTGACACTAATATTTAGTTTATACATTACAATCAGATGGAAATTACTGTAATAGATCTTTTTAAAAGTATAATCTAGCTGTACTAAAACAAACACAGAGTAAAAAGGAAGGTATTGACAGATTCATGGTCAACACTAATGTTATCAGTTCTCTAATCAGATTGCAGCTACTGTGGACCCCATCAAATCACATAATTACCTTCCCAGGGTCAAGGGTCTTCAAAACCCATTTGTTACAAATGCATTGCAGTGTCATAAGCACACTTATTTGTTCCTGAATATTGTATTTATGCTAGGCTGTGTACAAGGGTGTTATGGATATTTATTGTCTTAGAACAGCATGACTAGTGGGGTGGGATGTGAAAACAAGATGCATTTCCCTGTTTGCTAAAACTAAAAGCAGATTGAATTCACTGAATTTCAGTAGATGACATATAAATCAGTATTTTCTGACAAAATAATATAGGTTGAGTTAATAGAAATGATTTCATGGTCTCAATGAGTCATGAAACTCCCTCTGAAAATGTGTAATATTAATTAGACATCCAGCAATAATTCATTATTGTGTTTGTCAGAAGACTATAAACAGGGCAAAAAGCAAACTAAAGCCCAATGTCACCCAACTGCATAATACATTAGCAAAAATGTGAAACTAAATTTCCAGTATATATTAAGTTACAAAGAGTATGCATTTCTATATGCTGATCTGTTTTTATGAATCATTTTTGATTGAAGAAAGAGCACAGAAAATACTAGAAAGATATTCAGTTGTTAGGGTTTAATTTCTGCTAAAGGGCTTAGCATTATGGACCAAGTTTTGAATGAGGATGCCATCTGATCACACAAAATAGCTAATCTTCTCTGCATGTCAGTGTATACTGAAGGGGACATGCTAGACCCTCAGGGAAAGCCTCCCAAGAAAATTGTGCTAAATAATTTGGTCTTAATTTATTATGAACAATCTGAGCTCACTGGCTCTTTGAATTTCTTAGTCCATAATTGTGGTGAAATGATTTGTTGCATATAAGCGGTACTAGAACACAAATAATTTGGAGCGTTTCCTCAGAATGTTTAGGGGAACTTCCTTGTTGGTCTTCTTAAGCTGTACTGTTTTATTATCATTGGGAGGTTTTTGTTTCTGAACCAATTTGGTCTTCCTTAAAGAAAGGAAAGTCTACATGTTCTTAATGCCAGTTGAATTATTTAAGTAAGGATGCCTGAGTCCAGATGTGAAAACTTAGGGAAAAAAAAATTGATAGTCCCCAACAGAAAATAGGAATTATAGCTGTTTTCTTTTCTATGAGACACTTTCTCTTAGGTCCCAGTTTGGCAGAATGCTTATCCCATACGTTATTTTAAGCAAAGAAGTAGTTCTAATTGACTTCAATGGGACTACTCCTGTACTGAGGAATCACATAGGTTTAAATATCTTAGTGGATCAGACTTGTAAGTTATGGAATTTTCACTGGCTGGATGGGGACTTGCTATTGGNGTGGGACTACTCCTGTACTAAGGAATCACATAGGTTTAAATATCTTAGTGGATCAGACTTTTAAGTTATGGAATTTTCACTGGCTGGATGGGGACTTGCTATTGGGTCATTGTTTTTACTACATGGCAATAAAATTCGAAACCTCTCTGAATAGACTGAGATGGGGAGTTCCAGACTAAAAATGGAAATGTGTGAGATTCAGTTATTGTTCATTCATTTTCCTCACACTCACAGCTCAAGTCTAGCAAGTAGTTATGCAGGCATTTATCCTAGACACACTTGTAATTGTGTACAGGCATTTATATAGATGGTCCCAAGTCATCACCATTTTAAATCTGTAAGTTAAGAATGAAAACTTTCTGCTGAAAGAAAAAAGCATCTGGAAACTCTGGACGTGTTTTGCTGATGTGGTATATTTTGAAGGGTCAGTAACTTTCTTAGCATAGATTCCATTAGACACTTCTTCCAGTGGCAATGAGTGCTGGATCTCCTTTGTCTCTCTGTTATGGCTCAGACATTGGAACAAGATGCCCAGGGAAGTGGTGGAGTCACCATCCCTGGAGGTATTTAACAGGCAAGTAGACATGGTGCTTAGGAACATGGTTTAGTGGTGGTTTTGGCAGTGTTAGGTTGATGGTTGGATTTGAAGATCTTAAAGTCTTCCAACCTAGACAATTCTATGATTCTACATATGAACACACTACTGGGGATCAGTTGAGCGTTTGTTACTAACTGTGCACGTATTCCATCTTGAACTATAACACATTCGCTAAAACCTCTTTCCTTGAGGTTCTTTTTACATGTCTGGCATTGTGTTGGGGCTGTACAGTTAGCCGCTTTTTCTCAGCTGAGGCAGAATAAATCCCAAAACTGTAATAATGCAATCACATGCAAGAGCCCTTTGTTTAAAATAGAAATTTGGTACTCTTCCTAATGAAATTTATGGGTAATGAAGTTCAAGCAGGATATGAAGGGACAACAGTCCTTTTTTTTAAATCAGAATGTAATAACTTAAGTGGGGCTGAAAACACGTGCCTGTAGCTATCTGAAAAGCATCTTCACAATGGCCTCTTTTGGCAAGACTTTTTAGTGACAGGGAGTCCTTTTGATTGTCTCATTCAAAGATCCAGCCCTGCATGGTACAGTAAGTTCCTTACTGTGGCTGGTGTTAGGAGAAGACATCATCTGCTGACTCTGCTTTGAGCAGAGTGGTTGAACTGCACAATCTCCAGAGGTTCCTTCCAACCTCAACAGTTCCCTCACTCCAAGAGTCAGAACTTTTATTTCAGTCAGCTTGAAGGTGGTGGTATGGGTGATCTGCAGGCATTGATTTCTCCTTTTCAGAAGACTAAGGGTTGCCTTTAGTGGATGATGAGGACTAAAGGGACTGTTGTGCTCTGTGTTTGCTCTTACTGGTTTAGTTAGCGCAGTGTGTGTTCACCGATGCACAGCAGGGAAGACACTGCCCAACTAACTGCCAGTAGCAAAACACAGGCATATGCTAACAATCTCAATATCCAGGTCAACATACAGCAGTCACAAATAGCAACTGAATAGTACATAATCCATCACATTCAGGCTAAAGAATCAGATTTAATAGAGTAGTTAGTTTTTATAAGCACTTGAAATAGCAGTCGGTTAGTAAAACCCTATAAAACTGAGGTTTTATAGTAATACAATATATATGTATCTATTACACAGCTAATCATGTCTGAATTTGTTTTTAACAATCAGTTAGTATTTACTGACTGTAGTGTCCAATAACTGCCTAGTTAAATTCATAACTGGAAACATTAATTTGAGGTGGCACTATAAGTTTCTCATTTAAAGTGTCTTTCAATCAAAAGCCTAGCATAACAAAAAAAAAAGAAATAAAAAGTGTAATATATATACAAGATGTATATGGAAAAAAAAAGAAAGCCATTGGCGCACATTTTATGGAATGAGATTTTTCAGTTTCATTTCAGTGATTATTCTCAGTGAGACAACCACAAAGCATTTCTTACCATTTAAGTAGGAGCCACAACTCACAGGCTGTCTGTTCATTGAATTTGTTTCTGCAGGTATGGAACAGAGAGAAATGGCATTGCAAAGAATGACTGGGTAATGTACTCAAGCAAACCATCATGGCTGCAGTATGCCTTCCTAACAGTTTCCTTTGCCAAAAGCTTTATGATATTTGAACGGTGTACACTATTGGGGAGAGGAAGGACACAAAGTTTCCACATAAAGTTTTTTTTTCTAAATGGGCTAAGTCAACTACATGCAACTCAGCTGTATATGCATGCAATTGTTGAAAGGGGTGCAATGTCAGTCTTTTCTTGCAATACCTGCACCTTTTCTTTCAGTGCTCTTCAATGAGAAAAATTACTAGCTAGTAACTGCTAGTAGAACTGGTTTGCTGTGTGACCAGGTTCCTTCTGAATCCTGCGTGGAAGTGAGGAGCAGAGGGCTCCTGCGGTCTCCGGAATGAAACTGAAAGCTTCACATCATTTAGATGGTGAATACAGATTATAATATAGCCCAATTGCCTTAAGTGGCTAATATTAAATATGTTTGGCTTTGTTAAAGACTTAGAATCCAAGAATTTAATGGAGTACTTGAAACACAGCAGGACTGGACTCTAATTTAGTTTGTATTTTTGGCTGCGAAGTAAATGTAACAGTTTAGATACCGTTCAGGAACTGATTTCAGTTGCAGAAAGTTTGGAGAGCTCAGACATAAATGATCTCGCCTCACTATTTATCTTGGTTCTTACACAGAGCGTGATGTTTCTAGTGTATAAAAATCTTTTCACTGTGAGAGTATTGTTTGATTAATAGAGCTGTAGTGGAGGGAAACAGTCACTTTATGAATGAAAAGAAACACACAACTTTACTGCCTAAACACGTGTCAAATTGTATATCCAGTCACCCAAATACTGAGCTTGAATTCTATACACTAATGTATATATAACAAATGTGTTACATGTCATGTTGTATTGAATCCAATTGTTCCATTAAAAACTTTGAAGATAAAATAGTTGTTAAAATAAGGTCTTTTCAATGTTTTTGCACATCATTTTAAATGGAATAGCTAATAGAATTTTCTCATTACAAGGAACTTGATTAATACTCTGAGATTAGGAGAACCTGCCTGGTGAGTTGACTTTCTGTCTTATTTTTTACGTCTCTCTCCAGGCTCAGCAGCTTAAAGTGAGTTCAATTACACTTCCTTGTTTTCAATTTAAAATAGATTTACTTGAACTTTAATGCTTTATCTGGAGGCCCTATGTTTCTGGAAGATTTGGTTTTGGACATTTAAATGTTCATGAAAAAGTAAACTGGCAGAACACCTGCAAAATTAAACTGTATTTGGAAAAAGAAGTTATGTTCTACAGTCAGACTTGTCATTAAAATGCACCTATATCCAAGTCAACACTGCTCCAGAGATCTGTTTTACACAACAAATTGTAGCAGTTTGTATGTTGTTCAGACCTTGAGTGGTCTAAATACTTTTTCTGAGGACTTAAACTTATACTGCTCTCATTTGTAATTATTTTTTTTTCTTATGTGAACATCTGATATACAAAGAAGTTTCCCCAGAGACAAGAGAACATCTTAAGAGTAATACCTGAAGAAGGGTAAATAGAAGGAAGTATTTCAACATTGGTATAATTTTAAATGCCTAAAGAAGGAAAAATAAAATTAGGTAATACCATAAAGCAAAGGAAATAACACATAGGTTGCAAATGTTTTCTCAGACTGAATTAATTCTTGGGGTAGAGGGAATGAAACCCGTATTTCTTCTCCTTCTGGGAACTGGGAAAGAGAGTTGGAAAGGTTGAAAATTATTCCTTTATAGAATTAAGATTAAAAGTTATAATTCCAAAAATCAATGCAAAATGATATGAAATATATAAAACAGATCTCACGAATATTTTCTTTTCATTTTGACCTGTATTTCAACTCTTTTTTATATACTAAGATGCACTAACGTATGTCATACATGAAGATAAAGTAAGGCCTTCTACTTCAGTGCCTAAAATTAGACTTAGATAGAGCAGAGGCACCTAAATCAAAGAAAGCAATCCAGGACATTATGCTGTGATAGCTGTCTGGTCCTAAAAGCACCTATAATAAGACACTGAGTACCTGTGTATGGGTTTATCTGCTAATACATATACAGAAGAATCCAGACCACTGGAGGTGCCTTTTAGACTTCCAGCTGATTCTACTAAAAAACTTGATATGTAGGAGAAATGCTGGAATTCCTCATTTAAAAGGCTTTCTATAACTGTATTTAAGTGGCTAATAAAGCAGTGTGAAACCTGTGTCCCCCTGGTTCTTTCAAAGAAACTTTGCATTTTTACTGTCAAAACAAGATGTTTCTGGCCACTTCTCTTTGTTCTGGACTGAAAGTTGACTATTCTAGAGCAGCAGTGAACCAACCAAGTAGCATCAATACTATAGTTATAATACAAATGTATAACTGACTGCCAATCTTAATACTCTTTTTTTTGTTAACTGAAGCATGTAATTTTTATTCTATTTCTACTTTTTGCAGAAATTGTGCTCAGGTAGTTCTCAAAAGATATTTCCCCATCAAAAAATCATTTTCTGAATATTAATAATGTAAAAAACCCTGCAGAACACTAGACAAGTTATGTGGCAAGTTTAATAACCACTTCAAAATATAATCTTTACTTAATTGTTGTAAGTATAGGCCTGCCAATCAAGATATAAAAATATGCATAGCTGCTAGCAAAGCCACTGTAGGAATTTTAACTTGATGTTTGCACAATATGAAATGAAATCTGAGTTGATACAGTGAAGGGCTGGGAAAATCATAGACAAATAATTTAAATTTCCCTATTTGAAATATGATTTTAAAGCTAATATCTATATTCATAACCTCACAACAAAGAAGAAAGGAAATGCAGGGAAAATACAGGAAGTGTTTTTAAGTAGATACTCCACTTACTGCGCTTCTCTGTGGCTGTCAATGTGGGAGAGTCGTAGGTCAAGTGCTGGGAAGTTCTACTAAAGATCTTATTTTTTTACTGTAAGGCTGTTATTTATTGGATCTTGTGATGAATTTATAATTCATTCATCCTTGACTGCAGTTCTTTTCTTAGAGGAGGCTTTTGAAGGTAGGTAACATTTGCCTGAAATCTGGAAAGCTTGGTTTCCAGACAGCCAATGAAAGTAGGTGTGAGAAACTGAGTTCACGAGCACCTGTGTGGAAAAACCATGTGCCCTCCAAAGGAAAATCATGATTCTTGTAATGTGGAAATGTCATCTTCTTTATCTACCCTTCTTGCACTTTGTTGCTGTATTTTTACTTTTCCTTTAAAAGTTACCAGAATTCCAGGGAACATATAGACCAAATGTTCTTGTTATTCATTTGCAGCACCCACCCACATTTGAACTACAGTTCAATTTACATTTGACATGAAACTATGGAGGGATGCAAGAATAAGGTCTTTTGAGAAATTTTAGAGAGGGAGTCCATACTTTAGAAGGAAATCATACCCAATACCTTAGAAATAAACACTTACAAAATTAGGAATTGAAGATGTGGAAAGCTGAGGCTGAATAGTGTTATGACTAGGAGATGGGTTTACCTTTATTGCTGTCGGGTTTACCTTTATTGCTGTCTTACATACTGATAAAGGCCGCATAGAAGCTGCTAGTACCTGTTATTCACAGAGTTTATATACACTCATTTTCAGATTTGTTCCTGTATCACTGTACCTTTTGGGGGAAGGCACATCTTTTGACAATGTGTTATTTATCTGAGATAAGATTTAGGAATATATTTACAGTCTGAACAGAACTCTGAACAATCTTAGTGTTAATTCTAAGGAAGACTAGGACTAAAACCTTTTAACTAGCACTTTCATGCTTATCGAAAAAGGTGATATAGGGATAGATTTAGTCTGAATACAAGTGTTCCCAGAGTGAGGTACTTTGATCACTGCTTTTCTTTAGGCAGGAGCCTACATTTGACTTTAGTAACTAATACATCATTAACTGAGCTAGGAATAAGAAGCCCTCTGAATTTTAAAAATTACCATTTAGCCAGTATTGTTTCTAAAAAGCAGTGATAAATTTGAAGCAAGCAACTAATCTTGCTCAGGATAAGGCCAAACCATTACTGTATTTTTGGCTCAAAGAAAACATTATTCCAAAATTAATCTTGAAAGGGCTCAGATCAGTTTTGTGACAGAATATTTACCTGTTATATGTACCTAGAATATACTAACATGAACTGTTAACAGCTGGAATTTTGTCTCATTAAAACACACAAAGAAAAAAAACCACTTGTATATTAAAAAACCAGATTTTCTATATAAGTAACTCGAAGGTAGAGTACAATTTAACTGATTTAATAAATGAGATTAATTTATCTTATTGCTTTGATAAAAATGAATTTATAAAAAAATTCTTTACCGTCTATCAGCAAAGCATTGGTAGATACCTCCACTACAATATAACTCCCTAATCAAATCATTTGGCACTTCTCAACATCAAAGTTTCTAGACACCTTCTTTTTGACTGTGTTGTAGTTATCACTCATATTCTTAGAAATATTCTAGTTTTCATGGCACAAATGATGTTCTGAGAAGTCAAAAAGACTAGAAGACCCGGTGTATTCTTTTGTTTGCATTTCTGAGGAGGTACAACCCAGGAAGCTTCCTGAACAGAAGCTCTTTGCTGGTTTCTCTTGGAGTGACAGCAGTTAGTGATGTTGTTACTGCGTAAGAGCCTGGTGATTAGGGACTTCTATCAGAATGTAAATTGTGACATGTAGATATTTCCACCCATTTCCCCCACCTTGGTCTACCATCAAGGACATCATCTTAACCACTAGGCTTCGGTGTATTTTCTGATGAAAATATTCTTCATCTTTTTCACTGAAAATGGGCCAGTAAAGTGCATATCATGTTGGGAAGGAGATGCAGTGGAAGATGAGCCATCCCTGGCTCTGCAGTGGCAGCAAGCAGTATCAGCTAAGGCAAAGAACATTATCTTAGGTTTTCGTTCCTTTTCTCTTTAGAACAAAATACAAAAGCCAGAAATTAGAGCATGATTCTGAGTTCCTAGATAAACACTCTAATGCTCTATGCTACAATGTTAGAATTTCTCTTAATGTTCTATACATCCACTGATGAATCCTTCATCTATTACCTCTCCATTTTTTTCTGCGGTGTGATACAGCTTCAGCAAGACCCTCCCTGATACCACTGGGGAATATGTGGAGCACTAGGTATGTCCTTAAGTTAACCTCCTGGTGATTCACCATGCATCTTCAATTCTGAGACATGTTTCTCTGTCCATGGAATGCCTACTTCTTTCTAGCAGTAAAAGCATCCATCATATTTAGATGTTGTACCAGGCCTAGAAAATACGCAGTTTCAGATTTCAGAATGATTACTGCTGTATGAGAGTTCCCCCTATTCCTTCATTCGTACACGGAAATGAGCTTAAAAACAACCAAGAACGAAAATTTTGACATAACTGACAGCATAGTCTCAATAAAGAGTTCAAGAAAAGAGACCACATTTAGACACGGAATCCAGAAGTTACTCATTTTCCTTTCTTACTCAACAAATATGTTCTGTCATCTTGAAAATATCAATAACCTCGCTTTTTTAATACAGTGACAACAAATGGTATTTTCTCTCCTTTCTTTTTTAAAGATCATTTAAAATCATCAAGTGACTTTTAAATAATTTCTGAAATTGAATTTGAATTAAGTTTAATACAGAGTTATTTTTAGTCTAAAGAAATCCTCAGTCTTTTGGTAGAACAGGTGGTTTGTAAGAAATACAAATTATGTACATTAATCAGGCAAACAGGTTTAATGTGTTGAACTTTCACAGGCCCCATACATATACACCTCAGTATACAGCTGAGATTATGGCATGTTCAGTACTATCATGAATGAGTTGTACACAACTGATAAATGATCTGCAATAACTTTTCATTTCTTTGTTATGTCTTACTGCTCCTGATACCAGTTCCAATGATAAAAATCAACAAGTTCCTCATTCGATCTTCTTTTTAAATGTAATATTTTTCTTTTAGAATCTGACCTTGAAAGAACATTTTAGCTTGATTCAGCAAAACATTTATTCACCTGCCTAAAGGAACGTAGTTGCACTGACTATTGTCTTGCTTCACCTGAACACATTAAATGTTTTTTTTTTAAGATTTATAACAATTCTGAACAATTATAAGTCTATCTCACAGTTAAACAGGTTATATTTATATCAGAAATCTTTCCATAGATCATGATGTGCCTAAACTTAGCACATTACCGAAATGAATGTATTTTAGAGTACTCAGTCTAACACATTTATTAAAACTAAATCAGACCATGCTGTTTAATGTAAATTATGCACTGTTCAGCTACAGACCTGTAGTTCATCAGAATTTTTCAGCTTGCTCTCTACCCTCCAATCTTTAACATCATGTTTTCATTTTCAGCTGTGCTTTTTAATAGTATGTGAATACTTCTGTCTTAAAATAATTTAAAAACCCATCATTTTTTCACTTGCTGTTAGTCATTGTCTTAAATAGTTCTTGAGAATATTGATTTTTATTCCATTTTTCCAAAAGTTAGCTGATTTTAATATTTGAACACTATTTGTTTGTTGTAAAAGTGTCTAATTACTATTTTTCCAAGATAATAACAGTTTTTTATTATTCTTGAAAATGCTTTGTCATTATTATCTTGTATTGTACAAAGGGAGAATATGCTACAGAGGATTTTAGTGTGCATGTTTCATCATCTTATTTATCACGATAACTTGAGTATTAGAACAATAAAGTAGTAATACTTCTGAGATTCCTCTGAGGTTTTAAATTGTTAGTGCTGTAGAAACAGTGCTGTGAGCTGATGCCAACATATGTTCCTGGAAACATTTATAGTAATATAGCTTCAGCAGAGACAGTAATGGTATAAACAGGGCAAAGGAAATACCAGAAATGCAGCAGATGCTATTGATTATATGCCTTGGAGAATATTCCACTTAAATATATTTTAAGTCCTGTCAATGTAAATCAAAAGGAGGTGATGTTGTCAGTAAGATATATCACAGTCAAAATAATGCGCAGTGACAGCAGTCTCACCATGCTGATGGAGTAGATCATGATTTTGGAAATGCAGAAGATATCCATAGCACAGCTGAGGTACTACAAACCAGAGGAAAATAATCTGATTTAAACATCTGAATCCTTGTGAGCTATGATCAAATTTATGCTGAAAGTTCATACAGCTGATAGGGCCATATCAACTTTATGTTAAGCTGATAGGGCTGCTTTATGTTGAATAGACCGGTGTGTTTGAACTTGATCTAAGTCTTATTCCTGCCCTCAGGGTTTGCAGCTTTCATTATTTCTCAGGCTTTTAAATCTAGAAGACATAGCACTATTTTTTAGGAACTGAAATGAATATCCAGTAAAGGCAAGCATAAAAGTCTTCATGTAGGAGACAATGCTCGGTGCCCCTGTGATGGTTAAGTATCGCATAGACCTGAAGAAAAGCTTTTCTTGTTTTGTATGTATGGGGCTATGTTCTGGACTTGTGCTGGAAACAGTGTTGATAATTCAGGGATGTTTTAGCTGGTGCTGAGCAGTGCTTACACAGTCAAGGCCTTTTCTGCTCCTCACACCACCCCGCCAGTGAGTAGGTGCACAAAAATTTGGGAAGAGACACAGCCACAACAGCTGACCCCAACTGACCAAAGGGATATTCCTTACCATATGACAATATGATCAGCATATAAAGCTGGGGGAAGAAGGAGGAAGGGGGGGATGTTCCGAGTTACGGTGTTTGTCTTCCCGAGTAACTGCTATGTGTGATGGAGCCCTGCTTTCCTGGAGATGGCTGAGCACCTGCCTGCCCATGGGAAACAGTGAATGAATTCCTTGTTTTGCTTTGCTTGAGTGCACAGCTTTTGCTTTACCCATTAAACTGCCTTTATCTCAACCCAGGTGTTTTCTCACTTTTACTCTTCCAATTTTTTCCCCCATCCCACCGGAGGCGGGGGAGTGAGTGAGCGGCGGTGTAGTGCCCAGATACTGGCTGGGGTTAAACCACGAAACACACAAGTACAATATTGAATGTTTTTAAAAGCTTTCTCACTCTTCATTATGAATAAGTCTAGGAATAAATGTTAATATTGTGTTGTATGAAATTCTGCACTAAGAATGGGAGCTTAGTTTGAAGTGAGTGTTTGCCTTTTGTAATATGGAAATTCTAGCACTACCCGCAAAAATTCCCGTGAGAGTAAAAGATTAGCCCTACAAGTTTGTATAAAAATAGGAGTGATAGAAGATTATTAAGCTTTTCTGTAACTAAAGCATATTTAATGTACATTTTCATCTCAATTTCTTTGAAATTACGTATTATATGGACATTTATACCAAAAGATTTTTTTCTTTGAATAAATAGCAGGAAAATTATATTATTTGTAGTTTGTCAGAAAATGCTGCCACAAAATCTGCTGCAAAATAGAATTATTTTTATCTTGACTAGTGGATATTGAGAAGGATGAATTCCCATTTTTTACCTTTTTTTTTTAATTAACAAACAATGTCTTAAAAACAGCAGCAAGGGACAGATCACATTCTGATGTTGCGTAGTTAAATCAAAGCTCTATTGCCCGTCACCTGAATCCGAAAACTCAAAGATTAGTAAGAAAATCTGCTTGTGGCCAGATATTAGTGGAGATGGATGTGCAATCTTCTTTGTCACCTGGTGAAAAATACCGTATCTCCCTAGGTTCTAAGTGGGCTGTGTAGTTTTGAGAAGCTTACATGACACTGATGTGTAGCTCAGTAATTAATAGACAGTTTTTATAACTCATCTACAGTGACTTATTCAGTGAGTTTCTTTTAGGTAACCTCAATGGATTTAAAAGGTAGTGTTGAATGGAATGTAAAAGAAAATGAACACAACAGAAAATGCCATTTTTAAAAATCATAAGAAGAAAATGCACTTTCTGATTCAGAAGGAAGTCTTTCCTGGAAAAAGAGGCAAAACAAGATGTTAGGTGGTGGATAGGTTTCCTATCTGAGGGTGCATATTTTGTGAATATGGGACCAAATTCTGATGTCAACCATATCACAATGAGTTACTATGTATCGAGCAGCTTTACAGACCCTGTCACATCATTTAATTTCACCTTAACAGACTGTAGGATACTTGCAGCACTTATTGCAGCACACATGAAACTTTGATTTATACAGATTATTCAGGATTTTTGCCTATCCATCCCTCCTTCTTTTCCCATGAAATTACTTACAGTGTCCACAGTGTTGAAGGAACATCCCAATAATATCATACATTTGGTACCAGGAATGGAATTAATACAAATTCATCTAATTTAAAAAGGAGAAAGCCAGTCTGTTTTCATACGTTTTCTGTAGTGATTTAGTTTCAATATGAAAACTAACCTTGCTTAAAAAAATAATCTTGATTTTATTATTGAATCATGAGATTGAGCTCCAAAGATTTACAAGTCTCTCAAGCTAACCCACGTCCAAATGATCCTTCAACCTCTATTTTGTTCCCCCTGCACACCTTGGAATGCAATTCCCAGGTATATTCTCATCATGGAATACTTCATCAGGTTTCAGGGTGAAGTCATACACAGGTGTTGATTTACATGGAGTCGCTTCAGGTTACTTCAGCATTTGCAAAGTAACCATATGCAACAATTTCATACTGTATAACAAATTCAGTATGGTGGTTGTTTTTTGTATCAGCGCTGGATGTGGCCCCAGTTGTGTAGCTAGCTATTACTGCATGGTTTTCATTAATGGCTAGCTGACACGTATTAATTTCTTGCTTAACAGTGACACTGACCAGAAAGGGCTGCAACAATCGATTCATCCGTTCCACTTCTGCTGAACTCAGCTAATAAGATACTCGGGTCTTGCTGCTGCTGCCAGTCATTTCTATCTGGTAACTTTCTGGACACGTTACTCTCCCCACAGAGGAAATGCCTTTGCTGTTCATATTAAGAAATATAAGATTTAAATCTATTTTTTTTTCTGACCTTCCCAAAATGCCAGGTTATGAAAGCAGTGTTTTAGAATAAAGGGCTTTTTTCATATGGATTGGACTGTTAGCCTGTAGTGATAACCAAACTCAAACCAAAAGTAGTCATTCTCTTCCTAAATCTTAGAATGATGTTTTCTTTTAAGAACATAAAATCTCATAGTTATTACTGACTTCCCGTGGACTCATTTTTGCCACTCTATCATTCTTAAACCCTATCACGCTACCTAAGGATTTATCTACTTTTATGATATACACTAGATGAGGACTGTGTTTTAGGTGTGAAATCTGTCTATAGTTCTCACACGCCTACCAAGGAAACTAGAGGACATGAACTGGGTTTGCTTTTGATGACATTACACTGGAAGATGTGTTCCAGGTGTGCACTATTTCAGCAGCTAATTTTCTTCAGTTTTGGAACTAGCCCAAATCCCACAAAGTAAAACCCCTGAAATATTTACAAACCTCATCATTAAATATTTCAATGTACAGGTCTCTTCCTATCTAGCTGTTTTTGTTAATTTTAGTATAATCCAGTCCCCTGATCCTATAGGGGATGATAGGATGAATGGACAGACAAACAGATGTGAACTCTGCTTTTAGCAATAAAAGATCAGATTGAGTCTTGAATAAAACGGTTCATTGGCCCTTCTACAGTATTATCTCCATGTTAATTATGATAGCTTTGGGAACTGATATTCATATAAAATCAGCGGGATTTTTCTTACATTTTTCTTACACAAGAACAAAATTTGCCATTTTTCCATCCCTATGTTGGGGCTCATCTTTTCCAATCTCATAGATCTCTGGGAATTAATAAAACAAGTTTTTAATGTGCTTTGAAGCATAGACTTAAGTTCTAGGCTCTGTTTTTTGAAGTATGTGGCACTGTAGCTTATGAATGCCATTTGAATTCGTAGCACTCAAAGGTGGCTGTGTGCCATTCAGACAGTTTTTGATCCTGGGATCACCCTGTAGTGATCCAGTTTCTTTGCAGAAGTTACAGCCAGCTTGATGCCAGAGTTGGTGGGATACACATCCCTTCGCCATGACACTGAGCGAAAGGTATGAGCTGGAACCACACGCAGTCGTGCTGTGTTGCAGTCATGGTTCCATGACTGGCTCAGTGGACTCGAGGGTAGCTAGCTATGTGTTGATGCAGCAGTGAAATACTGCCTCATGACACACATCTTCTCTTAAAAGCAAAGACTTTTGATAAGAGCTACACGTCTGCTGATAAGGATATATAATTACATAAGTTATATTCCAGATTCTTATGCATAATTGATCTGTCTACATGGGCAGCTTTTTGAATTATGACATGAAATTATGAAGTTTAAGGTTATTTGTACTACTAGTAATATTACAGAATTACAGCAGAAAGTATATGTAGGTTCATCAGACATAGAAAACCATCAATATAGGTTGGCAAAAAAGGCTTAGTCATGATTTCCAGTAGCACGTCTATTCTTCATTAATTAAAAAATATTCAGAAAGAGAACTGCATATTGCATTTGAATCTTGGTAAGCTGAAAATGCTGGAAGAGAAATTAAAAAACTCTGGATCTCTATAAAAACTACATATTTGAATGCATCAAGGTCTGAAAACATGATGCATAATGTCTGCTAGTTCTAACACTTCTCTTTTCTTGGCCCTGTGCTTTCTTCAAGTAATATGTCAAAATCAAGGGAGAATTTGATCCTCTGAATTACAGTAAATATTATTCTTTTCTTCCTAGAAGCCAAACAGAATTTTGTGGTAAGGGTATTTAACACAGATTTTTAAATACTTTCATACGAATTTTCATCCAAGACCTTTTAAAATTGATAGTGTGTTTCTTCCTCATATTACAAATAAAACATTCTTTGGTTACTTAAGTTTAAATTATATAAATTACAAAACATTAAAGACATGAAATGAATCCCCAAATGTTGTTAGACTATTTAAACTGTAAAAATTCAAATAAAAATACTTATTATTGATGCTACCTTTTCCTAAATGTTGGTATTTGATGTAAATTCTCATATTAGTGTTGAGAGCTAAAAATTGTCATAATTTCTTGAATCACTATGATATCACCATCTATCCATCCAAATGCTTGTAAAAGATTCAAGACTGACAGAAGCTAAGTGTCTTCTATACACAAAGCAAAGCAGTGCTAATGTGTCCCACATGGAAAATATTTAAGCTTTTTTTCTGACCTGAAAAGATCATGTTCAGGATTTTGAAAGGTTACTGTTTACTTTGGTTCTCCTTCATGAGAGTTCTTTGAGTAGTTGGCGTTTCAAGAAATGCTGGAAACCAAGCTACTGAAAAACAACTCAGTTAAGAGTCTCGGAATTGGATATTCCAAGAAAAGTGATACGCACTTACAGATTCTTGCTCCTGTGAATTTGTTCTCAGCCATATGCAAGAACTAACACAGGTGAAGGATTATCCTGTTATCAGTCTTCTAAGCCAAACAAATTAGGATGTTTTTCAAAAGCTGAATCCACAAGCTTCACGTTATACACTGAAGGCTGTCATTGCATAGAAGATATATCAGCTGCTGGCTCTGGCAAGATTAAATAAATAATACCTCTGCAAGGCTGAACTCTTTAAATTATAAGGGCTTCTGGAAAGGACAATTTCTGGCATCTTGTGAGTGACAAAGAGCATTAAAGATCCAAGTAAGAGTCTTGTGAAGGAAATTAAAATATTTTATTATGTGATGAAAAGTTTGAATTGCACATTATGAGGGACTACCTTTTGCTGAAAAGTTAAAGACCAGTTTGGTAATCTCTCTCAGAAAAAATCTTAACTCTTACCATCACCGTTTATAACATCTGTAAGAGACCTGGGTTAAGATTTTCTGGTCCAACGTTAAAGGTCTAAGGCAAAGCTTCAGTCTAAAACATTGTAAGCAGTGCACTATAACTACGGCATCATGAGATGCAACTTTGAATGCTTTAAGACATTCAGTTGTGTTATTTATGTTTTCATTTTTCATAGTTCTTAACAGCAGTAATGACATCAGAGTCAGGCATTTCCTGGTAGGTATGGCAAAGTGAGAAACTCATATCTTCCACAAGGCTGCTAACTGCTGGAAACGCCTTCTGTCTCTGCCATTACTGTTTCACATCCCGGTTTATAAGGAACAATAAGTTAATAAGGACTTGGGTTTCCTACTCTTAATATGTGAAGTTTTAGAACTGTAACTACCAGAAATTTAAAAAAAATTCCAAGGAAGAATGAGAAGGTTACAAGCTGTGGACTCCAGACAGCTAAGGGAAGTGCTGAAGTTCATAACAGTACTGATCCTTATTCTGAAGGTCTGGCAGGACTTACCATTCTCTAGAAAAAAAAAAAAAAAAAAAANAGTGGAAAAGTGTTCCAGTCTTGTGAAGAAAAAGAGTAAGTGGACAGGCTGACTATACTACATATTCATGAGAGTAGTCTATCATAAAAGACTAATAAATCTATTTGTCTATACAAATACAAGACAAAAATATGGGATCTGTGGGACTATATTCAACAATTTCTTATGAACAAGTTTTCTAGTTTGTTGAAGGTTTACTCTAAATTTTGGACTACGGGAGAATTTATAATATGAAATTTAAAATAAGCTATTAGTCATTCCTATGTTCATTTCCATGCACAATTGTAGAAGAAACACTTGGAGCAATTTTGAGTATCTGTATTATGGTTTGGAAAACTGAAAATTAAAGTGGGTAATTACTGAGTCTGATTTCTGAAGTGTTACCTGTAATATGTAAAGGCAAATATGTTATGAACATGCTGTCTGCAATATTTATGAAACTGACTAAATAAGGATGTTTCTTCAGGATTGTGACACCAGAAGGGAGTCCCATAAAAATTTGATTGCTTATTGGAAACCAGGATTTACCACTGGCTTACATTTTATTGCATGCTTTCCGGGAACGCGTATGGAATTCCAGATGCGTATGTAGAAGGTGTGAGATGCTTTGGACACTATACTGATTTACATGAAATTCAGTGCAATATATGATATTTGAAAAGTACATTTCCAAAAGTAAATTAGGTATTTAATGAAACAGGAAACTGAAAAGAAGGACTGAAATGTACCAGCTTTGCAGTCTTTCTGGCCTGATTCTTCTGTGTTTTACTTTAAGAAACTGATTAGCTAATAAGTAGCTTTTATTTCTTTTATTTTCTTCTTCCCTAAGAAGCTTAGCCAGAAATGTTTTATAGAAATAACAAAACAAGTTGTCTGACTATACTCTCAATAATTTTTTCCTCCTCATTCATTAGGCCATAACCCTTGTTCCCATACATGTCTTTGACCCATTATCAGATTCCATCTCTGTGTGCTTCTCCACTACTATAATTGAACAACCAATTTACAGTTCTGACCTTTATTCCACTTCTTGGATACAACTGTTACTTGCATTTCTTATCCTTATAATTAGAATGCATATACCTGTATTAAAATAATAACAACAAAACAGATTACTCTATTTATTTGTTGGCTAATGCATTCTGGCTGGGTTGCTCTAGAACTAAATTGCTGGTTGTCCCTGCTTCGTACTTTGTGCAAAGCCGATGGGAAGCTTTTAGGTGAGTTGTCTATCTTCTCAGATCTGACTTGAGTTTCTTTTAGCTTTATTCTACTTCAGCTAGTCATAGGGAAATTTTTTACTCCATTTGTCTTGTAAGGATGAATTTCTGAGAAAAAAAAAAGAATGTGGGCTACTATTTTATACCTTTATTGCAGGATAAGTGGAAAGAAAAAAAAAGAGAAAACTCAGCATCAGGATCATAAGGGACTGGGATTGATGCAGTGCCATTGCAATTAACATTCAACTGTCTAGTTGATTTCTTAGGCTCTGAAGCCCAGGCAGAACTACAATTCAGTGCTTTTGGCACAACGTTGCTGGTGAATCACATTGAATGGAGTCAAATCAAATTGAATC
>RSEF01000001.1:50788392-50809708 GCA_003993805.1 Himantopus leucocephalus
TCCTCATAGGACATTTCTTCCAGCCCTTTCAACTGCTTTGTTGTCCTCCTCTGGATGCATTCAAGGACCTTCACATTCTTCTTAAACTGTGGGGCCCATAACTGCACACAGTACTTAAGGTGAGGCCTCACCAACACTGAATACAGCGGGATAACCACCTCTCTTGACCATCCAGTTATACTGTGTTTGATACTCCCCAGGATGTGGTTTGCCGTCTGGGCTGCCAGGGCACACTGCTGAACATCTCCAAGGATTAAATTAGTACTTAATCCTCCGAAAATTGTGATAGCCTGTGTTAGCGTTAAGACAGCATGGAGATAATCACTTTCAAGGTCCTTTTTCTGAAAGTGTATGTTGACCTGGACATTTCTGACAAATGATTAAAAAAAAGAAGGAAAATAATGAATGTAATAAATGTCTGGATATTTTGATAAATTGAAAAATTAGAATAAAGTAGAGGGTTTTATAACTAATCTTAATTTAAAGTTGGATGATGTGACTGAAAGATCAAAGCTCAAATACTAGGTTTCTGTCTCCTACAGAAAGATTGGTGTTAGGAATTGAAACCAAAACCATCTGTTGTTCTTAACAAAACTAGGCATTAAAAAAATAGTAAATAAGGGCTAAGTAGTCTGAGAGAGGCTTTTTTTTCTAACTTTTACTTCCTTAAATGCAATCTTTATGAATAACTTCTAATTAAAATCTCATACAGCTTCAGGCTGTAATTCAGTCTGAAACACTAACTGAAAAAGTTCTGAGACATTATCAGCCTGATGGAAGGTCAACATAACCAGCTCCTTTTTTTTTTTTTTTTCTGAACTAATGCTTGCAGCTAGGCTAAAGTAAACAATAAGGACATGGTAAAATAACATATTTTGGTTATAGGTTGAGGCTTGATCTTCATGCTGCAGCCAATTGTTAAACACCTATGGAAAACTGGTTTTCGAGTAACTCTTACCCCCTAGAACATTAGACTCTCTGAGTATTTGTGTGATTTATGTATAAAATTATGAAAAGCCTTTTTCTTCTGAATTCCTAGGATATCAGTAATTGTTTCTAATATCTTTGAATTTGAAGTCAGAAAAAAATGGTCTTTGCTTTGCTTGGGCACAATTTAACATAGAGTTCAAATGACGCGTTTTTGTCACATGCCATTCTCTGGTTCTTTACTGCTTCCAGGGAAAGGGCCATCTCCACTAGGGAATCTTTGGGTGTTAACATTTCCCAGGCATTCCCATTTCTTCTCTTGGACTTCTCCAAGTGACACCTGTGCCCAGTTTATGCTGTTGGGAAAATCCTTCACTATCTGAACATTGCAAATATTTGGTATTTTTCTGCTGCTGCCTCAGTTTCCCCTAGCTCTGCATTGGTATAGTTTATGTGTTAAAATACACGTAAGCGGTCCTGTGAATGGAACATCTTTCATATGAGGTGATGCTGAGAGAGATGGGACTGTTTTGAATGGAGAAGAAAAAGCTCAGGGGGATCTCGTGAATGTCCATAAATACCTGATCAAGTGACTGAAGGGAGCCAGGGTCTTTTCAATAGTGCCCACTGACAGGACAAGAGGCAATAGGCACAAATTGGCACACAGGAGGTTCCATTTGAACATAGCAAATAACTTATTTCCTGTGAGGGCAGTCAAACAGGCTGCCCAGAGAGCTTGTGAAGTCTTCATCTGTGGAGTTATTAAACACTCCACTGATCACAGCCCTAAGTAACCTGCTCTAGCTGAGGGCTTGGACTAGATATGTGATTCTGCTCTGGAGAAATTTTGAGGGTTACCTTTCAATGACAAAGACTTTCTGGTTCCTAAATGAAATCACATTATAAAATTTTAGTTACAGCTACATGGTAAAGCTTGTTCTATGTTAGGTTGAGGCTAGGGCTGACAGAAGGAAAGAAAGAAGCTAAGAATGCGATTGGAGTAGGACTGAAAAGAAAATGTGGGATTCAGGTGAACTTTGTTGTGAGAAGTTTTAAACTAAGCAGGAGAGGTAGGGGTCCTTGTGTAAGGCTCAGGGTTCATTTAAGGTTAGAGTTACGTTGAGGGAAAAAGGAAGACCAGAGCTGTGGATGGAGTGGGGCTGGAAAGGTGCTGTCAAAGGAAAGAATAGACGGAAAATGAATTTTGCTATCAGTAAAATTTCATTTGGGCAACAGTTGTGAGGTCTCGCATAAGACTTGACCTTCAGTTATGTTTTGAATGACATTCATGATTTTTCATATGTATTCTATAATTTCTTTCTAAAGAAGAGTCATTTAAATAGTCCTGCAAATGCCTAAAGTTACTGTTGCTTCAGATAGGTCAGTGACTAACATTCAAATGAAAATGCAACACCAGTCTTTCTTTTCATAAACAAACACTGAGATACATCCTAATTTCTCATGTTGCAACATATAAGTCCAAAACATAATTCTTTACCTAATATGGGTTTTTCATGGGGTCTTGTACTATTTCCTAACAGGTAGTATATCTTTTATTGACGTAAAAATCCCATGACTTGCTTTCTTGGTAGGGAGCTCTGAAATGCCAAAGTGTACCAGACTTGCAGTCAAATTTTCTTTAGCTGTTTTTGTACTATGACATCATCTCAAGCATGTTAGCTTGAAACAGTTGCTGCAAATAAGTGCTGTAAATGCTAGTTATGTAAACTGAACTCAGATATTGTTATGTTACCTGAATAAAGGCTAAGCAAATTACACAAAGACTCAACAGGGATTATAGGGACAATGACAAACAGCAGATTACTATGGGATGTTTAGGAGCAGAGAAAGGAGGGATCAAGCAAGACTGGGGTGGGACAAGTGTGAGAAATTAGAAGGAAAGATAGTAGAAGTGTGTGGCCACATGTAAGCTGGTGCTGACTGTTCAGTACATGTGTCTGTCTGAGTCCTTGGCTTCATCACCACAGTATGTTCTATATTCTTATTAAATCCTAATTTTAATTGTCTTCTGTGTGTGTCTGTGTGTGTGTCTCAGGAGCTGTGCTCAGCCTCCCTACTGCCTGGCCCTGGGGACAAGGAACTGCAACAGCCTTGCATGTGCAGGGCTGGGACAGAAGAAACACCACAGGTCTTGTAGTCAACCAGATTCACTTACCTTAGGTAAGACAAATTATATGATGTTCTCCATATACCATCTGTTATAGGTAAATAATGGAGTGTGAGCATTGTTTTTTCAGTCTTGATCATCATTCACTCGATGTTGCTAATTTGAATCTTAGTATTTTCACTTGAGTCTTTGAACTACAAGGGAAAAACACCGAAGGCGTGCATATCCATCTTAATGATTGTTCTCAGGTAACTCACAATCACTGTTAATTCCAGCATGTGTGTAGCAAATATTTCACTGCATTGTGTTTTGATTTGTCTGTTTTAATGGATGTGCCATTCTGGGATATTCCATTCCCTATGGTGACAATATGCAGATCTGGCCTTAAAACAAATTTTGGAGTATGACAGAATCGAAACAGAAACACAGTTCTGTGACACAGTTTCTGTTCTAGAAATTACTGTTAAATAAACTTTGAGATTAAAAAAATAACAATAAAATCCCAGACAGGAGTTAGTTCATATTTTAATGAAATTTGAGATTGCTGCCTTCTTAAGTATTATGATGTAAAAGAAATAGTAATTAGGGTAGGATTATTTGCAGATACATTTCTAAAGCTAGGAAAAATGCACAAAAGAAATGGGGTTAACTTTATATTCTCTGCATTCTCTTTTGTTATCATGCCTGACTTCTTCACCTACCCCCAGGTGGAATTCCATAAATATCTTGCTTCATATGGGAGCACTGGGACTGTAGAACAGTGTAAATCAATGGCCAATACTTGTGAGGTTCATCTGGATTTAGTTATGTAGACCTCTTCTCTTTCATAACTGTGATACACAGCTATTTGTAACAAAAACTGTCTTCTTAAAATAAAAGTAAATTCTGTAAAGCAGTAGGGGCAATATTTTCAGAGGAAGAATTTTTGAAGGAGTAGTTAAGTGCCATGAGCATGGGCCTCAAAATCCAGAATGTCATGTCCACTGTCTTTCCTCTTTTGAATCAGGTCATGCCTTGGCCATTTCATCCAAGTAACTTTGGTATTGTCTGGCAAAGTATGTAAATCCTGCCAGATGCTTTGTGTTTGTTTCTGTGCCTTAATTATTCCTCATTAGACTAACATGATCAGCATTTGGCGTGATTTGTTAATGGCTTTTGTCAGCAGATGGGTATTTATATTAAACCATCTTTCCCCTGCCCCCTGCTTTATTTCTTTCTCACCCATTACAGACTAGTGCCACTGAGTCAAAGCATTACAACTATCCAGAATATGTCTCTGCAAAGAAATAGTAAATTGTTATGACTTAATCCCAAATATATCACAAACATGCATGAGAACACAGAAGTCTGGCATCTTGGCTTTGTGTAAATAGGCATAACTCTTGAAATCCATGAAACTATTCTTATTGATACCTGCTGCATCTCTGTTATAAATAGTCAAACTGTAATCAAATTTATCCTTATGTATATTCATTGCTAGTTGCATTAGTCTTTTCTTTGGGTTTTCCTAAACATAATGGAAATAAGAATTAGAGTTTGATGATATAAAAAAGCAAGTCCACAGTTCCTGGCCACAAACTCTTGCCAATAATTAAATCAGCTTAAATTGAAGCAGTCAATCAGCATTCTTGCTGTGCTCTGTCAATACTCTGTTCTCACTGGGCAGAATATTTGCCAAAGTAGTCAAATGCTGATCAGGAACACGTTTGTTAAATAGAAAGAAGGAACTAATCCGAATTCCCTTCATGACATGGTGTGTATATATATACACACATATATATATTTATATCTTTTTCTGTATTTTAATATATTTTCCACTTCAAATGAAACCTGACAAAAGAATCTTCTCCAGAATCTTCAGAGTATGAAATTAGGCTCAGAATAAGTGAGTCTTCTAAGAAATGCCACTATGTGGACAAGTTACTTAGACTGGTAATATAAAATATATGCCTAAGTTAATATTGATATGTGAAGAAGGATGAGACTTTTGATTATCCCAAACTTAAGGAGAAGAGGCAAAGTGACATTTTTAAAATTTAGTTTCTCCAGAACTGAAGACTCTTATTCCCACAGCGAATATTCAAATCTACAAGAGTTTTTTAGCAGCACTTATAGGTGTATAAATGCACATGGAGTAGATGAGTCAGGGGAATTGTATTTTGGAGTAATGTTTTGAAAGACCTTGAGTGTCCTTCACAGTATAGGTTTCTGCTAGCAACAGCTATTAGTAAATTTCACTTTAGGCAATTCAGAATTTAAACTCTTTTTGTAATTTATATTAAACCAATATACTATCTTACAAATATCTACTAGCCGCTGACATTCTCAAAGCAAAGAAACTTCCATTGACGTTTTGGTTAACAACACTTTGTACAAAGGGAACAGTTACATGAAAATTAGAAACTCTCTTTCAGAATCGTTAGATGTGTTCTTATTTTCTTAGCTTTCAATTTTATTCCCGCAATGAATGTATCTCCCACTCAGGGCTGAATAAACTTTGCACAAAGAAAAGATATTTGATCTTTTTACTTAGCCTGTGTTCAGTCCAAAGAGAATCCATTCAGCTAACTTGCCTGGGCTGAATGGAGGCTGAGGCCTTCAACAGACAGAGAGATCCATGCAGGTCCAAACTTTCTATCCTAAATTCGTACTCAATACCTATTTGTTCTCAGTAGGAGACCAATGCGTTTCTGAGATACCATCTGCCTTTAAAATAATGTTATGCAATGCCTACTTTAGGCATCCACAGTCAGTTTTCTTATCCTGCTTTATTTCTGCTTGTTTCAAGAGTCAGAAGGCAAAATAGAGAAGATGGTGATATCAGGAAAAGCAGTACACATAATATTACGCTTGGCATAGACTCAGGATAATGTAGAATCATAGAATCAGAATAATATAGGTTGGAACAGACATTAAGATCATCAAGTCCAATGGTTAACCTAACACTGCCAAAACCACCACTAAACCATGCCCCTAAGCATCACGTCTACCTGTCTTTTAAATACTTCCACTTCCCTGGGCAGCCTGCTCCAATGCTTGACAAGGCTTTTGGTGAAGAAATTTTTCCTAATATCCAATCTAGATCTCCCCTGGCACAACTTGAGGCCATCTCCTTTTGCACTATCACTTGCTACTTGGGAGAAGAGACCGACCCGCACCTTGCTACACCCTCGTTTCAGGTAGTTGTAGTCAGCAATAAGGTCTCCCCTCAGCCTCCTTTTCTCCCCATTAAACCACCCCAGTTCCCTCAGCCGCTCCCCATAAGACTTGGTCTCTAGACCTTTCACCAGCTTCATTGCAATTCTCTGGACGTGCTCCAGCACCTCAATGTCTTTCTTGCAGTGAGGGGCCTAAAACTGAACACAGTATTTGAAGTGGGGCCTCACCAGTGCTGAGTACAGGGCGACGATCACTTCCCTAGTCCTGCTGGCCACACTATTTCTGATACAGGTTAGGATGCTGTTGGCCTCCTTGGCCACCTGGGCACACTGCTGGCTCATATTCAGCTGCGTGTTGACTAATATCCCCAGGTCCTTTTCCATCAGGCAGCTTTTGAGCCACTCCGCCCCAAGCCTGAAGCACTGCATGGGGTTGTTTTGACCCAAGCGCGGGACCTGGCACCTAGGTGTAGCTGTGGTCTCTTCCCAAACTATTCCTCAGAAAGATTTCCAGAGAAGCTTTTCCTCAGCACAGTATCTACTCTATGTAGTAACATAAATTTTTCCATAACTCCACATCCCTCTGATCTATGCAAATGCTATTGGGCTGGATCATGGACTCTGAAAGAAGTCTGTATTATCTGCTACCTATTACATGCGTTTTAGTGCCATTTCACTTTATACCAGCTGAGACTCTGGCTAACATAGGAAGAACATTTACTGAAACAACATAAATCTGTACTAATTTTGTTTTATCTCGCTTCCCCTGGACCTTTAAGTTAAAAACAGCTAATAGCTTTCTTTTTAATGAGAGTTTGCTAGGGAAAAAGCCATTTTACATCTGGATCTGGAGTTGTCATGGTTACACAGTTGGCAGATGGTATCTGTTTTTTATCTGTTTAGGTTTTTTTCTTGAATACATTTTCAAAATTCAGAAAAGAAATCATTAATTTACATGATTTGCTGAAGAGAGTTTAGGGAAAAAAGGAAGGACTTTTTCAAATGATAAATATCATTTGAGGCTTGTTTTGCATCTTCTGTAATTGCTATTTAACATTATGTGTAATTAGGCCACATTTTGGCAAAATCACATTATTTAAATTTATTTTCTTCAGAGCTGAAGGATTTTATTCTCACAGTGAGCTGAAGGACTGAGTTGGGAACGCTCAGTAGCAACTGCTCCTATTAATACTTGCAGGGATGAGTATAGCGAATGCAGATGCTGTGTGTTCTCCAAAAGGCAACCTTAAAAATGTATTTACTTTTCAGGGCATTTTAATCTTGTAGAAGCAAGACGATTGCTATAAACTGATGTAAGGAATATTCACAGTGGAGGTATTTCTGGAAGTACTTAACAATGACGCATGTTTAAACTAGAAATTTTTACAGATGTAAAACTGATACTGTTTACTGATCATGGTAGCAACCTTCTAACTATTACATTGCTCAGAGAAAACACTGCTTACAGCTGTATTTCTTATTTATTTGCTTTCTGAACTGCACAGTTATGCACTCTGTTAAGCACCACTGCAAGAGTCAAGAACGTGGTCATCGTGTGTTTGTTATGAAACTTGGATGAGTCATTGATCTTTATGGATCCTGGACTTCCTGATTCAGCTTACTTGATGGCCAAGTGTTCTTGCTATTACCCAGGATGCTAAAAAATTAGACCACCCTTAACCACCACTGTTATGACTGAGATTCAGGTGAAAAAAAGGGAAGGCACTTTTTTTGCTCTTTTTTGAATCTTCATGGTCATTGTTTGCAAATGGGTTTCCACATCAAGCTGAGGGCATAGTTTCTCTTATTTTTGCTGTTCCTGTTTTTATTTTCAGATTTTTTAATCTGGGGAGCTGAGACTTGATGCAAAATGATGAATCTCAAAGAACTTGGACTACGTAACTTGGCAAAATGGTGCAAGACCACTTTAACATGACCAGAGGAAAAAATGTCTCTATATTTTATATGTTCTAATGTGAATCATTTAGACTGTCTTAAAGATCAAATCTAGTTATTGGTACCCTCCAGACTTTTTCCCAAGCAAGCATTTGCTCCTACTAACTGCTTATACAAAAGGCACAGTCTTAGTCAATACTCTACATGTGTAAACAGATTTAATTGGGAGAGAGTGCTGATCTTAATTTTATAGAGAGAAGCCACAATTCGGTGCTTTAACAAAGTAGCACATACTGCCCTAGAATGTTATGACAGGGGTGATGAAAACCTTGTTAGCTTCCTTTAAAATCCCATGCTTAGTTGGCACTATAATTTTAATATTGAATTTCATGAACTTGTTTTAGCAGAAGGACACACTTCTGAGAGCTCTCACAGCTAAGCGGTATGTACTCCCAACCTTTTTTTTTAACATGGTCACTAAACTTTCTGTATATTTTTGCACGCATTTGCTGTTATGTGCTGTCTATTTCTGCCCAGAAACTTTGGAAACTTTTGACCTTAGATTCTGTGGCATAATTGTAAAAAGAATTGTTCAAATCCCTCATCTAACAAGGGCAGAAGTTATAAAGAGAAAGAAAACATACACAAATTATAAGACAAATAAATTCCCAACCAATTTTTTTGCCACATTTACTTTCAAAATTCCTTAAGGGTTCATTGCCATGCTACAATATAGAAAAACTATCCCATGGAGAAATGTGAATGCCTCGACATGAGGTTTTTGTATTACAATTAGCCTAAGAATATTTTAATTGTTAAATAATTAAAAAAGTTGTATATAATCTATGTATAATATATGCATCAACTTTTTGTACATGTATGTTTTTATCAATCAAAGCCAAATTCTTGGAAAATTAGACATACACGTACATTTTGCAGATATTTATATTAGTTATATGTCAAGACTGAAATAACTTCTCCTCCTTGAATTGTCATGTGGCGTGTTTAGAATGTAAATTAAAACCAGCCAATTGTGTCTTTCCCTTAGGTTCACAAGAAGGTTAGAAAAGAAACTGTGTCTAAACAGACATGGAGTAAGACTGTTAAACCAGATGGCTCTATTAGTGACCATGGAAAAAATCTGTTACTGGCAAGACATTAATGTGCAGAGATTGGCAGTGCTTGAGCAAAATTGTCCATTACACCATTCCAAAGCGGATCTTTTCTGAATTACATTTTATATTTATTTTTAGTTGGAAATGACAAGGGGTTGCCTATGTTTATTTGAAGGTAGGAAACTCCAGATACTCTTTCCATGTACTTGGAGGAAGAAAATCACCCTGCTTCCATTGGCATTGTCTGGTAGAGAGCATCATCTGCCTTCTCCAGCAGTGGAGAGCCTGCACTCGTCCATGCTTGTCCCTGGCATTGCAGCTGTGGCTGTGCCCAGGCCTGCCTTGGCTTTTCCCTCTTAGATTGAGGCAGATACTGGTCACTTCTTGGCTGTTGGCTACTGGTCCTATTAAAAGGGGTTTGATATGACTAAGATCAATGTTTGTCTTGGTGGACTAGAGCAAGGGGTCACAGGGAGAGCTTTGTATTACCACAAGGGGTCCATGGGAAAGTGGAAATAGTGAAAATATCAAAAATGTCCATCTCTTTCCAGTACCTGTTTTATTCTGCTATTCTAAGGCATTTTTTTATTCTGTTCTGTTAATTTAATTTCATTTTGCATATTTACAAGCATTATCAGAAAATGCTTTGAAAAGGCACACAAAGTCCTGAAGAAGAAAACCAGTTCATATCCTGGACTCCTTGGATGAATCAGAAGCCAGGGCCAGGGAGCAGGTCCTTGTCATATTAGGGGTCAGCAAACTTTCAGAAAACTCTAGGGAGAATGAAAGAAATAAAATTGTCAGAATAGAGTTGAGACTAACAGAACGGGGGGGGGAAGAACAACCAAAACCCAAACCAAAACAATAAAAAGGAAATACTTTCCAGGGCCTTTGACAGGCATGAAATTGGTAAGTGGAAACTGTTTCCTTCTCTGAAAGCCTGTAACGAGAGTAAGGTTCTTCAGAGGGACTTTTTATTTGCTTAGTAACTGTGACACAAGGTTTCCTTGTGAATATGATAAGCAAAATTAAGATTAATGGAGAACTGTAAAGGTTGTTCCCAGCGTGGTTAGAATGCAATCCTCAGGGACTGTTTTCTCTGCAGGGACGGCAGACGCTCTTAAAAGACTCTCTTTGAAAGAAATGCTTTACCTTCTCCCACTGCACATATGTAATGAGAGAAACTATTAGGGAAGAGTTTCACTGATTCATTCATCCATTTTTCCATGTGTCCATGTGTCTGTCTATCTGTCTATCTGTACATATTGTGTACATATCGTGTGTACAGATTTATGTATCTATCAATCTATCTATAGTCAGTCTGAGCACACAGGATATATACTTATACACATACACACACATATACCACATATGTAATTATATAGACCATTTGCTGTATCCAGTGTCTTGAATAATTTTATTAAAATTTTATTTAAAATCCTTTAAAAATTATATGTAGATGATGGATCAACACTAGCAAACTGAAATTTAATGATCCGTGAGTGAACTATCATCTAGCAGTTTCAGATAAATGAAATTAAAAGCTCTCTACTATGGAGATTTATACATCATTTCAGATATCTATTTTACCAGAGTTTTAGGCCTAGATTGTCAAGCTGTTTAAGTAATTATTTCTTATCTGTGAGAATATGGAACCTATGCTAATTTCCTGGTACACAGACTGAGATAGAAGTTCTAAACTATATGTGTGTGTGTAAGAGAGAATACATAGTGTAGGTGGGTTAGAAATGTTCTATTACCTCATTATAATACAGTTTAGAATTTAAAATAAGAGGTAATCTGGAAACCCCTGGGGAAGTTTTCACTTAAGTCACCATTCCCCTTTACACATGCAAGATCTAACCATCTTGAGTCTCCTACTGCATTTATCTCAACTTCCTACCCAACCACAGAGACAGGCTAGAGAAAGCTCTCAGGAAGGACCATGTAGGTATATAGGTAGATAAAAGGAAGGTGGTCAATAGCTGGTAAAGGATGGGGATTGTTTAAAGTTACGTTTTAAACTTATCTGCATTAAGAAATTACTATGCAAAATTAAAAGAAAAAACTAAGTTTCTCATAATTTATCTTGAGATGCAGCAACATCTTAATTTTCTGGTTTCTGGGCTGCAAGTGAGGCTTGGACAAATGAGTGTCTTACCCTATGATCATGTCCACAAGAATGAACTCCTGCACTTGTACTTTAATATTGATGGTACATTGTGCGGGTAAAGTTTGTTGCAGGATGAGGGCCCAGTCATCAATATACAAGACTTTATTTATTAACATTTATTTCATGCTTGATACGTGAACAAATTATAGTGCCATGTGTTCAGAGTTCTTAAACCTCTGTCCTTCAGCTTAAAATGACAGGAACGCTAACAAAACTGAATTTCAAACATAACATTGTGTTATACTTTCTCAAAATCACTACTTAATTAGAAATTCCATTTTGGACAAAATTTTTTCATGAGACATGCTATGTGGATCTAAAATGTGGAGGAAAAATAGCTTCCTATCTCAATTTCAGGACAGGGTTCACCATTCTCAGAGAAGTTATAAGTGGCTGTATTTGCATCAAAACTGCTGAACATAAAGCTCAGAATGTGCAGTGGTTGGTGAAACCACACATCACATCTTAAATCTCATCTGTACAAAATCCATCTAAGGCAAGCACTTTGTCAGATGCCAGAGCATTTTATTTTAAATTATATTTTTCCAATTTATGAAAAAAATTATCTCCTATCATCCAAAAATGCTGTTTAGCAGTTATCTGAGAAAACCATGATCCAAAATGAGAAGAAAAACAGCCATTGGCTTGACATAATGTTAACCAACTTGATCTTGTAAATCACATAATAAACAAAATACATGCTTTACCATCCTTGAAGAATCGAGCCATCATTGCCAAAAATAGTGTCATGTCTGAACTTTTCAGTCCTTCGTTGATCTTGCATCACAAAATCAAACTGAGCAAACCGACCTCCAGAGTTCATAGAACTCTCTTTAGTAGGTGCTTTTTTGTCTTAAATTAAATGATTTCAGCTTGATTGTTTTTGATCACTGCCACTGAGTGATATTACACAGGGGGCAGACGTTGCAAAAACAAGGCAAATCCCAGGGTATCAAATTCTGCTTTTTCTCCCTCTGCTTTTGTGAGGATTTACCTGTTTAGAAATATGAGATATTCATAAGTAACCCTAGCAACCCAAGTTATGGAGAGTTTAATTTCTCACAAAAAAGTTACTCTCAAAAATGTGTAAGAAATTAATTAGCTGAAAATTACCTATTCACTGCATTTAATTTTAAACTTCATAGAGGTCCCTATGTTAGGGATTTGGTTCACCTTTGCTATCAATGGGAAATGCAGTGTTTTTCCAGAAGGCAATTGGCTCCAAATTGAAAGAGAATTTTGAAGAAAATTCTTTTAAAGTAGAATCTATTAGCAAGTTTCTAGTATTTTCATCTTAAAGAGTTACTTTTCCCTGTTTCCTTATCAGGGTAGGGTGTCCCTCATATCCAAATTAGACCATATCAAACCTCACATATTTCTTCAATTTTGGCCTGGGTACGACTGTGTGATTAGGTCTGTAACACCCACAGAAAGAAAGAATGATCTTAATGTTCTTCAGGGTGCAGTTGTATCAAGTTTTACTGTGGATTATGATCCATTCAGTATATGATGCCGGTACTATGAGTAGATGAAGTTGCATTAACCAATATGTGGGGACTGGGGAGTGCTGCGTCCTTCTACATCTGGTGCGTATTAGATTAGATACTCTGGGTTTGGGGAATTTTATCTGAACTGGGGTTTAAGAATGGGTCAATGTGCTGTTAACATATACATTTCTCTGACATTTAAACAACTCCTTAATCTTTTAGGGTTTTTTTTTTCCTTGATCTTTTAGGTTGTTTCTTTTTCTTCCCTATCTATGTGATTAGATGATATTTGTTATCAAATGCAGATGATGCACGAGCTGAGGAAAGATACAAGTCAGGCACTATGTAGGGCAAACACAGTTTTGTGGTAGGGTAAGAAAAAATTATTCCCCCATAGGGGCACAGCTGGCTAGACTATTTAGTAACAGTGTGATTATTTTAAATTGCTCTTTACCTTTTTTGCCCCTATGATGCAAAGATGGTTTTCAGTTTTGCAATTTTAGCAATCACAGATAACTTTAATAAGTTGACATCATCTTAGCATGTTGAAAGACATCTTAAGCCCAGGGGGAAGTACGTATTTTGTGGGACTGCAGACATGAATTCTTATGGTGCTCTTAGTTTGTGTGCTTGGAGAGAGAGTAAGTGAAATCTGTGATGGGTAGGAAGAGCAGCAAAAGACACGAGCCTTTATATGCTTGCTAAGTCCACAAAAATGATCTGGGAAGGGAGGCAAGTTGCTCCAAACCTAGAACAGTGTCACAGAAATTAAAAGGACACCTTTGGGGCTGCTGATGTGGAAAAAGGGAGATTTCCTGAGGGAGGATTTCCTTCTGACATATGGGAGTGTAGGACTGAGAAGGATTCTCCTCAGCACAGCCCCAACAAACAGCCATGTCGGGTAATCCTATTTGTACATTTAACTTTTAGACCACTGAGCTTTGTTGCACCTAGCCTCTTCCAGGTGGAAAACTTCTCCATATAGCTGAAGTGATCCTGTACTCTTAAGACAGAACAAGTCCGTGGTGCCACTTTCCATTCTGCTTGCTGCTCTCAAGATAGATGTAGAGAGGATCACAAGGCAGGATTTGCTTCCCTACCATGACAGGTTGAGCTTATTCAAAGAATGAAGGGCCAGAAAGTGAAATATTTGAGAATATTCTTGATACAATGGTCATTTGAGGCTTGGAATTGACAATATGGTAGTCATGTATGTATCATTAATTTTGCTAAAACAATCCATTCAAAGAGCAGCTGGTTAGGAGAGCCTCTCTGTGAAAATCACAAAGCCTAACACTACTTTACCAAAAAGAAAATAAAAAGAAAGAAAACCAACTTGACTGGTTTCATTTAAAATTATTTTTTAAAAATGTTATTATAGTTCTGTAAATACAAATTCCCATCTCCTTTCTTCTGGGTAAGGGAAAGCAAAATTGTACATTACAGAATAAAAACTTTAAGTGGAAACGAAGGTAGCTGTTTAAGAAAAAAATTACTGTTGGTCAAATTTGGGAGTCTCTTAAAATATCTTAGCAAAACAATCTCAATTATTTCTGAAAAGGGAGGACTAGACAAACAAATAGTGTTAAAATAAAAGCAGCCTGTGACAGAACTACATTCCTAATATGAGTCTTTCTCTGTTCTCCGTTACAATGAAAAAGAATTTTAGCTCTGCAAAATAAAACTGAATGCATTTATCAAAAGAAAATGCTGATATGTTCTTCACTTCAGTAGAAGGGAGGACCAGACATACTCTAGAGGTTCCTAAGTGCATAATTTTATTTATAATATATGCTTAATTTTTGCATAAGAAATTGTAGTTGTTACAAAAATAGAGTACACTAGTGATTAAAATTGTTATAACTGGGTTGAAATAATGATAGTTCACAACATAATCCCTGCTAAGAACAAGATATTTTGATATTGAAATTCCTGTGTTAAGATGACTTAATAGCTTCCAATTAATAATGTGTGTTACCAGCCTAAGTTTTATCATGGTGAACAAGCCATGATCATAATTAGAGAGGATTCTGATGCCTAAAGTGATTGCAGAAGAATTACACAGATATAAATTTTGATAGTTGTATGGATGTTGTTTGGATCCCATAGAGTGTAAAATATAAATACTAAAAAATTATTATTTTTGGTAGGATTCAACAAATAAGGTCAGATTGATCGATAGCTAAGCAAAAGGGGTTTTTTTGATCTGATGGTAAATTAATTGTAAAGTATATTCTTTGCTAAACTCAGAGAAGAGCAGAGGTGTCTCTAAAAAGAAAATAAATAATAAAACCATGGATTCAGAGTCACTTGAAGTGAACAGAGGAACCTTTTCTACTTCAGCTGACAGAGCAATCCAAGAGAGTGGTTACTGAGGATGATTGTTTGCTTAAGTGACAGGGATCTTCTATTGTTCAGCTTACAAATTTTGTTAAATAAATGCATTACATAAATATTACCATACCATGACAAATTATTTCAAGGTGGCCTTTTCCAATCCAAGGAAGTCTGGCCTTGACTTCCAACAGGTGGGGGAAGGGATGACAGTATGCACTCATCCAAGGTTTTATTTTTCATTTCTACATGCATTGATGGGTTACTTGCATTTGGGCACCTGAACTAAAACTAATAATACCATTTTCCCTTTTCATATCAACTTGGGTCTTTACTCCAGTTCTGAATGTTTAAATGATGTTAGGTGGCTAAACTGGTGGTTTGAGTGCTTAACTATCGATCCCTTATGTGAATTTTTTAACTCTGTTAACAGCCAAAATCATATGTAACATGATTCTAATCTGAAGACATGGATCATCAGGTAGCAGAATAATAATAATAATAAAAAAAACAAATAAAAAAGCCCCAAAGCCCAAACTCTATGTTTTCTTCTCCGCAGTCATTCTCTGAAGATTTGCAATGTTTTATTTCATATCATCATGTCTTGTCTTTATGCAACACTCACCAAACACTTACAATTAACCATAGCACAGCTTGGCCACAGATGGAATTGCTTCCAGTACAGCTCCTATTTTACAGAGCAGTCTATCTGTGCCTATGTTCTTTACTTTTTTTAGCATGTATATGTCTTAGAAAGAAAAAAAATCCATTTACTAATACTACCTAATTTCTCTCTTCCTCAGTTCCTGTATTATTTATTATTCAGACCTGTTACTGTATTATTTAACAGTATGAAGTGCCTTTGAATACAATTTTTATGAAAGGTTCACTACTAAATAAAGTCCTATTGTTTATCAGAATTAATGTCTCCTATTTTTATGAACAATAGCTCTGAATGACAAATTTCTACATTAAAATATTAAAGTCATTAAAGCCACTTTATTTAATCTATGGGAACATTTTGCTTAATGCTTTTCAGTTCCTCATACTTTGTCTGTGTCAATGAATTGAGGTCAAGGAAAATACAAATCTTTCCTCACTCGTAGGATATCTCTTTCTGATTTCATGCCGCCAGTGGAATTTGCTCTTGGTCTCTCATGTTCCTAGTAGATACTACAATTGTTGTCTTTAAATTATTTCTTTAATTTTCTTTTTTTTTTCTTTACTGAACAGCCTTTTTCTTTTTTTCCCATGTCTGGTAGGTCATGCTTATATTAAAGAAAAGCAGTTTGGGCAGTAAATAGATAATATGTGCCACAATAATGGGCAGTATTAGAAAGAATAATAATGAAATATTTGTACTAACGGGTACCTCTGTCAATAAACCTATAAGTGCTGAAAAACAATAGCTAAACCAGAGTTTAATTAAAAAAGACAATATATCCCAATAGATCAAAATTGTTGAGTAATAAAAATGAAAGCACAATAAGCAAACACAGAAAGTCTCATAAATAAAATATTTCATTAACTACCCAGAGGTAGAATAGCAAGAATACTACTTCACATTTGGCCTGGAAAGCTTCCACAAAGATTCATGTACAGAGACCATTATTCTAGCACCTCTGCTGTCATGATTTCAGCTATCAGGCTTCAGTTGGAGTTGCTCTTGTGGATCTTAACATAGACCAAAAGGGAACATACATAAAATTTTAAGTTGCAACAATATTTGAAACTTCGTTTCTGGGCTGAACCTTAGCCTCATGCAGAGGAGGTTAAGAGAGCTTATGACACCAGAGTTTTTCTTTACAGGGGAAGGAGTATGAGGGCACATCAGCCTTTCTCAGAATAAATTGTTAAAGTAAGTGATTTTAGAACATGTTGATAAAATGTATCATAGCAAATATTCACATCCAGATGGTATCTATCTAAGAGTTTCATCAATGGCTACTAAAAAAAGTTTAGTAGATAAATTTAAATCTGGAAATCTCGAAAGTACAGATAGAAGTTGGGAAGGTATCCTTAAAAAGTACATAAAGGGCATAATTGTTGTCTATATATTCTGACCTAAACTCTTTCCCATGGTATCCCTTAATAGTTATTCTGAAAGGACAGACCCAGGTCTATATGGACCTGTGATCTTATCCAGTAAACTTGTGCTTCAGCAATGTAATATTTTCATATCTTTACTTATCCTTCCATGATTGTATCTATAAATTGTAAATAAACAACCCCTTTTTTTTTTTAATTAGGATGGCTGATTTGTAATATTCTTGAATCCCTATCCTGTATACTTGATAATTAGATCCTGAATGAATTTACCAGTAGGTTATTAAATCAACCTTCTTGAAATTTATGTGCTCTCTTCTTCTGTCCCCATTTCTCCCACTACATTTTTCCATGCCTTGCTGCACAGTATCTCAGCTTAAACAAGAGTCCTGGGAACAGTGTCATGCCCTACCTAGCCTTGTGTGTAGTCTGTTGATTTAGATATGTTCTTCAAGGGCTGATGCAGTCGGTAAAAACACCACAAAACCCAGTAAAGTCTCATGAAGTATTCTAACTACTCAATAGACATTTATGATGCCAAGAACTTCTGAAATTAAAGAGGATGGCTTTCAAAATGCCAAGTTTTCCACTGTATTAATATGTTATTTGTGGTCCTCCACGATGAGAAGAAAATGAGATTCTATGATGAATTAAATGAGGTATGTGTGGTACAAATGCAGTCTCATGTTCTTATCTAGTATGTGACATATTACACAAAGCAGGAGATGGATAAATTGGGAGTCTTTATAGCCGAAGGCAGTAAAAATAGAAAAGCTGTGCTTTCAATGGAATAGCTTTTCAAAAGGTGTGTGAAGGAGAGACAGAAGGATTGTGTGAACACAGTGGCAGAGAAGATACAGACTGACAGAACTCAAAAAGGCAAGGCCAGATTCCCAAATTAGCACACTCCCTCAATGTCAAAGGATGAACCTTATTCTTACCTGTATTGGAATCACATTTTAGTGGTATATTTGCTTTTCAAATACTCACTTTCTTATTTTCCTATTATCAAAATTAAACCCTTTTTTTTTTGCTGAAATAAAAAAATAAAGAAGAAGATATCTTTAAGTATAATTGTTTCTTAAAGTGAACTCTGGTGATCATAAATCTGTAATGGATTTATTCCCTTGGATAGAATAAATTCCAAAATGTAAGAAGGCTAACCTTCTGGATGCCTATAACTTGGAATGTTTTTTCCTGTAAAAGAAATTACGTTATTCTGCAGTGAGGTATTGTCATAGGCTAGTATAAGGGGTAAAGTCTTCAATGAGTTAGCACCTCCCTGATGAAGGAATAAGCCCTGGGGTGACAACCCATAACTTCATGCAGTTGTCTATTGTCACAGCCATCAACAGGTTCTTTGAATAAATGTTTTTCTGCTCAGTATTGTTCATATTTTGTAAAGTTATTCAAAATACGTCAAAGAATTTAGGCTTTTCAAGGCACTTCCATGCAAGAGCACCAAATTGCTGAATCTCCAACAGGCTTGGTTATGAGACAGATATGGGGTGGTTCTGCTCAGTCAAGACAGGAGCAGGTCTTAACAGACCCAGACACAAAATTTCCGTTTCTTAAATAAATTTAATTTTGAAAATTTAGATCCCATGGTATTGTGAAATGCCTCCCTAGACTTTTGTTGCTAAATTAATCCTAAAACATTTTTTGGATGCTAAAGTTTCCTATCCACACATGTTTTCACTGGGTCCATGGTACTTAAGGATAAGCAGTGAGCATGATGCGTTTTTGATGTGCTTTTTGGTATAATGCTACAGGTTGGCTCTGCTTGAACCTCATCTTTTAGCATTATGAGTAGTTCTGGAGTGGGGAATCTGTGGACCCAAAGGTATCCTTTTGACCTTTTTGCATACAAGCAAAATAGGTGAGTCATTTCCTGGAAATCAGTCTGAAAACTATTAGTACAACCAAGAATATAATTGATGAATCTTCATTCTTGAGTGTTAACCTGTACCACACTGACATTTAAACATAAGTCTGATGACATAACAAAACCATTTGGCATTAGCTGCTGAAATTTTTGAGTCAGCTGCAGATGTTTTAAAGAAGAAAATGACAGAGTTTATTAAAAATTGAGATGGATTTGGTAGATAAGGATTATTGTTTGGCCTTTTCATTATGTTCCTCAAAGTTCTCTTTGAAGCAACTGTTTCCTTTCTGTCTGCCAGACACATCCCATGAAATTAAAATAAGTATGACAAGTGAGAAACCTCACACGGTACTGCCATACGTCTTGGAGACTGTTATCCTGAAGTTTCTTTCTTTTAGTTCTTTCTTTTAACCTTCAAAAGTTTATACAGCAGTCCTAAACACTTTAGATGGAAATAGGATGGCTACTATACATTTAATGGTTTCCATTTCTTGTGGATCACCTCAGGGTTATCCAAGTCTTCTGCCATCTCAAATCGTAAAATACAACTTTCTCTTCTTTTATACATGGATCACAAATGTGACCACTATATATATAATACCTTACATATGTATTGGATCTTTCACCCAAGGATCCATTACACTCTGAAGTAATCTGGCAATGGCATACTTGGATCATTAATATACCATTTTTCAGTGTTGGAAAAGCTTATCTATTTTCTATTCCCTCATATATTTGTAATTTGTATAGTTAATTAGTTGAATATATTTCCAAGTCCCCCAGTTAATTCTTGTAAATGAACTCCTCTATTAGCAGCTGAATGTAATTTTGCACATTTTTTCATGTAGCTGAATCATTTGCTTGTCAGCTGTCAAACACAGGTGGCATGTACAGAGAAACATCTTTCTTACTGTGACAAGTTAGATTGCCTGTGCAATGCCAGATGTGTACAGCATATAATATTCTTCAAGGTTAGTGGTGATTCAGTATGAAAGTGCTAGCTTATTGCAAATAGTTATATATTTTAAAAAGTTTCCTAATTATTATATTTTACAAAGTGGTTCTACATTAAAATTACTTTTTTTTTTGGAACCTCTAAAAAGGAAACTAGCATTTTCTAAGTGACATAGAGGTCAAAGGAGCTGTACAATTTTAGTATGAGGTGGAATCCATTGAATAATGTCTGAGTCCACTAATGAAAGATTATGAACATTATTATTTCTAAGTGCAACCACATGTTCGAAAGGAGTACTTCGTGTGTTTTAAATATGATGTTCTCCTTTAGTTTTGCCATATCTTAAGCATAAAATCTTATAGAGGCATTGTTTGAAAAGGGATTTGAAAACTTCTGGTACTCAAGCAATGACACAACAGTAACTGTTCTCATTTTGCCAAATTTTCCCACTTACGTGATAAGAAGGAGGTCTGGCAGGTAAGATCTTCTGTCTGGGTGCAGTAAATGTCTTTGAAAAAAATTACAAAATTTATTGTTTACACTTCCATTTTAAACTCTATACTTTAAAAAAATTCAAAACTATTTCAATATGCAGTCGGACACTCATGTTACCTTCAGAGAAATATTAAAACAATTAGTAAAGGAGACCTTCTGAATCCTTGTAACCCTAAGGCAGAGCACTGGGAAAATGTGAGAAAACATTATAGAATCTCATGCTGCCAGTAAAAGATTTTCTTTAAAATATTTGTTATGAACATTTCTACTAAGTTTCCATAGTACTGGATGCCCTATTCAACTTAGATGCTTTGATTCACATCTGGTTGTAAGAACACGCAGTTGCTTTCTGACTAAAATTGTTTATGACTTGATCTAACAGCTTGTCCAAGAGGAACAGAGCTTAGTACGACTAAGTCTACTCAGACACTTGAATTCTCCCTTGAACTCTCGGAAGTCCTTTAATTTGACTTACATCCATGTACAAAGTCTCCAACTCACCTAGAAATTGAACTCCACAGTTGAAAATCTGCCATATAGATGTAATAAGCAGCCATGACCCTAGTCAATAGCCAAAGTGCTCCTTTTTCATACCGTGTGCATGTGAAAAATGGTATCGGAATCCAGACTTCTGGACAAAACTACATATTCTGCCAACTCTTACTTTCCTCACCACCTTTGCAAAGCACCCAAGGAAAGGCTGCACACTGCAGAGTG
>RSEF01000001.1:50809808-50872214 GCA_003993805.1 Himantopus leucocephalus
CAGAGGTCCCTTCCAACCCTGAGCATTCTGTGATTCTGTGATTCTGTAAAGGTCTGATGCTGCTCTGCTGTTGCCAGCCAGCAGAATTCTCCAAATCCTGACAGTCTGAAGTACTAAACATGAGTGAAGCAGCTCTTCTGTGCTCCTTCTTTTCACACTGAACACATACTGGGGAATCTCCTTTTTTGTTTGGCATCGGTATACAGAACCTTTGCAGATCAGAGAAAGTTTTTTCTTCCTGCAAGTCACCAGCTAAACAAAGCTTTTATGTATCCACTCTCACAACAGTTGAACTACAGCAAACTAACTCTCAAAATAAGTGGACACTCCTACCATCTTGCAAATTCAGGCTCAGGTTGTAGTACACTATGGTGACATGGAGAGCTACATCTGGGATGATGATATTAGAAGCAGTTTTTTAGTTTGGGAGGTTTTGGTTCTGCCACTGGTAAGCTGGGTATCTTTAAACAAGACACTTGATTTTTCTGAAGCTTCCTCATCCATATGAGGCATCTTTGAAATATACTAGCAAAAAGTCATATTCATATGAATGTGTGTGTGGCTATAAACTAATTAAAAAGCTAGATAAAAGTAATGAAAAAATATACATGCTCTGCAAATATTAAGGATATTATTTAACTATACATAAAACCATTCCTGTGTTTTGTATGAAAAAATTAACTTCATCTTATTGTGTTATGCAAATTGCTTTGACTATTTTTAGCAAATTGATGTAGCCATAATTCCTTTGCGATTTTTGGTCTTCCAAAGACACTTAGGTACCATAAATTTGGTTTCTGACACCAGTTGTGAGGTAACAACATAATAGGAATATGTATGTATGCATATGTATGTAAGTATATATATTAACATAAAGAATAATGACATTTTTAAAGATGTTCCTATAGGTCCTGCATCTCCTGCTAACTTGAAATGAAAAAGTAAGCCAGAATTACTTCTTGCAGATTCCTCCAAACTCTTTCTTCTTTCTACTCTGTACTTCAGATTTCCTGTAAAATTTAGTTCAAATTTCAGTTCTCCTCAGGCTAGGCTGTCTTCCTAGCTCTTCAGTAAATAACTTCTTAGGAGCAGATAGCAGCTGGAAGAGTGGTTAGGAGTTGTCTTAATCACCAGATAAAAAAATCTTTCTTTTCTAGCTTTGATGCCTGTGGGTAACTCAGAGCTATTTTATTTGCATTAAATTTGCATGACTTCCTACTGCCTTCTGCAAGCCCTTTCCTTTTGTAGCCTGTGCTTCTGCTTTCCTCCTGAATTTCATGTAGGTTGCCAAGGTACCAGTCTAAGGTTTTGACTGTATTAGTTGTATTCTTGTTACTTATGAGTTCAGCAATATCTGAATAGTGCAGAGAAGCTTAAAAAATAAGATTACCAATGGTAGAGAAACAGCAGTGTAGTTTTTTTGTAAGCTGAGGTAAGAGCAAAATGGAAAGTAACACCCTACAAAACATAGCTGAAGAAAATTACTGAGTCTTCCTAAGGAAAGGCCTGAGTCCTATTTCCTCCATCTACACAGTCCTTCCTTCGCACTGCTTGCAGAAAGGCTATGGGAGGGCATAGAGAACCCTATTCAGACTGATAATATACACAGGAAGTAATACAGTTGTTAATACCCCGTTGTTTTACCACAAGCTGAAAAATCAGTCTGGTATTTAGTTCAATAACTCATTTTACAAACACTGAGGCAGACAGACAGCCACAGAGGTAAGCCAGTCCATAGTCAGAGCTTGGCAGGGCATCACGGTAAAGGAATTGGCACTCTGAGTATTTGGTTTGGCTAACTCATGCACCCCTAGATGATGGGTGTCCTGGTTTAAGGTAAAACAGGATNTACATGCTATTGTTCCTTTCAAGACTCCTATGTACTAAAGACATGCTCATTGCAATTTTTCAAATACCCTGTTGGTAAATAAGCTTTGCAGTATGGCACATGTCCCACTCTTCTGATGACTATTTCCTAACTAAATTGTTTTGTTCTGCACAACCTATTGTTTCCTTCTTTTCATTTCTCTTCAAAACAAATAATACTACATTTAGAAAAGTGGTATTTTTGAACTGAAAAACAATTAGCCTCATATGTGCTCTAGGGCTTACAGGATAGCATGCATCCTGCTGTACATCTACAGATGGCTCTCATTTGGATTCACATACAGCATACTGACTTTGGACATCCTGCGCTCTCTGTTACTGGCTCAGTAAAATTAAAAAACTTGTCTTTTGTGCTGGAATTGGTTACAGCAGTTATGATGGTCAGTGTGTTGAAAAGATTAATGAGAAAGGAGCAGAATAGCTCTAAATTTACCAAAAATTGTATGGGCAAAGATTGTAGCTATATTGTCCTGGATTCCCTTTCCAGGGCAAAAGAAGGGGCTAAGACATCTTCTTACACGTGTGTGTGATCTGTGCGCAGAGACAGCCACAATGAATTCAGGATGATTGCTCAGAATTAATGCCGCCTCTACGTACAAAAACTGTGAGGATGCTACAAAAGCTAACACTATCTCCCCGTCGTGCAGGAAAGACTGCACATCGTGCCTCTTCAGAAGGTGGCAAACCTGCCACTCTAATTTACATTTCTGCCCTATTCAGGTTCCTGCTGTGGCATAGCCCCCTCTTATCATTACACAGTGCAAGCCAAGGCTAGAAGTGACAACCGTAAACGTTGGCATGCCTCAGAGAGGGGGAGTGAAGCATGAAAGACAATCAAAATTACTCTTGCATTTAGAGTGGAACAATTTTTATGTGGCACTGAGTTCACTTGGTGGAAAATGCTGTAACTGGAGACTGAAATCAGACATAGATTTGGCATCTGTGTTTGTATGTTTGTTTTAAATCAGCAGAAACAGTAAGAGAGAAGTTTTTCTAAAGAATGAAACATTTCATTTTTTATTTTTTTTTACATTAAAATATTTCTTTTTGGAGGTATATAATCATTTAAGCAATGTTCAAAAATTGAAATAGTTGGTATTTTAATTGTGATTGACATCTTATGTATTTCAGACTTACATGTGTAAATAAGAAAAGAAGACAAGGGGTTTAAAGATCCCTAAAATAATCCAAGGACATCCTGAAAAGAAATTTCCAGTGTTTTTCATATTTATTTTGTCAACACCTTGAAAACATCCATTTCAGTCTTCCTCCCCTCCCCCCACTTTCCGCTCATTTCTTGCTTTCAGTTGGAAAAAACAGTCCACTTTTATTACTAATAGCTTTGCTGAATTGCAAACAGGACTGAAATATTAGCAGCATTGGAAAGAAATAATTTAGTACCTTAATATAGCAAAATCTCTTTCATCAGCAAACTGCCAAACACTTCATTCATCTTCACAGAACAATGTTCAGGGCAGAAGTTTATCTTCACCCCCTTTGACTCAAACACAGTGGGAAACTATTACTGCCAAGTCTACCTAAACAGACCACCTAATGACACCAGTCGTTAGTTCACAGCAAGGGCAGTAACATGGTGTTCTTCAGCAGTCCTGTGCTGAGAAGTATCTCAGCTTTTCCATCCTGTTGATTTCATCCTGTGCCTGTTAGAATTTTATTTTTTGCAATCATGCAAATGCATCCTTTTTTTTTTTTTAAAAAAAAGTCATAGCAAATAATATCTGCTTACAGTGCCATTGAACTGTTAGGAGTATGCCATTAGTTATGATTCACATCATAACCAAAATATGCTCAGGTATTTGTGGTACAAGACAAACTAGCTGCTCTATATGTGCAAGAGAGTTCTAGAAGTTCACAAAGATCATACGTATTTTAAATTTGTCAAAGTTACACCATGATAAATAAACTTTTTTATGGAGGAAAGAGTCCTCTGATGCATGCTGCTTTTGACAAAAATTCTACATGGTAAAATATGCCTTGGGAACGCTTTGTGTTTTCCTGAGAGCACAGTGAAACTTCAATAATTGCAGAACATGATTTTTTTCCCTCGTTTGTTTTCATAGTAGTTGTTCTTCCCAGTGATAGACTGTTGCTTGCCTTTCCCCATATCAAAAGTCTACTAGTTTCCACTCCCTAGGTAGTCCCACAAAGATCACAAACCTCCAGCATCTACCATCCTGTTAAAAATCCAGAAGAGGCCTTTATTCCCCTTCTCCACAGCCCCAACTTGCCACTGGTCACATATATGCCCTTCAGATGTACCCATCTGTCAGGGAAATCTCTTTTAGCTTCTTAGACCAGACATTAAAATGAGACTCCCTACCTCTTCCCTCCATAGCAACATGAAGGCAAAACTGCAATTAAGGCTTGTCGGGTCCTACCTTTCAAGCATCTGTGATTAAGGCTGGAACAAACAGGCCTATTTTCTATTCACCCAGCAATTGCATACAGCAGTCAGAGAAAAAGGGTTCAAACTATTAGATCAATTGCCTGCAGCTTGTCACTTGCTCAGACTTTAAATGAGCACGGCTGTCTCAAATGCATCATAAGGAAATTATGCTTGTCTCTTTTTCTGATAAGACACTATTCTTCCCCCATTTTTTTTTTCCTTATGGTGGGGTACTCAAATGATTCATTTTGTTGTATCTTTTAGTCTGGCCTTGGCACAATTAGGCTGCAGTCTTTCTGGAAACATGTAGGTCAGACCGCTGAGGAACAGGAACTCGATATTCTCATTTAGCTATTGGTTTCCTACTTGCCCTCCTTAACATATTCTATCATACTTTAGTTTATGGAATCATAGAATCATAGAATTATTTTGATTGGAAGAGACCTTTGAGATCATCACGTCCAATTGTTAACATAGCACTACCAAGTTACCACTAAACTATGTCCCTCAGCACTACATGTACACACTCAGACAAAATATTATACAGTGGATAAATTGAGGCGAGCACATAACACCACACACAAGATGATGGTCTGTCTCCCCCATCATCTCATCTTCTTTTTTGCCCTGCTCATATTCTCAGCACATCTCCACACAAAACAAAGCCTTCCTCAGGTTCAGCAAGATCTCCATAAAACTGTATGAGCCATTCCTTCATCCTTTTGAACTTTGGAGGTTGTTCTGGTACACTAGTGTTATTAAAAGGGAAATTTTTAAAAAGTTGTGAGCTTTTATTTAAACATAGAAGTGTTCTCCAAATTATGCGTTATTTCAGTCCTTTGAAAGTCCCTTTGTTTATCCACAGACTTCTGGGTACTTTTCTGTTTGTGTATTCTATTGTAAAATTAATGGTAATGTTTATTTACAAAATACATATTCATGCTGTTTATCGAACTTTCTATCATAAAACAAAGATTTTTTAAAATTTTTTATAAACTTATTTTCAGTCTTTATTCCTATACAATAATGCTTCTTTTTAGCATTGTCCTAAACCAAATGCATTATAGAGTAATAGTTTCTTCCATGTTCCTCCTTGGAAGTTAGTACAGAATGCAAAATTAAATATATTAAAAGAATTCCACTTTAATTTAAATCATATCTCTGCAGATTTGTGATGACCTTTCTTTTATTTTTTTTTCTGTGGACTGGTAAAGAGTATTTCTCAATGTATCTGATATCTTCTATTCACATCCTTTGAGTCAGACTAAAATGTAAGTGGAAGTGCCCTGGTTAACAGTGATATACTCTCCATAGGACTTAGATGCAAACTCAGAAGCATCTCTGAGGACAGGGGTAATGCCTAGAAGAACTTGAGACATTTGTCTCTTTTTGAGCATCTGATACAAAAAAAATGAATGTAGCAGCCTTAAAACCCCTCAGAGTTTTTCTGATCTGAGAACAGATATGTTCAGATCCTTCCTATGTTTAGGTCCTTATCTGAACTAACTACAACTCAGTCTAGAGGTGAATAGAAACTGCCCGTGCATACAGCTCTCCAGTATTTGGCTGAAATAGCACCTTCATTTGTACTTTTCTGACAGAGTTCTTTGCTTATTTTCTTTTACGTAACTTGGTCCAATACTGCATGGAAGATGTGATGCCCTCCAATTTTATATAACGATTGTGTGTTTCCTCAAAAGTGAATTGATTTCCATCTTTCTAAAACTGACTTATTAGAAAGTGTTTTTGTTCCAAAGGCAACATGATTGTGCATTGTGAAACAAGATCTTTTGGGTTTTTTTACCATTACTGGTACTGTTTTATTCCTTCTTTTACACTCAGTGGACTAATGGAACTCACCTGTGTCAAATTTTGTTCCAGAATTCTAAGTTTTCATTCAATATGAAATATGAAATACGCAAACCTTAAAAACACAGCTAATTTTAAGGAATTGTATTTTCTCAGAATCTGCAATAATCTAAACCAATATTTTTGGTAAGTGTGAATGATCTTCATGGGAGTTACTAATCTTATCAATGTTAATCTTTGCCTTAAGAACAAGCAGCTAGGTATGATTACTGCCTGATATTTTTGCGTAACAAGTCTATGATACAATATGGCCTCTTTAGTACAAAAATACACAACTAGATGGAGACCATAAAGATATACTGTTATAGCTGCAATATATTTTGGTAGAAAAGTGATAGAGGAACTAGTGTATTAGTCCTTGCTAGTCTTTAACTAGATTAAAAAATACTCATCAAGAAAATTATCCAACATTTTCATGGTGCTACTAATACTGAGGAAGAGCATGGACACTGACACTTCCCATATGTGTTTAACGTCTGCTTGCTTCAGTCAACAAAATTTCTGCAAGTAGTGTAGCAGCAGAATGTGAAAGCTATAGCTGACTGTGAAAGTTATAGTTCATAGTCAGCTTTTGCACCTTGGTTTAGTTTTTATTTAAAACAAAGAACCTAACACTGTAAAAATCTGTCCTAGGGACAGAAAGAGAGAGATTTGGTGACTTCTTCCCTTATGCTATGGTTTTCACAGGATTTTTGCTTGCATTGTAGTTCCATTTACATCTTCTCAGACAAAATTATATTTATATGCGCATCAGTTCCAGAAATCGTGATTCAATTTCAGTCATAAAACTACATTTCATGGTCTCTTTTTCTTCCTGTAGAATAACAGTAACATTACACCAAATTATCCATCTTCTTTGTTTGTGGGAGACTTGGGATCTATGTCTCACAAAGAACCTGGGATGGGGGAATGCTGACTTTAAGTGATGTTTCTTCTTTGCGAACCAGCTGGATTGATGTCAGAATCACTCCTGCTGGGACCTTTGCAGGTTTAATTATCATAATTGTTGAAGTGGATCTGCTTATAAAAAAACCTGTCCGTATCAGTACTCCCAGCCAGGGAAATGGATGCACTCTTCCTTAAGGGACTACCTCAGGCATTTTGAGCAATTTTAAAGTGCAGGTTTCACTCACATTATATAACATCTGAATTCAGAGGAATTTCATGGGTGTAAGTGATTCCTGACTACGACCCTTAAGTCCTCTTGGACACTATGTCCTTTTGCAATGTATGTGTTTCTCTGAAAAAGATACCACGTTTCCTACCATTTCCTTCAGTAAGGTTTCTACATGTAAATAGAACATTTTAAAGAAAAGTAAACTGTAGATTTATGGTTTTTATTATCTGAGAAACTTCTGTATTTATTTATACTTTATTGGTTTTGATTGATATGAAGGAAAATATTTTTTAATCTTACTTCACATATTTAAGAAAACAAACACAGACCACAGATGCATTTATTGTAATGTCTTAAAAGGTGCACATTTTTACCTCAAATGCAACAAAACGTTGGGAAATCATAACAAGTTTCTGGCACAATCTCATCCTTGTGACAGAAAACATATTTTCATACAAACAGCAGATTCCTCAGACACACTTTTTTGCTGTTTCTAGTCGAAGTAGACTTCTTTATGGTTGGATGCAGCTTTCCCAAGTAAACAAATCCTAAAAATGTTAACTAGTACCTTGAGTTTCATTTTTTTCCTTTTTTTAAGTCTGTCAATTGTGTAATAAGTCCACGTCCCAAATGGAAAGACAGGCAGGCAGACTCAGGGGCTTGGATTCTTTTCAAAATTGAAAAGAGTTGCAAAACTTGCCTAACATGGTGGGGACATGGAGGGCTACAAAAATTTATAACATGTCAACACCTTTTTCATGTACTTACAATAAGCTTTTCATTCTGTTTCTGTTTCCAAACTAATCAGGTTAAAACCCATTTTATATCTTCTGCTTTGGCGTATATCAGGTACATACTAGTTTGTTCCTACCTACAAAGGTAGGAGTCCTTCAGAAAATGCTTCACGCTCTGAGACAGTGATTGCTTTCAGTCTTTTCTGCTTGTAGGACACAAACTCCAAAGTTCTTTCTATCTGAACATGAATTCCAATCATGCTTTGGAAATACATGTCCCCTTTGCTGAAATATCACCTGACACAGAAGTGAATCTGTAGCAGAAAAGTAAAATAATAATAACAAACAGAGAAACCTTGTACAACTGCCTGAACAAAGGAAGGAATGTGAGGAGGAGGATGTTTAGAAATCTACCTGAAGAAATAACATAACCAAATGTTTATTTGGATGTTGGAAATGGCACATATAAATGATGAAGTTAAAGGAATGAACAACAAGTCTGGATAAATGAAGAACTGTAAATGTCCTACAAAACAGTGGAGCAGAAACCTAGGGTGGTCCCTCTGCCTGTCACTTCTGTGAGCAGCTTGGTGCTGCTCTAGATGGTCCTGATGGACCACCACAGAGCTGTCAGGGGGCCACACCATGATGATTAAAATTTCTATCTCCATTCTTTCTTTGTCCCTCAGGCAACAGGTAACACAGGGTCATATTTTCTTCCCCCCTTCCTCCCTCTAAAACATGGAGGTGTGGTCATTATAGTTTTTTTCAGCTATATTACTGTGGAGATAGTGGCCTCCTGCAGAACAAGGAGAGGTCAGCAGGGACTGTTAACTTCTGAAATTCATAGATAGACATTAGCTTGTGTTTATCATTTAGCACCCAGAGAGTTCAGACAGGAGAGAAGAAAACAGTGCTAAAAACTACAGTCGTTACTTTTAATATCCAGCTCTACATTAATTGGGGAAGGCTATATATGAATTGGTAAAGTTATTTGAATAATTAAGATATAATGATTTTAAAAGCCAATCTCCTTTTCTTTACAAAAAATCATTAAATAAGGTAAACGCCTTTTGAAGCAGGTGGCTTATTTTTAACAATTTACATTGACAGTATGAGGTAAAAACATCCCCATGTTCTAATCCAGGCTGAACAAAACCAACCCTAATTACATGTGTTCAGCAAGTAGATTTGGTTTCTACTACAACAACAATAATGCACACAAATATGGTACCTCAAAATGAAAGAGAAATAAGCAGAAACCTGCACAGAGCATTCAGAAAAAAAACCAGAAAAAACTTTACAAGGAATCTGGTAACCTACTTGCCAGATTACCTACTTTTATATGAATAAAAAGTAAACTGGACGTGAAATGTAAAGACAGGACTTTGGAGACACAGTTCATGTCTTTAAACAATGGTGCAGTGAACTGCCAGCGGTTGTTCAGGTCTGGCTCAAGGACAATTCTCAAGTATGAATATATTAAGTAATCAGTCGCAAGGGCCTGTGTGACTAATATTGTCTCCTATAAAATTTAGGAACACAAACCTGACCTGTAATGAAATGTGATGAAGTGGGAATTTCTTGGAACTTCATTTTGCCCCTTGATAGATCAGTAGAAGACAGGAAATTAGATGTGTCTGAAATAAAAAAAAAAATAACCAACTTGACGATCATAACCACAAAAATCACTGTCATATCTATTCTGTACTTATTAAAGGAAATTCTGACAAAAAAAAAAAAGAAAAAGAAAAAGGAAAAAAAATATTTTGTAATAGGTTTTCTAAATATTAACCTGCAGAACAAAGTTAGAGGGAACATTGACCAGGAAAGACCAAAGACCAAATGATTGTCAGAATTATCCTGGGGCCTTTGCCCATGACTATGACAGATCACCTCAGATTTCTATTGTTAAACCTAACTAACAGACATATTTTCTTTGTTTTAATAAATTACCTCTTAAGCTGGCAAGTGTTTTTTTGATTATGTCCTCAATTTTAGTTTCTACTAGATATACAAATATACCCACACTTTCAAAGGAGTTGAAACTTGTCTCAACATGGTGATTCTGACCTTTGATTTGTCACTAAAATAAATATTTATAATACCTTATTAATTAAGCCTTTTGACTTTGAAATTGAGGAATCTAATGGGTATTAATGGTAATACTTCTTGTCTTACAAAAGCAGACAGAATAGTGTTTGCTTTCCGCTTCTAGAAACTGAGTTTGTTTCCAGGCAAGGACACCTACATGAAATCACATCTCTTCGCTTAGAATTTCTTTGTCTAATATTTAAAAGAAAAAACAAAACAAAACAAAACTGAAGTTTTTGGGAAGAACTTTCATAGGGAAGGATGGGAAATCGGCTGGAGAAGTTGGCAAATGATAGTGGGAGCTTCTGGAGTATGGTAGTTACCTCTTCCCACCAGAAGGGTTGTTGCACTTCATCACTCCTAAAGTTTAGGTGAATAGTACTTTTATAGTGTTTTAGGATCCAAAAAGTAAAAGCAATATATAATTACTCTGCATTCAGTTCAGTCTACAGAAAAATAATGACTAGAGTAAATATCAGATAAGAATCTCCTGCCACCCCCCCCACCGCTAGTCCCTCTGGCTTTTATTAAAGTAAACGTCAGTTTAATGAATTTATTTTGAGCATTACTCACTTTTACAGAAAGACACTGGTTTCAGCACTTTTCAGTAGGTGTCCAGTCTGACATTTCTATATAGTGTCTCCCAAGAATAATAAAATCTCTTCCACGCCTGCAGGCTCCATTATCTACCTTACTTTCCCCCCCCATTTGGAATCATTACCTTGAATGAGTCACAAGGTCTTAATAACACTGAAAGTTAAGAGAACCTGTATTAAAATGTAGTGACCCTCAACTTCTCCTCTTGGCTAAGTGACAGGAATAATAGTTGGTTACATGGAAAGCATTATTACCGATTTGCATCTCTTCCTAGCTCAGATTTGAGTTCAAAAAGCCTGAAATGCTCAGGGCCAAACCCTTCCTTGGCTCACATCCTCGTCTGACATGGTGCTTTGCTTGAAGATGAAGAGTAGACCTGTTCAAATCAGAGCCATGACATGATAGGTGCCTCCTGCAGACAGGAGCAGTGAGGGATAGACACAGCTTGCCCATATGCGGTGGACTGGCATGGGTGCACCTTGTTGGGCAACATTAACACAGTTCCCGGCATCCCCGAGTTTGGGAGTCTGTTTATGCCAGGTCTCCTTGAAACAGGGGTGAGAATCCATTTCCTGTCTCCTTCACACATCTGGTGCATCAGAGAGAACAGAAGTGCTAGCTTCAGATGGATGGAGATTTGCTGAAGTTATCTCTACTAACAGATTAATGATTGTCATGATGATGTTAAGAAGGCTTAATGCAATATGCATATATTATACTGCTTTAAATTCTAATAAAAGCAATATTAATGTTATTTTGATTGCCAGTTTTCTCTAAGATAAGTATTTTATTCAAATTCATTGCAGGTTTAACACTGTGGAAACTTCTTAAATTAGAAGTGTTTACTTTGTTTATAGTGAAAATTAAATACATTCTAAAATACCGTGATACTGTGGAAATTAGTTTTCTGAGGCCAGAGAAAAGAAAAAATACGTGCAGAAGAGTTTTTTCTCAGGTAGATCATTAGTACAGAGTTCTGCAAGGTACAGCGTATAGTAATAGCCAATCTCCAGAGCTTTACCTTATTTAAATTGGTCACCTACTAAAGGGTCTGGGCTGGATTTGTGGAGCATATTAGGTGAATAACACAGTATTGTTTTATGGCAAATGCATTTTTTAGCTGCTATGGGGTATATTACATACAACTCTTTGGTGCTGACTTATGGGCCTTGACAACACACATCAGGCTGTTTAAATCATTAGAGTGTTATTTTTCTTCCCCTGAGGAATCATAAAGAGAAGCCCTGCTAACCTGTCGGCTCCCCTCTGCCCTCCTTTCCTCCTTTGTTGTACAAAACCTTAAATATGTAGATGGGATTCCTGGAGCTTGGCTGGTTTCAAAGCCAAGATTCAGATTTGGTTGAGCTGCCCAAAGCCCATAAATTCAGGACAATTGGATGGAAACAGGAGGCCAAGTTCAAGGGTAGAAAGCTGGGTGAAAAAGACTGATGATTTGAGTATCTGGAGCTTCCAGGAGGAACGTTTTCCCCCTCAGTCATAAAAAGAAAGGAGAGACAATGTTATGGCTCAATGTGATGGCTGCTAAAACAAAAGTAGAAAAGGGTAACTCACATTTGGGAACACAGCGTGGATTGAATTGTGTATTGTTGCATTGGAGGCTGAGTTTTGGGATCCTGTCAAGGGATGGGGCAATGTTTTTGCATCACCGTGGTGCTATTCATAACTGTAAGGGTAAGCCCTATCCTTACATTAAGACCACATTAAGACTGAAGAAAAAAGTGGATAATGGCAGCTTCAGAAGGCAGTGAGACAAAAAAGGAAAAGGCAGAGCCACATAAAATGAAGTAAGATTCAGGGCTTTCCTGGAAAATAGTAGAAACACCAGTAAACATACAGATTCAAAAGTATTGTAGAAGAAAACCCTTGAGACAATAAAAATGTCCCCAAATCCCCAAACCTATTATTTGTACTATAAAAACAGCACGAAAATATTGAATATTGTTGCTTTTATAAATTATGAGTTTGAGTTTATTGGCAAATTTTATCTGAGGAGATGACATTGGAAGCTTTAATTTTCTCTCCATTTTCAGTCTATTATCACTATTGAAGCGTATAAGAACTTCAATCAAAGGCTCATTGTACTGGCCATCAGATGAACAAAAGACAGAAAAGACAATTGCTCTCCAGAGACATCTCTTTAATCTGATTCATTTCAGATTATTTTTCACTCTGTCTGCAGTAGGTTAAAATAGAAAAAGACCTAAACACCTTGAACAATTTTATGATTTTTAAAGTTGTGTCTTGTTCCTCAGGGTTTAAATTAGAGAGTTATGAGTTTTTCTTGACTTTCTTGACTTTATTCAAAAAATAATATGGAAGATGGATATTTTGTGCTTGACTCTTTGATTTTCAGACTACTGAGAGAGGTATTCTAAGTGCTTTCTAAATTATTTTTCCCTTTTGTGTTCTCTTTTTGCTTTTTTCCCTTCCTTTTTTACATATGCTGCTCTGTACCTTTTGGTAAATACTATCAGCTTCTGAAGATTCCTGAGAGACAGAGTTAAATATAATTTTTGCCAAATTTTCCCAAGGAAGGGCAAAATAATAAAATTCAGTGACTCCAGATATGATTTTTCAGGTACAAGAAGTCCTCATTTCCTTATGGGACTGACTTGGACCATCGCTCTGTAAAGGGCAACCTCCTGTTCAGAGAGACTTTCTCCTAGTGTTTGAAAGGTCTGATTTGCTTGATGAATGAAACTGTGAATTGCAGTTGTTGTCTAGGATTGTACATCTGGTGGGTACCCTAATTATCCTTGAATGCTGAAGATAAGAGGCATATTGAACTTTCCTTGGCACTGTGAGAAGTTTCAAGTCTGAGCTTCATATACAGTATTCATAACTTCAGCAGCGTATGTTGCTGAAGAAACATGTAATTTTGTGACTTTATGTCGATGATTTTAAAGTACGTTATCAAGTGAATGTTTATTAACTAAATTTAAAAGGAGCTTAGATGTAAGAGAAAAAGCAAGCAATTTTTTGCAATGCTGCTTGAGGACTTCAAATGCAATTCTGATTTCAAAGGAACTGAACGGATGGTTTCAAAAGTTCCTGCCTGTCCTCAGCATGGAAGATTTTGGGACATTTAGGAAGCTATGCAATTCTCAAAAAACTTGAAAATAGCAAGAGAACTGCTGTTGAAGACAATTCTATATAATTTTATTTTTCCTTATTTAGATAAGAGTGTATACAAAACTGAGATGACTTCTCCAGTGCTTTCCCTCAGTTTTTGTATTCACATCTGATGAAACTGGTTTAAACAAAATCACTCCCTTACATAAATATTTCTACCAATACGAAAGCTAGAAGTTTTCAGGTTCTGAAATGTACAAGTTTCCTTTCTTACCTAGCATGTCCAATTTATCATTTTTGCATATTTCTGCAATTCTGGGAACCAGACAGAATTTGAATTGTACTGTGCATTTTTTCTGCCAAATTTTGCTGACTCTGGAGCTTTGTATGAGCTTGGGATAATCATTCATATTTTAGGGTTTTAGTCAAGCTAAGCCTGATCTTCAAACCTTTTGATGAATACTTCATTGCTATTAGTTATTCTGCTGCATAGTAAGAAATATTACTTCTTACAAGTAAGGTGCCAACAAGTTCTTACTGCTGAAGTTTCTGTGACAACAGATGTTGGTCGATGTACTGATAGTATGACCAAAGTCCCCAGGGTGTTTGACTTAGCTTTTGCTATCAAAGGTGCTGATTGAAATCAATACTTCCATTTCCATTTGTATAGGCAGGTGAGTTGTGCTAATTATTGACACATTTTCAATTATGATCTTTTTTTATAACTTTGTAGATGGAGAGTTTCAGGAATGAAGTGAGAAATGCTTGGGAAAACAAAGTCCCGTTTGCCATCATCATCTTCCTGGAAGAATGATCTTTGTGGATTTCCTTACTGAGGAAAAACAGAAGTGCCTCTGAGTGTCTAAAGTGCATACCCTTCCTAAGGGTTTGACTGCTGATGCTCAAGGCCAGGTTTGCTATGGTGCAGCCATGTAACCTTGGATCTGACTGCTGGGAAAACACAGAGGTAATTGGAAGAGTTGAGGGGAGCCTCCCCTTGCTTGGATGATAATTTACATCCTCAGTCCCTGCCTGAGCTACATCACAGCTGTGCCTATGCCAGTGCCTTTCATCTCTCTGGCCTGACCCATCCTTCTTGAACTGGCTCCCTGGCTTCACCTGGGACCTACATCCTAGCTACGGACCTGCCTGGATGGCTGCGCTGTGGCCAGCCCCCATCATCATCACCAAACCTACTCAGCTCTGCTTGTTTGGGTAGGGTGGGAACAACAGGGAGGGCAGTGCCTTGCCTTGCTGTCACTCCTGGCTCCCAGCTTGCCTTCCCTTATAAAGCAGCCCTCTCCTGCTGTTGAGAGTGCATGTCTTGAAAGTTACCAGGCCTTCCTACAGAAAGTTTGTAATTAGTAGGATTCTTTTTTACATTCAGAGGGCATATCGGGACTCTGTTTTGGATCTGGATTTATGTGAATACTGTAGCAGACAGATAATATTACAGAGTTTTGGGAAAAGCTAATGAACCTGGCACTCAGTCTTCTTTGTTGTACCCAAATTAGAGCCCATATTGCCTACATTCTCCACTGATTTGTTACGTTTAATTTTACCAGCCTAGGTTGCTCAGAAGTAAGGTACTTTAAGTGAGATTTTTGATAGTGCAGTAAGAACATGTTCTGGCCTTCTCTGATGGCTGTAGGCTGGTATCCCCAAAAAGCATTCCCAGATGGATTCCCCACACAATTACCATGTAAGAAAGTACAGGCAGATTGACTGTATTCTTCACCAGTTTGTTACATTGAAATTACAAAGCTAAGACAAGCCCTAGCCCTAAGGCCTTGCACAGCTAGTAGAAAGCCTGTGGCCTGTTACTAGCAATGACAATAATGTATTTATTGGGTTACAGGACTGTATAGTCTTAAATCTAAGCAGTTTGCATTAATATCCAAATATGTAAGGAAAGCAGCCGTATCTGCAGGGAAACCTCTTTCATTCAGGTTTACTCTTGTCTCCTGCCTACACTTCTCAAGAGGAAACCTGTTGTTGGTGCCACTCAGCTAGACAATTTCTTTCTGACCATTTAAGTACTTCTAGAACGTTGTGGAGATCCAGGTTATTTGCTAGCCATCTGTGAAAGGCTCAGGGAAGATGGAAAAATGATTTATGTGCCAGTTTCAGACCAGCTGATTCCTCTGTCATCCAGCATAAATGATGAGGATCATCTACATAAGAAGATAGGACTCCAGTGCCATGACATGTCTGCTTGGCTGCTTCTTCCTGGAGAAGACAATGGGTTCTTAATTCCCTTTTCTGAAGAAGAGGGGATGGTGATAAGGTCTGATAAATGTTTATGCTATATCAAAGGAGGAAAAGAAACCCTTTTGTTAAGCCACTTCTGACTGTCATTTTCGTATTCTTGGTTTCCATTTCAGAGCACAACTAGGCTTGGGCAAAAAAGGGGAAAAATAAAAATGAAAACCCTTTCAGGAGAAATCCTTACAAGATGTCTCTTTTCACTTTTGCACTTAATTTTTGTGAAATACCACTTGATTTTATTTTGAAAAATGAACGTCAAAGGCCAGAAGCTCAATTCATAAATCTCATAAACATTTCAGCAAATGCAGCCAAGTTGGCAATACTGGAACTTTTCTAAGACTTTTTTAAAAGTCAAAAGAGCAAATAAAAAAAAAACCAAAAAACACAAAACCAACAACCCCCCCAATCCTCTGATAGTTTTACCGACTACACTTGCCAGTAACCTTTGTGTACTTTTCTCCTTCTTTTCCATTTCAGTCCAAATTCACAAGAGAAAAAGCTGTGGTCATTGGCTTGATGATGGGGCTGTGGAGATGGGAGCATTCCAATAAGTCACAGACTATCATGTAGGCAGCTGTGAAGCTGTCACTGCAGCATTAGAGCTCCCCACATGTTGATATGTTGGGAATTTGGCCCACTAATCACTGGAGTTGCTGGTAACACTCCACCTTGGAACTATTCTAACTCATGTGCCTTTTGTGATAAAACAACTCTTTGTATTAACTTCTTGAATCCTATTGCCACCTTTCCAGAGTAAGCACGTCAAATTTCCTCACTATTGTACCTACAAGGTCATAAAACCAGAGGAGAAGAGGTGCAGTCATTTCAGCTAACACATAATAACACACAACTGCAATAACTTTGTTTCCCTTCTGACTATGCCAGTGGTGACCGGCTGTGGTGGAATAACCCATTTGCAGCACCAGAATCCTCACAAATGGTTATCAGATGTTTAAAGTGACTCTGAAGAAATATATCATGGAAGAGGGAAGAACAGGGAAAGTGAAGAAGCCTAGTAGCTGTGATTAAAGTGTAATCTTGACTTCTGGCAGGCAAGATATGTGCTGCATTCAGAATTGCATCAGTCTGGCAGACTTGATGGTGGAACTGTCTCAGGAACTGCAGAATGGTGAGGTGCTACATGGAAATCCTGGCGTCAGTGGGAAAACCTTCATGCTCTTGCACTTTCAGGGATCTCACAGACTGAGGGCTAAAAGTAGATTAAGCGCAAGATGTGAAAACCTAATTCCTTCAGTTTATAGCTTTATGCATGTGAAGCAGTGATTTATCCTTTAATAGCCCTTTTGAATGTGGTATAGGTATTCGGTTTTGCAGATGATTGTTTTAGTAAGGTTAATGTGCAAGAGAGGGAATGGGTCTGATATTGCTTGTTAGACAAAGAAGATCAGTCAGTAAGGGGTAAATAACACAAAATGAAAAAGAAAATAAATGGTAAACAAGAGAGAGAAATTAATAAGAAAGTCTATTTCTCTTTTCAACAGTTGCTGTCTTGGGTCATTCCTGTTGATAATTTTTTTTCTTTTCTTAGGTCTTCTCTCTCTATTTCCTTGGCTTTCTAATTTTTCATTATGTGTACACAGAATGGATGTTGGGTAGAATAATTGAAGCAAAATACATGAAAACCAATTATCACCTATCCTGGTGCTATTAAAGACTTCCTTATAACTCAACGGTAGTTCCTCCTTTGTTTTGTTCACTAAAAAATACACAGCAAATATCACAAGAGCCATAGAAACCCTCCAAATATACATTGCTTAGCTTGCAGTGTGCAATGCTAAATCACAGCTCTTCAAATTAATACCCTTCATAGCAGACAAAATAGAATCTGAGTCTAGTGACATCTAAGAAATAGTCCACCACTTTCTGTTGTCAGGAGAGGTCGAGCTGGGAAACTTAGAAAGGAGAAATAGAAGGAAGGACTGCACTGTAGTCATTCCCCACTGAACGCCATCTCCCTTTCTTCCTTTTTTTTTCTGTCCTTCATCTTTCATTTCTTCTCAGTGAAACAGCTGTGAATGTTTCTTATATCAGAAATGATTAACAGCCTTTCCTTTATTTAAACCATAGTTCTAGTTTGCAGCAGAGTTTCAGCTGTTAGGTTGCCAGATTAGGTGCGATTAAAACAACATTTGTTCGCTCATTGCAACTGGATGCAAAGTCTTCTATTGGCAGTCTGTGATTTCTCTTCTAAAAGTGCTTAGATCTAAAATACACTTGGCCAAATTCAATACGTATTAAGTTTAACACAGATTGAGTATGGCATCCCAAAATCAAACAGAGGAGAAGCTATTCAGGGCTGCAATGTACCGAAACCTCAGTTATCAGGGGTGAAGATTTCAACTGCTAAACCCCAAAGGGTCACACATCTCTAAAAAGTCTATAGCGATCAGGGCACGCAGGGATTTTTTGCTGTTGTGAGGGGTATTTCCAGATCCATTCCTCTAAGGACATTCCCCCCTCCACCCTCCATCTCCAGGCACTATTTCTGCTGGCACAGGACAGATTCTTACCCTTTAGCATCAGTCCATCATACAAGCATTTATACATAGCTTAACCTCATAAACCACTGGGACCTGATCTGCTTTTGAGACTTCGCCCCAAATGCTGTTGACAGTGCTGCGGGTTGGAGACGAAACTGCTAATACAGCAGCATTCCTGTTCACCTCATCCTCCTATAGGGGCTTGGCAGAGATATGTGGGGCTTTAACTGTGCCCTCTCAGCAAATGGTGAGACTCTCTGTGGAGGCTGCCCACGTTGTTCAGGTGGTCACTTCTCTTCTGTGGAAAAAGTAATAGAGTGAATGGAAGCTTTCCGACTGGACCACCTTTTCTTATGCATACATTTCAAAATATATGTCATAACATTTTAAGAAATCACATCTGACTGTTCCAAGAAATGGTATGCAAGATGCACAGAAATATATAAAGAAGCTGAACCTGGCATAAGATTTTGCTGAAATACTTGAGTTGAAAATAGACTTTGCAATATACAGACGTGATATATATGCTTTTTCAGCTAAAGAGGGAAGATGCTGGCTATGCTAGTGGCTTTGCTTTATGGGATGTGTAAGGAAATCCATGATTTCAATCTCCCAGTTGCACAGATAAGTGGAAAGTTTTAAGTAAGACAAATAAAATGAAACCACTTCATTCCATTCTGGATACCACATTAAAGTACAGTAGCTTCAAATAATGGGTTCGTAAAAAAACATTGGCTGTCTCTCATGCGGTTCAAACATCTCATTACCATGTGGTTATAAATCTACAGACAGTGGAGGTTCCTTTTATGGAGTGGTCTTTCAGCTAAAACGGTTATGATCAGATCAATACATTTGTTATGAATAATCTCTTTTAGAACTTGGGCAAATGTGACTTAGCAGTTTTGACAGAAATGGAGCCAAGTGGTGCTGTATAGATTTCAACAATCTTGCAGCTGGTTCAATGAGGTGAAATCTGTAACTGACCTGTTGAGTAGTGAGAACAATAACAGAGGGAAATAAAGAAAAAAATGGTACAGTTTTGTCGTGGTTTGGGCCGGACTGGCCACTGAAACAAATGACAGGTGTTGTCCCCCACCTCTCTCTCCAAGGAGAGGAGGGAGACTGAGAAAGAGACTTATAAGTTTAAAAAAACCCTAACCTACTTTAATGAAAATATTGATAAAATAATAAAAGGAAAATAATGAAATATATACAATACATACAAAACCATATCAAGCTCCCAGGATGCCAATCACATCACTGGCAGGCACTGGGAAAGACCCAGACTGGACTCAGTGACGGATGGGATCTGGATTCCGAATCTGGATTCAGGAACTCGTGGATCGGGATCAAAGGCAGACAAACAGACAGAGTCCTCCTTGGACGCCAGCCACTGAAGAAAAGAGAGTTGACCCTTTGATCCCTCAGCTTTTATACTGAGCATGAGACAGATGGAATGGAATACCCTGTTGGTCAGTTTTGGGTCACTTGTCCTGTCTACTTCTTTCCTCTATGCTTTTCCGCTTCTGACCCTCCAATGTGGCACGTAACAAAGTTTGCTGACTTTGGTTGTTAAAGCAATAAGTGAGAGCCTCTCTGCATATCATTCCTTGGTATAAATTAGAAACCATCAGGTTTTATCTCTCTGGCAGTGAACAGTGTCTGGACAATATGCTGCTAATTTCAGAGTGTTCAGTTAGTTAGAAGAAGTTAGATGCAAAGTAAAATTACTGAACAGAAAATTGGTTCTGTTTTACTTCAAACCAGGACAAGTGTAGCTTGGGCTTTTAGCTGATTTTCATATTGGATGTATTTCTAGCATAAGAGATACGTGGTGGAAACAATATTTATATAAAATTGTTATTTAGTACCTTTTCTTACAAAAAAAGCTACGGTGAAGCTAAGAAAAACTTATTTTTATCCATTATTGTGGAGAACTACTGTGTACTAGTGGTTAGATTTCTTCCATCTTTGACTTTTAAAATGCAGTTGCTTCCAAAATGCCTTAAAAGTGACTGAAGAAATTGAGTACAGTTTCTGAAGAAATCGGAATTCAATACCTCATGGCACACAGCTGTGTTCCTGCACCCCTCACTGAAGTCAGAAGGAGGCAAGAATATAAACATCTTACAGCAATTAATGGCTTATGCACTATTTTCAGAGAGATGCTTAACTGTGGAGAACTTGAATGTTCTGCTATTATTATTTCAAGTTTCTTTGTTGTCTAGTAGGAGCCCCTGTCTTAAATGAGGTCCTTTCCATCACCTCACAGCATACAGGAGGTATTAGGTATGCAAGACAGAACTTTAAAAGAACAAGGTGTTCAATGAAGCAAATGAACTAGATAGAATGAGAATAGAGAAAAAGCATGAAACTTAGGTGTTTTGACAAACACAAGAGAGAGAAACAGTATGCAGAAAAGTAACCCACATCAGAATAGTCAATAAAATAGATCTCTTGTTTTGCCTGTAGGTAATTCTGGTTCAAAACCATGTTATTCCCTACTTACACCTATTTCCTACAGCCCTACATTGATAGATCACCAGGGTCTCAGATATTTTTGTGAAAGTGTCTCAACTTTTTCTGTTGGCACTGTTTTTAGAGCTGCACAAGTAATTAAACAGTGTTTAGGCCAAAGGGAATGAATCTGTAGCTCTGAGCTTTGAACACAGGGTGTTAGAATCTGAGAATCAAACCCTTCTTGCAGTACACCTGAAATTATTTCTGCAGGCTGGGACAGTTCCAATAGAGAAATCCACCTGAGAGCAGCCAACAAGACGAGCTGAAGAAGATCTGCATTCAAGTATCACCTCCCAGTCAGGGACATTTGCAGACATCAGTCTGCAGTCAGTAGCCAGCAGTCAGCAGATATTTCCTTATAAGTCTCCCACATTTCACTTGGATAGGTTAACTAGAGTATTCTTGGAGGCATATACTCACCTCTGCCGATTTGGAAAAGAATTCACCATTTTTTTCAGTAATTGCTGCCTGTTTCATTTGGCTGTGTTTTTCCAGGAGCCTGGCCTGCTGATGACTTGAATCTCCATACAAACAACCACTGTGCATGCCAGGACCCATCCTATGTCACATCCTTGGTGGGTGAGTGACACATCCGATTAGCTCTTGGGCCTGCTGTTATTAGCAGACATCTGTTCCAGTTCTGGCAGCAGACCTATAGGATCAAGTCCTGTCATACGAACAGTGGGAAGTACTGGGATTGACCCTCTTGATTCACAGAATCGAGGTTGTAGTGGAGTTGAAGGTGACTTATGCAGCTTTGCCGTTTTCAGTATAAATGAATGGGGAAAATGCATTTGCTGAAAATATGATAGCTCTCAGACTAAAATGTGTAGCATTCTTGAGAAAGTGTAGCATTATTTAATATGGAAAACCTGAAAAAACCCCAGGGTGCATAAGCTTGCAAGTCCTACCAATCATTTTCCAATGCGAGGAAGAAAGCAATGCAAGTCTAACTGTCCTGCAGATACTGGAAACTTAGCCACACACTGAGCTGTAGGTAATGATTAATTTCTGAATTCCACTGTCTTCAGGAGAAGCCTGCCTAAGTGCAGGCTGAGCGAAAACTGAGGAAGAAGGTCAGAGCTTGGCTTGCGGTGATGTTTCTCTCTCATTTATTCCAGCGTTCTTTATGCTCGGATTTCCAATGATTGATGAATGTTTGTAGACAATCATGTCTTAAAACTGTCTCTTCCAGGCTGAAGTCTTTATCATCAAGCAGCAGTAAAGACATAGTAACAGTATAGCAATTTATTTATGTAAAACCAATGTAAGAATCAGTGGTTCACTCTGTTTATAATGAATTATCAATACAGCTTGTGTTCTGCTGTGCTGTGAAAGAAGATTTAATTCTGACCAAATGTTATAAAATAAAGGAAGGTATGATTATTTAGGCTTGAATTATATTGATTTTGGGTGGATGTTTTGGGTAGTATACAAATTTCATCTAGGTTGTGCTAATGAAGGCTGGGATATGATCCCTTATGATCCACATGGAACAAAATATTCTCTGAGCTCTCACCATAAATACAGAGTTTCGTGTTGAAATTTTTTGTCCTGGAATTAGTAAAACATATTTTCCATGAAGATTTTGTAAATGACACCCTTTAGTTAAACAGGTTTAGAGACCTATGCTATTACATTTACTGAATTTTGTGAATTATATGAATATGATACTGTTATATAAAGAAAAAACCTGGTGCCAAAATTACTAAGCACCTAAAATTTCAGTGTAAAGATATATACCTCCTCCTTTCTGCACGGTAATAATCTCTTATTTTGTCACTGATGGATATTTTGATTGGCAATGAAATACAGTACAAGTGCCATTTGCTGCACAATAGGAAAAACCTTTAATCAGACTAATTTACAAAAGTACAACCCTAAAGAAGGACCTTTAAATCTAACTATCCCCCTCACAAAAGTGAGTGAAAAAGAGAAATTATGCAAGGACAAAACTAATGGGGTTGTTTTGAAGATTTGGACTTAGATTTGGACTTAAATTTCCACGGTGTTTTCTATTGTATGAACAAATATAATGCACATGCCAAAAACTCTGAAGTATCTGTTCATTTCCTTCTCAGAATTTTCAACTAAAGTGATTTTTTAATTTTTATTTTAGGGACAACTCCAAATGATCTCAGAAGGAATTTTGCTTGAAACATTCCCTTTGCAGACAGACCATTTTAATTTTTCTATGGTGTATTTCAGAGGAAAAGTAGGAGGAAGTGTTAGTCAGGAATTTACTAATGATAAAATTATTAGTTTTATAATAAAATCACCTTTAATCACTGAAATACATGAAAATATTATATTTTGTTACATACTTTATAGATGTGTGGGAGCATGTTCCTATAATTAAAAAAAAAAAGATTTAATTTTACTCTTTAAATGAGTCAGAGGAACATGATGTTTTTTAGGACAAATATTTTATTTTCTTTGGCTCATCGCTTAATGTTTGCATTAAAGCACTAAGCAGACTTGCAAAATTCAAGGCTAGGGAGTCTAAGCATTTTCCTATATATATTTAAATATATAGATACATTTTAAACAAGATAGCATTTTTACCCTGTTAGAAATATACTCGCTCTTATGTAAATGGCTTAGATCAGTAAAATATGAATAATATTTATTTATAAGTATGCATATAGTGCTTTATAGTTATGAATAAGAACTGAATTCTGGATTGTTCCACAGAAGACAGTAAAGAGAAAGAAAACCTCTTCTGAGGAAGGAATGCCCTGATCTGTGATCCAGGTAAATGGGATAAGGAACACTTTGCATGTTTTCCTGCCTTTCAGAGCAAAGATTAGGGACTGTGGGAACTGTTTCTGTACAGCCGATTCAGTGTCCAGTTGAACTGCGCTAGCACATCAGCAAAAGTAATTTACTGAAGGTAAGTATTATTACTGTGTGTTTTATGCTTTACTAGAAACTAGCTTACATGGAGAGGGAACAATTTTCATACAATGAAAGTGGTTGATTCTCTTTTCTGATCTCTCAGGTTCCTCTGAGGAAAAGAACTGTTTACATTAATGGTCCCTTGTTTTCTGAGGCTGTTTTACAAGGCTGACAGCTTAAGCTAGGAGACTGTGAAAGAATTATCATCATTAAAGGGAACTCAGATTAAAGAAAAAAGGTATGTTCAAATTCAGTTGACACAATTATAAACCAGCACAGAAATTCCTTCAGTTTTAAGGTTCATAGGGCTTGTTTTAACATAAAAATTGTTGATACCAAATGTTTATGTGTTGTTCTCCTCAACAAACCTATGACCTACAGTGTAACTGTTCATGTTTAATATCCATAAACCAGCAGTACACAGAGTTTATCTGTTATGTCCAATAATATATTGACCTATCTTGTGTGTCTCTCTCTCAATGTAGTTTTCTGTTTGCTAACCCAAAAAGTACAGTCTTCACCAGATAGTCTTCTGGATGTGGGGAAACAAAATAAGTACCACTTGGCCCCTTCCCTGTGGCCTTGATGAACCAAAACTGGGAAATAAAAGTGATATATGTGATTTAGAACTTCTGAACATACTCAAATTCCACCTACTCCCAGAAAATAAAATTTATCTCTTGAAATATGCAACACTACAACATCAAACGAGAGGAGCAAAGGTGATTGTCTTTAATAAACAAGTGATTGCCTTATTAACCCTGAGTTTAAAAGTGCACATGCGCAGGGAAACTCATTACTATCAAGAGATGTGCGGAGCAAGCAAAGGATTTGTTATTATCCCAGGGGTCACTGAGAATAGCAGCAAACAGGAGTATTGCTCAGAGCAAGATGAACAGAAGGCTAGATGAATGTAATTTCAATAAGAATTGATTTGTGGGGAATTGATTTAATGACCTTTAAAAGGGCACCCACTGTATTAAACTCTGTGGCTATCCTGTGTTCATACTGTCATATAAGGCTAAGCCTTTGTCTTTTGTGTTCTTGCCTGAGTGCAATCCGTTAAGGCACCTGGGGATGTCAGGACCCTGTGAGAACCATAGCCAAGTCCTCCCCAGCTGGACACTTTTGAGGCTGCTGTGATTACTCTCAAACCAAGTTCCCCTGCATCTACAGCCCTTCAACAGGGACAGAAGGCACATCTTTGGAGGCAACTTGCCTGAGAGCTGACAACCCATGACCCAGCTACTGGCACCTGGGACTGTCAGTACCCCCTGGAGTTTATGAACCCCTTCACTCTAAATTTTGGCTTGTATGGGTTAACTTTTCAGAAGAAAATATTAAATGCTGAACACAAAGCATGTGCTGGTGATTCCAGTTAATTTTTATTAGTATTATACATAGATAAACAGATCCAGAGACAAACTGGTCTAGGCAAAATATACTTTTATTTTTCTCACTACATTGCAGTTTGATCCATGCCATTTGAATCTCCAGAGTCTTTCAGTTCATGTCTTGCTTCTGCATACTGTGACACCCTCTTTCCATGTTCGCTGTCAGCATTCACACTTACACAGCGGCTAATTTTCTTGGCTGCTCCTGCTCCCTCTGGGAGCAAGCTGTTTGTGGTCTGCCTCTATGGCTCAAGGACTCTTCCTCTGATTAATTTATTTGTCAAAGTTGCAAATATTTTGTTCTGTATTTATAATTCTGTATTTTCCACCACATACTCCCTATTCTTTAAAGGAATCATTGTCCTTATTTTCATCAAATAAGTTGATATTGACATACCTTTTTCTTGGCCTGGGAAGAATGTGACATATTTTATTTCAGCATCTGCTGTAAATGGAGCTTTAAGCTCCGCTAAAAATCTGACTTGTAGTGTGTGTTTGACCAAGAAGGTACGATTGGCAGCCTGGGAAATGTAACAGTACTCTGTAGGTAAGTAACGCAATTTCCTTAAAGCTTATTTTTAACACGTTTTCTGGTAGAATATGGTATACATGTTACTGAAATATCTGATCACCCTCAGAATGTGGGCATGGTCTGAAAAACTGCAGATGAAAGAAGAGATGTTCTGTCTTCTTTCTTTCTGTGGACAGGGCCCACACAATGAGCAATCCTGGAAGTGCTCCATGATTAGCTATGCTATGTACTAAAGTTAATGGATTTTATGAGCATGACAACTTCATATTTATTTGAGCACATTCAACGAACAAGTTAATTCTTAACTCATTTGCCAGCTATCTAATTTCTGGCAATCTCCTGAGCAAGCTACTTTAGTGGATTTAATACATTTGTAAAATGAATCAATCATAGATTGGGCATAGAAATCTGAATACATTTATAATGACATGTGGCCATTAAAGATGGCCTACGCACTGATTCTGTGGTAATGCCTGCTAAATCTATAGAGCTTGTTAATGTTTGACAAGTTACTTTATGTTCTTATGGTTTAGTGTTTAATGATGATTAATTCCATAGCAAAGAGTAGTCTGAGCTTTTGATGGTTATTGCAGAACATGTGGAAAATAAAATGTGTCAATTAAGTAAAATGCTCATATCCTAAAACACACTTTATTCTACCCATAAGCAAAGGCATTAAAATTACACTATAGCCGGAGGAAGAGGATTTACAGAATTTACAATCAGTCAGCACCTTTATTTTTATTTTGGACTATAGCAACACTAGTCTATAGCAATTTGAAGCGTCCTAAAAATTGAAAGGCAATTCCTTTAAGAGGATGATTTTCATGATAGCTTATAGACTGTTTAGTTTGGGTAGTAATGTTAGATAATGCAAGGCAGCTTATACTTTCTAAGATGGGGCTCAGATCAGCCCGATACCGAGAGACCACCCTTGAGTAATGTTAAAGGCAAGTGACACCTGAGCCTGGGATTGTTTCCTTAGGAACAAGCATGAAGTAGAATCTACAGGGCTATAACAGAAGTTGAAAATGCAGGGGATTACGCTCTGCACTTGATCTAACATCCTCCTACAGACTTTGTGGCACTCAGTCAAAAAGAAAAATGAAGAGTTCAGATTCTTTTCTTTTTGTGTGTGGCAAAAAAAGCTTCTCGATGCTTTGAAAAAGACAGTAGGACTCCCCTCTATGTAAAGAAAAATCTCTTTTCATCTAAAGCAGACTGTGATTATTTGTTTATGTCTGGGATTTGATTGTAATTGTGGATCCTGAAAATAGAAAGAAAAAAGTGATGTGAACAAATGCAGCCTGGAGCAGAATCTAATCAAAGGACAATCAGTCACTGACTATAGGGTATTTCCTTATGATTCTAACTGTTGTGCCTTATTGTAAACGCTACCTCTGTGCAGTAAAAAAAAATAAAAAGAAAGGATTATAAATTTCAAACTGGAGTACTGTGTGGTTAGACAATGTGGCCCAAATTCTCCACTTTCTTTTACTGGTTTAAATGAAACGCGATTTACATCTGTAAAAACAGAAGAGGAATCAAACACTTTCAGTGTGCATTTTGAAGAATCTCCTTTAGCCATACCGTTTATTTTTGAAGCTTAAAAAATTTTCTGACTCAAACATTTGTCCTTAATAGGAGTTTCTCACAGGGTGAACTAAAATGTTCTATTTATTTTAAGGAGTCTTTTCTTGTAATTGAATAAATCCTTCAGAATATGAAATTTTTTAACTTTTCAATATGGTAAGTATTAAAGACACTGTCATTTTCCATTGTTTTGTTTTTATGCAAGAAAATTGACCCAGTACATGGATCTGTTAATCACTTACCTCTTTGGGTAGTAGCTAAATGCCCTGTTGTAATGATATGGAAGCTCTCTTGCTATTTAATTTAGTTTATCTGAATTGATTGTATTTTAGGTTTTTTTCAGTTTTGATTGTACATCACCTTGTGACCAAGGACCAGCTTCTCACCTTGTTCATTGCCCTTTTGCACTGCAAGAGTTGTATGAAGAGGCTGAAAAGAAACAAATAAAAAAGCAAATGGTGATTCTCTTGACACAAGGAAATCTTAGGTTTCTCCAAGTCCATGTGGATGAATCAGTGTCAGCTTGTCCAGTTAACTTCATTGTCTGCATGGGCTAGAGATGGAGGGCCTGTGAATGGAATATGTTGCAATTAGATGATGTCTTGCCCTCATAAAATTTATTAATAATATTTTTTTTCCATTTGAATGTATTCAGAATGAAATTTACATCCAGAAAAAGAAATGACACAAAACCACTAAAAACGTTTTTTTCCTGCTGTGTATTCCTCAGTTTACAATTGGAAAATGACTTGTAATTTTGCAAACAAATCAATTCTCCTGAGATGAAAAACTGGTAGGGATATATCAATTAAAGTTTCGAGTTGGAAAGTGTTTAAGCTCATTAACAATGCCCCAAAGCCTTTGTGAATTGCCCCAACATTTTTGCTGAAATAGTACATAGGTGGTTCTTACATCAATTATAATGATTTAGGTTGGCAAAACTCCTCAGCTACCATCTTCGTGCAGTGGGATAGCTTGACCTCATATATTTTCAGCTGGAGCAATGACTGAGTATTCTTAGAAGAGTCAGGTAAATCAGTCCCTGGGTTGTTTAAGCATCTGCACAATACTCTAAAAACAAATAGCAGCTGTTTCACTGAGATTATAGAGAAGCGAAATCTTTGTGTGCCTTATGGCTGATGTCTTCATTTCTGCTCCCAGTAGATGTATAAGTAAAACATCTTAGCTGACATAAATTCAATTATGGGTAGGTCTGCCACAGAAGAATAACTCCTGAGTGTATACTAATTGAATGCATAGGAACCGGACCATATAATGGGGCTTTTCCACTCTGAGGTACACTAAGGGAATGTCACATAGGAGAAAGGGGACTTTTAGAATTAAAGAGCCCAAATACCTATAGATATCTCATAAATTATTAGATGGCTTTATTTATTTTTTTTTGTTATGGAATAACTATAAGGTTTATATACATTCAAGGAAAAAGTGATACCAATCATGTATTTATGTGGAAAGTAGGCTTTTCACATCAACATGATCAATTCAGTAAAGGAGATTGAATTCCTCATCATCCTGACTGCAAAATTCTAGATCTGCTGTGTACACAAAATGTCAGTTCTTATTAGTCTGATGTTGTTTCTAGATTAGTACTTTGTATGTCTCTATTCTCAGACCAAAGGCTGTTTGGGAATGGTTAAAGGTAGCAAATAGTGTAGCCTTTTATTAAAGAACCACAACCCAAAATACCTGGACAATCCCTTTTCCCCCCTTAAAATCAGTAAAAAAGAATTACTTCTATGTACCATTTTTCTATAATGTAGATAAAACTGAAGCTTCACTACAGCTACTCTTAATCTTGATGCTTGCATTGAAGTTGAGTAGGATGCAAATATTCATCCCTTTAATATTTGATCCAAGTTTAAAATGGGAAAAAATCGTGTTTTCTAACAGTGAGACTGCATGTTAAATTCATATACCAGTACTTCTCCAGCAACATTTCCAAGTTAGGCAACGTCTACAGGATGCTTGCACAAAGCAGGTATTGCAGGAGCTCTCTGTATCACGGACACGGCTTTTGGACACGGCTAGAGTTAAAAGATGGAGATTAATTTAGGCACAAAGTAATGTTTACATTCAACTATCTTCATATTCAAAACAAATGACAAGGCATTGCTGTTACTAATTTTTTGAATACATACGTATGGTACAACGATCTCAGTTATAAAGAATTTGTGTGGGATCTAGGGTGCCATTCCTTTCTTTGATATGCATTCCTTAATAATACAGTCATAGCAGCAACACTGAAATTTTTATTGTTAAAAATTACACAACAGGGTTAGAATTTATAAAAACATGATTTGCATTCTTCTTGTGACAAAGAGGATTGAATGAAAAAGATCTATTGCAAACACATCCACCTTCAGTGAAAAATGAATATGGAAAGCCTATTAATGTAGACGACAGTTCCCATAAGCTTCTCTGCAGGGTAAAGTGGGTTGTCAAACTGAAGCATCATGAAAGGCAATGAATACCTGGGGGAAACGGGCAGACAGGACTGAGCCTCTAGAGCGGTAAGAGCTTGCAGAAACTCACCCTTGTTTTAAAAATTAGATTTCTTTCTCCTGCCAGACCCTCCAATAACTTTTAAAGCAGAAGGCACCTAGCAACTTTCTCTGAGCTTTAACTTTTTTTTCTCAGCAGAAGCAATAACAATATATTTCAGAGGAACTACCTGCCTCATTTTTTTTCTTCAACCTTCATACTTACAATCTTTTTCCACTGTCCCTCCCCCATATATTTGCTTTTATTTAGGTCTAAATTTTATCCAGAGCTTCCTGACACCCTGATTCATGTTTTGTTCTCACTCCCTCCATCACCAGCTGCAGTGTACGAGAGTCTTTTCTATGTCTTGAGAATTTGGACTGGTTCACTTAGACCACTGCAGAAAATAAATCCCGTTTTCTTTTAGAAAAAAAGAAAAAAAAAGACCTTTTTTTTTTTTAAGCAAAATTAACAGATAAAAAGAGGATGTTTTATTTTACCTAACAGGTAAGACTGCCATCAAAATACTGTTGTTTCTGAAACATGTGTCATTCAACTGAAGTAGTAGAGTTGAATTCAGACATGATACACAAGGTAAAAATGAGGAGTAATGCAGACAGCATGTTTTATAGTCAACTCCGTTATCTTTACTCAGCAGATGAGATACTGAAAATAATGGAAACAATCCAGACAGTTCAACAGGTTTTCAACATAATCTCCCTTCTTTGAGTCAGCATGAGGCATCAGGGTGTCTCATTTGTGTTTCCCACAAAAAAAGGTTCTTAGATGGCTTGATTCTGCTGACTTAGGAGCATAATGTCTTCATAAAATCATGGAGCAAGGCAGAGCTGTAATTAAGCTAGCTAAACTGCCTTTGAGCTGAACTAGCCCACACAGAGACTATACTTTTGCATGGTTTATCTATGAACTTCCTAGTGCACCAACAACTAACAGAGAATTACCTTAGGCTTGTGTCTACTACCTTACTCTCTCTCTCCTTCAGACCTCCTGGACTTAAATCAAAGTTAACTCACATAATAAACAGCTGGGAGAAAGCATAATTTATGGAAGGAGAAGCTTTAGCTTACCCAACTCCTTTCAACTACTTTGTACGAGAGTTATATTGTGTTACATTGCCTTTCACCTTATGAAGAGCGGAGTATGAAATACAGAGGGAATTCAAGTGAATATTATGCGATCTATCTTACAGCACCTTACATATCACTTCTGAATTTGGCTCACAAGCCCACTGACTGAGAAGAGAGAACAAGACATCCACAACAGCCAGCAAATGAAACAATAGTTTAACATCAGGGGAAAATATTAAGGCAGACAGTGTTGTAATATGAATAAGTATAGACCAGTAACATGATAGGAAACAGAAAAATAGCCTCAGACTTAAGTGAGATAGCAGATATGCAAATATGACGTGCATCTAAGGCTGATCTTAACCCCCCAATTTTCGGGTAAGGGCATATTAAATTATCACTGCTAGAAATGACTTGTTTGGGGTAATTATATTTACAGCACCCAGTTGTCTTTCTCCAAGCCTGGAGCGCATGGAGGTGTTGCTGGCAAAGCTCCCTCAAAGCCGGCTGGTGCTCTGAGGCAGGCTGCCCTCGGCCGGCCTGAAGAACAACAAACATGTCACTCACCTGCTTGTACCAGGACTGGCTTCAGAGGGTCCATGCTATTCAGATGGTTGTCACCTGATTGGTTTGCATGAATGTTTGGAATACTCAAAAATAACCTAATGTGAATACCTAGAGTTATCACTTCCACTCGTCATTACAGCTTGAAGAATTAAGTATGTACGAACAGGAATATGTATGCTGGAAAAATATGCCATGTCACTCAATAACATTCAGTGAGCTTCGGAGTTTCACGTGAATCTAATGCAAGACATCACTGAATAGTTCAGCTGCCATGCATCAGTAAACAGAAATGCAATTGATAATGGCAGAACAGTTCAATTAATAGAATATTTTTGTTACTGAAAATAATTTTATTCCATAAAAATTTGCATATAAAGTTCTGCCTGAAGTGTTTTTTTAAAAATTACAACAGATTAAATAGTTAACCTACCTATGCTGATGTGATTCTAAAGAGTCTCTTTCTAAAAATCTAATTCGCCATTCAACTCAAAACACATTTTTATATATGCAGTTCAAAAATATAATTGGAAAGCATGCATCCTACATAATAATTTCTATGTCAAGGATTCCATACCTATCTGGAGGGCTCAAATTTAAAGGTTAAGGAAAAACATGAATTAGTAGGAAATTTTTTACGTGTACTACAAATATTCATTCTAGGTTAATGGTACTAGGCTTGACTTTTAGCAAAGCCAAAGAAACAGACTGTCAGGAAATATGTCATTTGACACCTCTTGCTAAGTTTATCAAACTAATGAATGCAGTTTACTAAGAAATATATACGAGTGTAATAAAATAATGTAGCTCCCTGCCAAAACTTTCTTACAAGTTACTGCTGGAATACATATCTGTAAGAAACTGTGGTAGCTCGTATCAACTAATGCTTTTAAAAATCTGAAAATTATACTGCAGATACTTGTGAGTCATAAATATTATTTAACTCTGAGGGAGTTCATTGAGTATGGTCAGTTGAGGGTTACTGAGGGAGACCATATTTAGATTGATTTTATCATTGTGTCTTTTTTTCTTTAAGTTTTTCACTTATTTCTACTCAAACTTTTTTGTTCTTTACTGGTTTGATTTTTTGGTAACTGTTCACAAGCTTAACACTCATCCTCCAAACAGATAATATGCATGGAAATCATTAAAACAGAGAGGATACATTTTAGAAAAAGTAACCTGAAGTAAACAAAATTTTGAGTAGAGCAGTTTGAATGACTAATCAAGCAAACTACAATAAATATTTTGACATTCTGAGTACTTTATTCCACCTACAGGTAAGTTATAAATAAGATGAACCAGAAAACTCATGAGAGGAAGAGACATAAAGGAGAGACAGATGCCAGAAGTTTTGAGAACTTAGTTCCCAAAGTCTAGGATATTTTATAGTTGCATCTATGCATATAGATATACCATTAGGAACTAATTTGGTGTGGGAGGAACATCTGACACAAGCAACAGACAGACCTTACACCAACATAACCAGTGTAGGCCAAGATAAGTTTTGGTCTCAAATGGAGTATCTCCACCCACTGAACATCTCTATGTGTGCTGTTTGAAGTTGTTCAAAGAACGAGTTTTTGGCCTGGACCCTTATGTACCAATCAGAGGTTTGAACACAATTGGCATGCATCCCTATCGGAGCTTCTGGTTGATTTTTCTCCAGTAGGAATCCAGCCCATGAGTACCAAAACTGCTCTGTAAACTTGAGCAACCTATATTAAGAGTGGATGATTTGCCTCAAAAACACATTACTGCATCTAGTCAAAATGCTAAAGTAGATGCTGTTGTTGTGGAGTATGTGACAACTACAGTTTGTCAGAGGATTGTACCTTGGTACCTTGTCCAGGCTGCAGTGGGTTGATTATCAAGTCAGTGGCAAAGCAATATCCCTTGACTTGTTTTGATACACTTACAGAAATCTGAATCCATGCTCTTGCATGCAGCATGGATTTGTTAAACTTTTTAAGAAACATGGTACAACAGAAAGCAGTTCAGCCTGAATGATTCATATCTGGAGTAGTTTTAAAAGTATAAACAAGCAAAAGCTCTTTTAAAAATTGGTGTCAACAGCAGTCAGGGAAACTTATCCGTAAACATTATTTTTACATACATCTCGGTTTCCATATGCAATATGTATGTCTATAATACTTTATTGCTATGAAATTTGAGCATCTCTCAAACATTAGCTAATTGACTTCACAGGAAAATCCTAAATAACAGCTACTGAAAAGATACTACTCTAATAATTAACCATATCACGGTCTGGTTGTCTCAGTCTAGCACTGAGGTGTAGGCTAGATTAGCATTAGCATCAGCATCAACTCCATGTAGAAACAGTACTGGCAATCCAATTAGAGTTTCCAGAAACCGAAAGGCAGGGAAATTGAACTAGCCACTCATTTTTAGATGCCATCTATTCAGTTTGTAAGGCAATCTAACAATTTTTCGCGTTGCTGCCACAGCCTGCATGGTACTTACCCTGAGTCAAATACCTTTTGCCAATTCCTGCAGCTGGGTCTGCGGTCATCACTGCAGCAGCAGGACTTGGCCCTCTGCAGATAGGACATGAAAGAAGATAAAAGATTTCTGATTATTGTTTTGGTGAACAGCAGCAGGTGAGCTGGGAGACACAATACAGCTATGGCGCTCCTCAGCAAAGCAACAAAAAAAAAAGACGGCAGTATGTGAGTGTGCTGATCTGAACATGTTGATTTCTCTTGCAAATGCATCATAGGGAAAAAGTCAGAAAACTTATTCTGAAATGCTTTAATTGTCATTAAGCAGTAATTTCTTAATAATGGAGAAGAAGTAATAATATATAAAATTAATACAAAGAACTTATATATTAACCCACAAATGAAATGCTTTTATTTATTGCAGACATCCCATGGTAGAGGACCTGATGTCAGTGTTCATCTGTGACTTGCAGTGCCATTGGACAATTATGCTCTTTGGATTTTAATAATGCTCAGTGTGCTCCCAAGGGATCAATGGCGAAAAGCTCATTGATTTCAAAGGAGGCGATCAAGACTGACTAAACACCTCTGAGTATTCATTCAGACTTCCTTTGAATTCAGTTCTCAGATTCAAGAACTGTATGTATATTGCCTTAGTATTTCATATATAAAACACTTTGGGGTGATATACAAAGCAACGAAAAATAACAGAGAAATGTCAGTCAATTGCACCTATTTACTTCCATCCGTGATAAAAAACTAAGAGGGTTTTCAGTGTTAAAATAGTTAATTTTAAAATGTAGAAGAAAGCAAACCTTTACACAGGGAATTACTATGTGGAGCTCATTAATGCAAGATAGGAATTAGGTATACAGCCTTGTAAATTTAAAAAGCATATTCCAAAATCACATGAATGAGAAAAGCATTCTCCTAGTACTTCTAGGATAAAATTTTAAGGGCTACCATCAAGTTTCAGACACAACTTTTTCAATAATTAGGGTCAGGAAGAAATGTTTCCTTTGGTTTCCTCTGGAAGTGTAACATTTCTAATGGGGACCATACTGAATGACTCAAAAACAATTTTAAAACTTTACAGTGAGGCCACTTTTTACAGCGTCTAGGAAAAGATAGGCTGAAAAACATAAATTAGTAGTTTGTAATGGTTCCTGGTGGTTTATTTTCTTTTGTTAGAAGCATGGAGAGGATGATAGAGAGTTGGACAGAATATTTTATGAATGGATAAAAGAATAACGATCAGACAATGAAGCTGGAATATATAAGTGTAAATAGACTTTCATTCTTTCATTAACAGCTTGGAGAAACTTAGTTTTCTCAGTTGATCACTGGCTATTTATTCACTGTATATCATGTCCAAACATGTGAGAGAAAGCTTAAGTATTGAGCTTGTTTGAATTTAAAATATATGGTCGTGATATATGACCGTGAATTTGCTTTTGAACACCTCTTTGCAGCTGTAGAGGTATCCTACTGACTGCACCACATTTGGTAGCATTCCAGAAATCCATGAATAAAATTCCAAGACAGTCTGTCTCATCTTTCCCAGGGGTCAGGATGGTTGCCTTTTTTCATTTGTTGTCTTCTGTTATGTGTATGAGACTCCTACAGTCCTTTTCAAAGGACTCTTCCTGTTTTTCATACAAAAATCTCTATCTATGTTTTCTGGGTTTTTTTTCTTGGGTTTTTTTTNACACTTATTTTACCTCACAACTTCCTGCTGCTATCTTATTTGTATAATGTTGAGAATCACTGATTTATTCTGACTTTCAAATACTGCAGCAGCTTAATTGAGTTTCCTTTTCTGCTCAGAAGTTGCAGATGGTTTTGTGAACTTTTTTTTTTTCCAAGCCATATAACATTTTAACACCTTGTAATTCTTACTGAGGACAGGCAAGGGGCGGGGGGAGGAGAGAGAGAATGAATTTCCTCATGTATCTTGAACTAGCATTTTTGTTTCTTGTGATGACCTCTTATATTTTGAGACACTTTATTTTAATAAAGTTTAGGTAAAATATTCTAAAATACATGAGTTAAGAACTAAGTCCACTATTACTTTTCCAGTACGAGCTTTTCTTTTTTTTTTTTTTGAATAATTTATTCCAGATAAGATGACCTAAGTAATTTTCCTTTAGAGATTAAGCTAGGAAATTGTTAGGATGTAATACTTAATTTGTTTACTGACAAAAAGTTTAATAGCAGCAAGTGAAAGACCATTTAATAGACTTAAGAGACAGAAAGTTTATGCCTGTATCTGATTTTACCCTTCTGCATGAATTTAAAATGCTGGTTAGTTTAATCAAATTCAGTGAGCATTCTGCATATCAAGTTACTTTCATTCACAGTTATTGCACAGCAACAAAACTGTGACAGTTGTTTATCTATAATGGTAATGTAGGTCAACGAGACAAAAAAACATTTTAAGCTAGCAAATGGCAATATAAATTAAGAGTAGATATAATAGTTTAAATATAGTAAGACAACATATATACAAGTTAAAACTTTGGCAAATGTCTCATTAACATAAATTCCTCCCATCCCACCAGCATTTTTGTTTTCAATATTTCGTGTGGAATAGGCTATTTGAAAGGGAATGCTCAGACCAGAGCCAGTCCCAATACAGCTGAGGTTGTATGAATGCAATAATTCATCTGTTAGAGGGGTAAAATACCTGTATGTGGATCTCTTCCAAATTTATATTTGTTTTGTTTGTGTAAATCAAGTTTAATAAAGTGGTTTTCTAAATGAAGTTTCTTCGTTCTGATTATACTGCATTACATTTATAGCTGCCCTTAGCTAGACTTCAGGCTTCATTACATGAGATATCTATGATTTTATGGCATGAGGCAAAACAAATTCATGGATAGAAAATGAGACTTTCAGAGGGCTTTAGAGCAGATAGGATATTTAAAGTGATGAGTTCAAGGCCTACCGAAGCAGAAACCTAGCAGTTTTGTTGGAGTAGCTAGCAGATGGAATGACACATGATGATAAAGAAGGTATTCAAAAGAAATCTGAAGAACAGATTTGATTGCTTAAGACTGTAAACTTCAACTTAGTATTACAGATATTATTATCAAAGGTTTTTTGGGCAACCCCCAGACTCATTTTGTAAAACTTAATTTATTTTCCACATGCTTTATACTATCACTTATCTATATGAAACCGTTTAGACACTAATTTGAAACTGATTAGCCTTAAATCAATACAGACACATACATGTTTTTTCTATACTAATAAAACCTCATATTTGCACTAAATTTTTTCTTGGATTAATGTGGTTTTCAGGTTATAACTTTTCTTAGCTCTTCAGGGTAGCTATAAGGATTTTTGCTCCTTCTGAGTAGCAGCAGATATCTTACCATTGGAGAAAAATTTGGTGATCTATATTATGAGTATATATTTGAGTTTATCTTATTCTAGTTCCACACATTCACCAATACTGGAACAGAGGCCATCACTAACAGTACATGAATAAACAAAATTTCCTTGTCTGTTGAAAATAAGAATGATTTCAACTTTCCTGTTTCAGAAGAAAAAAAAAAGTATAACCTTAAAAAATGCCATCCCCAAAAAGTTTCCACTGTTTTGTCAAAAACAAAAAGTTTTTAATGAGAAATTTTGATCAGCAACAATAAAAAATATATACTATTTGAAACAGCAGTTTTCAAAATAAGTGATGTTTATCCTCCAAATTTATTGCACATTATAAAGCGACTCTTCTTAAAGAACTACCATATTTATTCCTCATTTCATTCATTCTATAACATGACTATAACATGACTTTTTAGATTACTGATCTGAAAGAAACAGAGGTTTCTTCTGCATGAAAATGTTCAAGTAAGATAATAAACATTATTGTCTAGAATACTAAATTTATGCCCTCTTACAGTTCAATCATTATTTTGTTACTTTTGGAGTATTCCAAATTATATTACAAATCCAACTGATATGGATTTATTTAAAAGATATTGCATTTATTTTTTGGATTTACTAGACAGAAACATATGTACAGCAACAACATCACGTATGGGCAAAACATATGAAGATATTGGTGCACTAATCCAGCTAAACTAATTTATCCAACTAAATGCAAAGTTACAGTTACATTGAACAGTTTATGTGCACAACTACCTCCCTTAAGACAGCTCTCTAGCACCATTCTGGGAAAGGTGTTATCATCACTATGGCACTTAAACATTCCAGTTTTGGACTCCAAAGGTAGTTCATCTTCCAAGGAGTTTAAAACCAACACTTCCCTCAGGCATGCTTGATTTTCTATAGATTATATTTTATTAAAATTAGATTGTCAGTAAAATCTTTTTCAAGAATGAATGAGGTATATACACTGCAGGTCAAAAGTGATCAAAGACAAATTTAGAACAAGTTTAGAACAAATGTGTTCGAAAAAATATTTAAAAGCTTAATCCTAGTAATTGATTCCAATGGAAGTTTGGAACTAAAAGACTAAAAAAAAACCCTTACTGGACACCTGTCTTCATCTTTATGCACCAAAATTTCTTTTAAAATCCATCATTTAGCTCATGGCTTTCTAATAGCTTCCTCTCAAGAACAGAAGTAGCAGAAATACACAAGCATGATCATGGGCTAAAAATCCTTCCTGAAAGACCGTTAAGTAGCTCATGTGTAATACTTCAACTGTATAACTAGAGTGTACGGATAGTGAAGATTTTTTCTTGTGCATGAAGCTGCTCCTGCTTCATGTGAATGTACCTTATTGTCTGACTTCTATTCCAAAGATCTGCAGCAGGTTTTTTTGAATAATGTAGATATTAGTCCACTGAATTTCCAGGTATACTGCCATTAAGTACGAGATTTCTATTGTTCTTCTGACCAAACAGTTATATGCTTTTTAAGAGGGTATTCTCTACTAGGTATAGTCACAAAAAAAAATTAGGATTTCTAACACTATTTTCCTCCACATTAACTTTGGGGAAATATTAAAAAAAGAGGAACATAATGCAGTCTCTCCTAGAGCACCAGCTAGGGCAAGATTAAGCAGATTCCGGTTAGTTACCTAAGATTACACGTGCATAAAAACATTGATGGCAATAGGGTGCCACAGGTGTCACTGAAAACATAATCAGAAGACAATGAAGCTACACATTTGTAATTGAGGTATAATTTGGTCTGCAGAATCTTTATTACTCTATTAAAGGAAGGAGGCAGGTTGGCTTTCAGGTTGAGTTTGTGTGGCTGACAGTTATTTTTTTTCATATTCATTGCTAACAGTTTTAATATTGGAATCACTGAAGCATAATGAACATAGAATTAAATCCTCACTTTCAAGGTAGAATTGTATTTTAAAGAAACCTGCCCTGTGGCTAAGGGAAATTAGAGTAAATTTTGTCCTACAAAAACACAGTTTGGGTAAAACAGCTGCAAGTTTAAAAAAGGAAGGGAGATCTTGTGTGTTATAAGAACCAACTGCTTTCTTATAAATCAGTCATTTATAAGGAAAAAATATCACTACCTTGGCTCTGAATTCAGTTTACTGATGTCTTTGCCTCATTGTTCAGCTTTCATTGTACTGTGAAGTGTGTTCCCTAGTCCTTCTAGCCTCCTGCTGCAAGTGAGCTTTCAAATGTCTGGGATGGGACAGGAGAAAATAGTAGGCTTTCTTAAGGGATATTTTGTTTACACCTGTTTAAGGAAACAAGTCTGTGACTTAAATATTTATGAAGTGCTGTGCTGAATTAGATCCTGGGCTCATCTAATCCAGTATCTGTTTTCTGACTACAGAGCACTGCAGACAGTGACAAAATAGCTGAAAGGCAGGGATGGTATAATCTGGTTTGTGAAAGATTCAGACTAAATTCCAATGCTGAGAGATTAATGTTAATGGATGAAACTTGATCTTTTTTAAAAGTCTCATTTTTCATAACTCTAAGTGTGATGTCCTTTCTGGCCAACAGAGAATTTAATTAAGTGACAGAAATATGAACATCAACAGAAATATTTGTTTTGAAACTACTTTTCTTAATCCAGGGAGAATGAAAGTCTCAGTCTGCTGATTATTGTTTTCCTTGATGCAAATGGAAATTTCAGTGGCGCAGTCTTCTGTGGGTTGTATTAATCAAGTAATAGATTACAACAGCTGCAGTAAAGGTCCAGATTTGCCTTCTTGATGTTGACGTAATGATTTCTGACCAATTCTTTCTCCTCTCAGTACTACAACTACAGGTAAAATTGTATCTAGCATTCTTGTAGTAATAATTGTCTTCTCTGTGCATTGTTTTCTGTAGTTAATGTCTTTTCTTCTTGCATGTAACATAAAGACCTCAATTTAAAAAAGCTGAATGCCAGGTTGGTACTTACTAAACCAGAATTAATTCTCTGCTATACAGTGCGTAACTGTTACTGAGATGGAGATTTACCTTTTGGTGCTAGGGTGAAGGCAGCTATCACAAAGACACAGTGCAGAGGAAGATTCAGAAAGTGTTTGCTTTTGTGTTACATCTGAACACTTTTTCCTTTAAGAAAAAATATATTGTTTGATTTGGAAATTATCATTTTAAATGAAATCTGCCCTTATTTTTTTTTCTTCCTTTCCCTTTCCCTTTCCCTTTCCCTTTCCCTTTCCCTTTCCCTTTCCCTTTCCCTTTCCCTTTCCCTTTCCCTNTTTCCCTCTCCCTCTCCCTCTCCCTCTCCCTCTCCCTCTCTCTCTCCCTCTCCCTCTTTCTTTTTCCTTTTCTGTTTTCTGTTTTCTGTTTACCCTTTTTCTTTTCCCTTTTTGCTTTTCACTTTTTTTCTTCCCACAGAATAAGACTATCATCTGCTGCATGGTAGAGTTCTAGTTGATGACTGGGAAGCTCCTAGATATTACCATGTTACAAATAAGAATATCAATATTCATGGAAGCATGAGCCGATTATTTCTGATTAATGTTCACTCCTGGAAGGTCTGCCTTCTCAGTGGTACGCTTTCTCAAGGAACTTCGTTTAGTCAAAGTCCGCAAAAGCATTGGGAAGGCAGCCCAGCGAGCTGTGTGCCAGGGCTGGGTGGCCGTGGGTGTCAGGGTCAGGCGGTGCACCTTGCAGGGGTCCCCAGCAGGTTTCACAGCTCGCAGCTGGACTGCCATACTGTAGCCTCTGGCTCCACTGTATGACCCCACATGCCAGATGCATTTGATCAGTAGATCAAATATCATCTGATTCAGTGGTGTCAGTGACACAGTGTGGTAGCTGTAGGTCAGCCAAAGATCAGCCAGTATTGTAAAGTATGTGAAGCCACAAGGAATGGAAACAAGACCATAGAGTTCCGTTGCAAAATCATGAGATGTATCTCATAATAGCTAACAGCTTTTAATGAATCTTGGATGTGGTTGCCATTTCCTCACTAAATGCAGTACAGATTATTCCCTTCATGCACAAATCCAAATCAGGATGTGTAGGAAAGAGTGAATGCACTTTGGAGGTTTTAGAAGGTGAGGACTATACCCAGTCCATGAAGAGTGGTTGCAACTTCGGGAGTTTCTTCTGACTCAGTAGAACAGCGAATTATACCCAATGCAAACTACAGTGTAAATACTAACAAATGACTGGCCTAGTAGATGAAGGGAAATCAGTGAATATTGTCTACCTCGACTTCAGTAAGGCCTATGACACTGTCTCCTATAAATTCCTCACAGACAAACTGTTCGTGTATGGGCTGGATGTACAGACAGTGAGGTGGATTGAAAACTGTCCAAATGGCTGGGCCCAGTGGGTGGTGATCAGTGGCACAACATCTAGCTGGAGCCTAGTAGCTAGGGGTATAGCCCAGGCATTAATACTGGGTCCAGTCCTGTGTAACACCATCATTAATGACCTGGATGATGGGGCTGAGTATACCCTCATCAAGTTTGCTGATTACGCAGAACTAGGAGGAGTGGCTGGTACGTCAGACAGTTGTGCTGTCATTGAGAGGGACCTCAACAGGCTGACAGGAACCTCATGTAATTCAGTAAGGGGAAGTACAAAGTCCTTCACCTGGGGAGGAACAACCTCATGCACCAATATATGCTGGGGGCCAGCTGGCTGGAAAGCAGCTTTGCACAAAAGGACCTAGGGGTTTTGCTGGACACCAAGTTGAACATGAGCCAATAATACGCCCTTGTGTCAAAGAAGGTTAATGGTATCCTGGGTTGCATTAGGCAAAGTATTGCCAGCAAGTCTGAACCTGCTGGTGAGACCACACCAGGAGTACTGTATCCAGTTCTGGGCTCATTAGTACAAGAGAAATAGACATACTGGAGAGACCAGTGAAGGGACACAAAGATGATTAAGGGACTGGAACATGTCTTCTATGAGAAAAGACTGAGAGAGCTGGGAGTGTTTAGCCCAGTTCAGAGGGGATTTTATCAGTGTATACAAATACCTGAAGGGCAGGTGCAAAGATGGAGCCAGGCTCTCTTCAGTGGTGCCCCATAACAGGACCAAGAGGCATTCAAGTTCACAACAAACTCAACATCTAAGAATGAAGTAACACAGCAAGGGATGGTCTTTTCAGGTTCATGACACTTGCCGTTGTTCACCTTAGAATATTTCCTCCTAGAATTATTTGTGTGGCTTCTTCTGATATATGGTTTATTTATGTTTTACCCTTCCTATGCATTTCTCCTTTATAGTTTACAAAGGCCAGAGCACATAAGAACTTGTCTCAAAATTTGCTGTCTGTACTTATGTCTGTATGAATCAGGAAAAAAGAATCCTTCCAGTTCAATCAATCAAACTTGCATTTAAGAATAAATGGCTAAATAAGAACAGTAATAGTAGAAAGATGGAAAAATCTTAGAAGGATCACTGCAAGGTCATTTAACCCTCTCCTTTGATACAACACAGGATTCTGTATGTTTATATAATTGTTAGTGCATATTTATCTAATCCCTTTTTAAAACCCTCAGTGACATATACTTTAGAGTGACTGAGCCAACTATTCTCATGCTTTACTTTTCTGACTTTTAGAAAACCTTTTTAAAAAGTCAATCTTTTTTGATGCAATTAAACCTACTGTTTCTTTTCATACATGATAAACACAGAAAATTTAACTAATATGGTCTTTGAAGCCATTTTTGTTTAACTGTAAACCTCTCTTCTTTAGGATAAATATTTCCTTTCAGTTATTGTGTGGGGACAATATTTGTTCTTTTTTATTGTGGTGGGGTTTTTTTATTGTTGTGTGTTTGGGTTTTTTTCCCCCCTCAACTGCATTTTGGCATTTAATATCTTAAAGCTCACTGTCCAAAACTGGATGAAATACTCCGGTTGAGGACCTACCTTGGGGGATGGGGGAAAACTTCATGACATTTCCAGTAAAAGTTCCTCTTTCTGTCTACTAGAAGACATAGCTGTATTGCAGTCATTAACGTTATTTTGATTTACCCCACCTAAGGTATGGTCAATTAATCAATACAAATGATTTAAAACATTTCCAAACGTAGCTTAATGATTTAGTCACGTCTTGACCACCTTTCTTTCAGTTGTGTCATTTATGAATCCTAATTTTTACACTAACAAGTTGAATTGTAATGACAGTGCAATGTCCTGTTTGGCATTGCATGCAACAAGCAGACACATTATTTATGAGCAATCTGTAATCTTTAGCCATTATATTAACACTGTTAGTAATTAACTAAAAGTAGATTGGAAACCTTTGGAACTATTCTGATTATGTCACAATATGATGTTCTTTAATCAAAGGGAGGGAGGGAAATCTGTTTTGTATGTTTAATTTGTGTAAATAAATCATTAAAATACTCTATTAACAGATCAGGTCAGCATTCTAATGGGATTACATGCCACTCTGCTGCCATCTTTAGCTGAAAAAAAAAAGAACCTTTTAAAATACTATATCTATTGGTTTTATTAAAGAAAATCTGACCAAATACCATAAAGAACAACCTGTTCTTGGATGGACTATGAGATAGCTGGTCTAATCTGTTTCTTCCATGTCTCATTTTTAATAAAACTATTCTAAAATTCGATCTTTCCAGTTATTATCAATGTTCCTTATAATACATCCTAATCACTAGAAAGACACATAGACATTTCCAGCCAATTATCCAATAGTTAGTGACATAAGGGTATATCCTAAAAAGTGCCATTTTCTCCCAAGAGTTTGAATAATATCATTGGTGATATAGGGAGTTTTCTGGTGTTTGTTAATTTTTAGAAATTTAAACATGCATTTCATGAGAAAAACACGCTGATTTCTAACAGCTAAACTGGTAGCCCAGAGTTAGAAGGAGCTGGTGGACAAGAGGAATCTGAATCCTTGGTAGACCGCTTGACAATCAGCTGGCTACATCTATTTTATATTTGCTTGCTAATATTTTGAAAGAAAGTACAAAGTTTTTGTTCTCAAATTGCTTTCTGTTTAGATGTTTGTTTCAGGAGAAGGAAAAATTATTATCTTTGCTCCAAATCAGAATGAAAACAAATTTTGCTATTTTGAAATTCTGCATGAAGCAGAATTACTGTCTTGCTTGATCCTTAGTGTTCTCCACTTTTGCAAAAGCTTATTTCAACTTTCAGGGTCATATCCTGTTGTAACCTTTTAAGGTTACATTTGGTTAATTTTCATAATATGTAAATTTAATTTGTCTCAAAGAAGAATTTTGTCTTTGATAAAAATTCAGATAGTCTGTGACTTTAAAAAAGAAGCCTAATGAAATTAGGCTCATGACTTCTAATGATTTCAATTTTTATTTTGTTTTTGGTTGGTAAAATTTCAAGCTTTATAAGTCTTACAAGTATTAGGACATATTCTGTGCTGACTTACACTTTGCAAAATCGTACTGAAGGAGAAAGTTTTATAAAGTGGAGATTACTGGAACTTGAACCAAGGTCAATTTCTAATTGGTCCTATTTTACCTCAAACCAGGACATACACTCTTTATTTTTTTTTTTCTGTAAAGAAAATCCCTTATTTAAAGGTTTAAATCACAATATAGATAGGCCCTAAGAATTTAATCCAGATGACAGTTTCTGAAATCTGAATGCTAACTTTAGTATTTATACTGTCTTCTATCCAGTTGACCAGCAGTCTGCCCTCTCCTCTCCTTCTCCTCCCCTTACTTCTGTGGACTTACTGAGGAGATTTCCTTGGAGAGTGATGGCAATCAATTAGCTTTATTATATGTTTAGGCAGCTCTGGCAACATGGATTCACATCTAGCTCCCTACTTAAATCAGCAATCTTACCTCTGTCTCTTTCACGAACGAGTCCTCTATTGCAGTGGAAGCCTTGGTAATCAGCAATAAATGCTGGGTCTGCTGAGAGACTGAGCATAGAGTCAATTCTATAGCGGTGCATCTTCATTAGAGGAAAGATGTACATAACAGGACATGTGTTAAGTTACAGCTGTATTATATCATTTTTTAAGACACTGTTATGTTCTATCTTTTCATAACAGCCTAACTCAATGGCCAACCATTAAAGTATTTAAATTTAAAACTTTCATCTGCTCTAATGACTGGGACATGCAGTCTTGATGACATCAGGGAGGGACTTCAGTGAAATTAGTGCATTATGGATGTCTGCAGTGTAACTGATCAGTAACACAAGTATAGGGTCTCTTCCATTGTGTTCCTTCCGTCTTCTACAAAAGATGAGATGCTCAGATTGTATTTTCAGTTACGAAAACAAAATAAGTGTTAATACATAAGAAAGTAGATAGGATTCGACTGCTTTACACAGATGGGATAAAAGGTTAACTTATTTTTTTTTTTAATTCTTATTTCACTTGACATTTGTTTCCATGTGTGGATACAACATTCTGAGTTAGAAATCCATATCAGCAAAAGCATGTAAGGCATAAAAAAGGAGTAGGTACTTCATTGGAAAATCATTTGGAAAGCTCAGTTCCAACTTTCTTATGGTGTACATCTTGTCAGAGTTGCAGACCAGAAATTGCTTGTGCTTCAAAAATCAATATTTCATTGGGATCAGTACAGACTAAACCATGATTGTGAGTTGATTTGCTGGTTGTTTTGGTCTCCACTTACCAGGGCAGCAGATCCTACTTATTATAGTAACGAGGTGAATGAAGTAATATGCAAGTTTGAGATACGATTGCAGGTAATCGGAGGTTTATCGAAAGCGAAGGAGATAATTTTAGTCACAGTATTGAGTGGGTTTAGACATCCAGGAAAATGTGGTTGCCCTTACTGTGACATTCGTTACTATTTGTGCCATCACTTTTGTGGTGAGTCTGTTAAATTAGCTTTCAAGTGAGTTCTCAGATTGTATTTACACTGCGCCTGAAACCCAGACCTCAATCATTGGCTTTTATATTGCAAGGCTACAACTTCAGTGCTACCTCCACACCAGGTGTTAGGTTGCAGTCAAGCTAATGTGTCTAACAGTGCCTTTGCTGTGCTAATCCTAACAAACAGAAGAAAAGAAGAGAAACTGGGAGCTCAGTGGAGTTCTCTCCCTTCTATTTCTGCTCCTGATAACATCACTGTTGCGTGACTGATATCCCTCCATTATCTCATAAAGCCTCAAGAGTTATCCTCCTCCCTTCCATTCCTAGAAAGGAAATAATTATTTATCTGGTTATTTCCTGCCAAAAATTCATTCTTGTGAATGCTCTCTATTTGCATAATTTATATCCCCTAATTCCTAGCCGTGATCTTTTTGACATATTCTGGCTCACTGATTTTGGAATTAACATTTTTTTTTTCAGTTACCGTTACCAGTTTCTTCATGTCAAACAGTTCATCTCTGTAACGGTAATACTTACTGTCTTAAAATAACTACAATATAATATTTCTTAACAGTCAGATTATTATTCTGAGGACTTTAACCTGCATAAAATCTTGATCAGAGGAAACATCTGGTATCAAATCAAGACATTCTTATTGTTTTTTGGAGGAATTATGTATCAAATTATCACCTTGTCTCCTCCATAATGTAGCTACTTCTTGCTTGTATCTTGGAAGATCTTATATAGCATACATGGTTGTGTATATAGCTACATGGATTCACATCTAGCTCCCTACTTAAATCAACAATCTTACCTCCTTTGGATGAAATTTGCAACCACTCTAAAACAAGGAGAGTTCTAATATTTTTTGGTGCAAGTAAGACTTGTTCCACAATCTTGCAATGGATTTTCTCTCTCCTACGAATTGATTACAGGTGATTGTAGTTTGAAAGAGAAGACAGAGGATATGACTGATTTGACGAGAGCAGAGGACTGTTTTTCTTAATTTCTAGCAGTTTTTATTTTCCTTCACAAGACTAAATAACTATATAAGTATTATTTGGATAGAACTGGTATTTTGGCTGGTCCATTTTGAGAGGAGGTACTACCTTAGCAGGAGAGTTAAGCAGTGAAACTTTACACATAGATATGTTTTCTTAAAGAGGGATTCCTTTAAGCAGCTCTAAGACAAATAGTGTCTGAACAGGATCCTTTTCTTCAAGTGAGTTGTCTGGTACTTTGCTGACTGCAATGCTATTTATCTTAATATCAACAAACTAATAAATTGATCTGAACTATAGATTCAAACATCTTCATTTTTGATGTCAGTACATTTATTTGTATATATACATACATATATGTAGACGGGTATAGATATGCAGATGCATATATAAAATTTCTTCCTAATCTGCATTGCTTTTGCAAAACGTTTCCCACACAAAGACTCTCTACCTTTTTCCTGTTTGCTTTATGTTCTCTCGAATTTTCTTTACGTTCACACAGAAAGTATGTTTCCTGGAAATCTGTAGAACCACATACATGAGAGAATAATTTTCCATTTTCCACTACCTAGGAAGCAAAGGAAAAATAAAATCAAATTTATGCAAAATACTACATTATCAGAAACCTTCATTTGCTAGTGACTAGACAGTGAAACTGATAAATTCTTTTGTTGTTTTTGAATGGTCATTGAAGTCAGCAACATGCTCCTTGAGCAATGGCTCAATGCTTAACAAATTTGTTTCATTTGAAACAATGAAATATGTCTTCAGGATGTTACAGTATGGAGTCTCTGAACAGTGTTGTCTAAGTATTAGCTTTGTTATACATATGTTAAAATCAATGTATGTCAGTAAAAGTATTCATATTTCAAGGAATACACTAATATAGTAATTTGTATCTGTAACTGTGGTGCGTTGACCTTGGCTAGCTGCCGGGTGTCCACCAAGCCACTCTATCACTCCCCCTTCTCAACAGGACAGGGTGAGAAAATATGACAAAAAGTCCGTGGCTCGAGATAAGGACAGGGAGATCACTTACTAATTACCATCATAGGCAAAAGGAACTCAACTTCGGGAAATTAATTTAATTCATTGTCAATTAATCACAGTAGGTTAATGGGAAATAAAAGCAAATCTAAAAACACCTTTCGCCCATCCCTCCTTTCTTCTCAGGCTCAACTTCACTCCCAACTCTTCTATCTCATCCCCTAAAGTGGCACAGGGGAATGGAGAATGGGGGTTGTGGTCAGTTCATAATGCTTTGTCTCTGCTATTCCTTCCTCCTCACTCTTCCCCTGCTCCAGCCTGGGGTCCCTCCCATGGGATACAATTCTTCATTAATTTCTCCAACATGGGTCCTTCCCATGGGCTGCAGTTCTTCACAAATTGCTCCAGTGTGGGTCATTTCCATGGGGTGCAGTCCTTCAGGAACAGACTGCTCCAGCGTGGGTCCCCACCACGGTTACAGGTCCTGCTAGAAAATCTGCTCCAGTGTGGGCTCCTCTCCACAGGCCACAGTTTCTGCCAGAAGCCTGCTCCTGTGTGGGCTTTCCATGGGTACAGCTTCCTTCAGGACACATCCGCCTTCTGTGGTGTGGGGAGCTCCACAGGCTGCAGTGTGGATATTTGCTCCAACATGGGCCTCTGTGGGCTGCAGGGGGACAGTGTCACTGTGGTCTTCACCATGGGCTGCAGGGCAATCTCTGCTGCAGTGCCTGGACATCTCCTCCCCATCCTTCTTCACTGACTTGCAGGGTTGTTTCTCTCACTCCTCTCTCCCAGCTGCTGTTGTGCAGAGTTTTTTACCATTTTTACATATGTTACCAGAGAGATGCTATTGACCTTACTGATTGGCTTAGGTTTCACCAGTGGTGGGTCCAACTTGGAGCTGGCTGGAACTGGCTCTGTCCGACATGGCAGCAGCTCCTGGTGTTTCCTCACAGAAGCCACCCCTGCAGCCCCCCCGGCTACAAATACCTTGCCATGTAAACCCAATACTGCAGCCATTGAAAGAAAACATTCTTTGGTGGACTTTCTTCAAGACAGTGCATAGCAGAGGTCTAATATACTACTATATTGGTGGTGTATAATCTCAATCTTTATGTAATTTCTAATTGCTAACATCAATTTTTGTATTTTAATAAATTTTACAAAGTGTCCCAATCACCCTAGAGATGCAAAACCTTCACCTTTGAAGAATACTGTGAAAAAGGTTTCACGGTGTTCTTTGTCCTTTGGTTTGCACTAAATGACTTGTAAATACTGTGGCTGTGAGGTCTTGTGGGTGGCAAAAATATTCACGCAGAAAAGTTACAAAATAATAATTGTTAGGGCTATAGTTTTCATCAAATACAAAATAAGAGGTAGCATATAAAAAAATTCTGTTGTGAACAATGAAGGTCACATAGGTGGTTTTTTTAGAACACAGCTGGACTGATATATAGAAGGCTGCCTTAATTATAAAGAAGCAGACTCTTCATATTAAATGGTGTATGACCAAACAAGCTGCGTTCATTTGACTTCCCAGACAGCTGGAGTTGAATTCAGAGGCAGCTAATTGCCTTGGGGACCTTTCTCTGGCGAGTAGCCCATTGGTACTCTTGAGGGGCGGAGAGGCTTCACACAGAAAGTTTAAAAGCATCTGGGCTGCTGTTGCGCAGAATGCTACTGCTGACAGATTTACCATCTGTCTTTGAGAAAGACAACAGTTTTGGGAGCCCAGATACCACCATTCTTCAGTAGAAAGCCCTTTGTCAATCAAAACCTCCTCATTAGAGTAGAGAGCACAACCTGAATTATAGCTAAGTACACTAAGTAAAAAAGAAATATCAAGACATTAGCTTACTTCTATTTGTGTATGGCTAGATGAAAAATCCTGTAACATTAGGAAACAGCAAACTGTAAACACATTTGTATTATCCATCAGCTTAGCTTTCTCTGTGCAAATAGTTTTACAGATGTACCAACAGTAACTGTGTCCATATCCCCACAAGAAAGAGTCGTGTTGTAACAGCACAGAATAATGAATTCCTAATGTACAGTATGCTATGTTAGATAATTAAGATATGTATTTTTGTAAATTGTCTTTGACTTTAAAATGTAATTGTTTTCATTCTTACGTTTGTAGCCAATAGAATGAATTGTATCTGTCTTAAAAGGGAACTTCAAAGCTCTAAACATAGGGAAAAGAAAAGGATGTGCAGTCATCCCTGTACACTTTCATGTGTACTTGCCTATACAAAAAATTATGACTATGTCTTTTGCCTAGTGCAAATTTAAAGAATCAACTGAAGTTAGGTACAAAATATAGATTTTTTTCTAAGAAGCTGCAGTACACAGATATTTTCAGCACACAAATGCACATGCATAAACATATGTAAATTCAGATCTAATTTAATACCTACAGGTCTGAATGACAAGTGTTCATTTCAACAGTTCATAAAACTGTTAGGAATTACAAAGAATGGAATTATGTATTCTATAAATAGTACTCTTCCTTAAGCCTGCAAGTTAGTCTATATGTTTCCATAAGACTTTAGTGCCTTCCTGAAAGATGTAAAAAAACAGTTATGCCCATTTCCTCTTATTGTACTGCTGTGATTGATCAGTAAGTGTGTCCTGGGTGTTTAAAGGGAGCAAATATTTACTTTGTAACCCATGTTCTTGAAGCCAAGTTTCAGTTTAATATGAACACAGAAGAAAGCTAAATATGTTACGTAGCTATCATACACAAGTTTTTAAACACGAGTACTTTTTTATGTATATACATGTGTATATATGTGTATGCATGTAGTTTATCACAAATATAAGAAGCTGAATACAGGTAGGTGTTATAAAACATTTTCATGTTTTCTTACCCCAAGTACTTTACCACAAATCTAGAGGGAGACATGAGGAACATATGCCAGGCTTTTCCTTCAAACTCACGTGGCTGCAAAACACTAAAAAACAGCTTCTCCCTCTATATACATGCTGTATAGAATGAAAATGTTGCCAGATGTAGGAAAGGGTGCAGTTTAGTAACGAGGGCTCAAAACTCTACCCAGCATGTTGACATGGTGCCTCTGTGAAGCAAAAATTACAGATATGTGAGGACCTAAACGGAGAGGGAGAGAGTATTACTCTCTAGTCTAGTGATTACTGCTGTCCCATGAAAATAGGAGTCCTAGTTTTCAGTTGCTGTTTTTTAGGGTTGTTTCTCTATTTTAATGCAGAATGCTTACCCTCTAAGCTTATGGTTAGGGCATAACATCTAGGAGATAGAAAAAATCAGATTGAATGTTCCAATGCTGAGGAAGGCCCTGAATTTAAGCGCTCGAATGAAATACATCTTCACCACTGGCCGTGTTTTAAAAGAAAAGGGAAATTGGCTTCTCTTCTCCCAGGGAAGCAGCCTAGTATTTTACTTCAAGGGCAAGGTTCATGACTTTGAATCCCAACCTAAAATATAAACCCTAATGTGAAGTTTAGAAAGACTTAAATTATTCAGATTAAGCACTGTATCATCATTAAAGGGGCCTAAGAGTTAGCTTATTTTTCATGCTGAGATACTTTCAGTACAGAGCTAGATCATGTACTTCCATACTCTGTTGCAGACTACAGAGCTGATATATCAATGTCAAAAAGACTTGTGAGAGTCAAACGATGTGCTCCCTCCATCATTTCCTGTTCTCCAGTTTAAGCGTATCCCTGGTTCGGCACGCTGACTGTCATGAATCCTTTTCTTGAATGGATTATTTCCTCCAGGCATGGCATAGGAAGTTTAGTCTAAGCTTTGAGTTCCACTCCTGTGGCCACATGCCAAAACCCCTTTATGGGGCTAGCTCTTAATCTATCTCTCTCTTAGCTTTCCATTACTGAAATGGCAATCACAATATTTCCCCACTTCAGAGAGATTAAATGTGTTATTGGTAATCTCCTAGTTTCCACTGTTATGGAGATCAAATAAGTAGATATATAAAAGTTCTATTGCATAACAAATTAAAAGCGGAATATATTCCTATTTTAGAAGGGATCTTAGCTACAGTATTTTAGTCATGTAGAGGATAGATGTTCCATTTTAACTCCAGTGTGTTGGTCTAGTTAAACCACTTTAAATCTCAATGAACATATGGAAATTAGTTGCCTACTGACTTATGACAAGCGTGTTCATGAAAATACTTTCTTTAGCTTTCCTTATTCAGTTAGATAACAAAGTAAAAAGCAATTAAATCAATGCCATATTTGTGTACAGCTGAGTTATAATGTGGGAGTACGTAGACAGGACTTCTTGTAAAATGTAAATGCTGACATTTATACTGGGGGTACAGGAGTCCACCTCTGATCATTTACAGAATATTTGCCTATGTATAATTGAGGCCATAAAGTGAAGAAAATGAGACTAAACAGGTAAAACTGAAAGCATAATTTTGCTTCCAGATGGAAATAAAGATATTTTCAGGTATCCACAGGCTAATGAGTAGGACTGGCAATTAGAAAAAATGTCTCCCGAACTCATTAAAAAACTCAGTCAGTGTAAGTTAATAAAGGTAGAACCTCCCACTGCAATTGTAGTCTGTAAAGTAGAATCACATCTAAATATTCTAGCAACTCATTGTGATATGAGCTATGGCTATACTACGGCTGTTAAATATTTCCGCTGGGAACATCTTCCACTTCTTAAGTATGTCTTGCAGAAAACCATGGGAATCATAGCAGCATCGAGTTTTCCATATATTTTACAGGCTGTAAGACTTCTATGCAGATTTTGTACACAGTTTGTCAATATATTAGTTGAAAATAGTATTTCTAAAGATCACTAAGATCCTAAATGAAGACCTGTGATTCAGTGCACATCTGGTGTTCCTTCTGCAAACCTTAAGAAATATATTAATTTATTTCTTACTACGTTTTTATATAATGCAGCTTTTTTTTTTTTCTCTGAAGATAATAGCCCAGATACTGAGGGTGCATGGTACAGATGAAGTGTATTTCAGGGGATGGGAGAGGTATGGGGATTTGCAAGGAACCATTTATGGCCTTTGATGTGTTGTTAATGCTAGTTGCCAAGGGCATAAAGGCATGATTCCAGAATTCAAACATCATGGAATATAACCAGGCCATAAAACTGACTGTCTAGGTCCAGCTCTAACATTGGATCCAAGAAGAGTGGGTAAAACAGCTATTAAATCAGCTATCTTCTAAAGTTTCCTCAACGTAGGCAAAAATAATCTCAGTTGCTTCTTCATGATTCTGTTAGTTTGTCTACAGTAATCATGGGCAAACCATGATTTTTCTCCTGTTTCTTCCCACTACCAAGATAGTGTCTCCTTCACAGTTCTTTTGTACACAAGGGAGTGACAAGGCAGGAACTGCTTTTCTGTGGGTTTTTTCTTCTAGCAAGTTCTCGTCAGGGGAAGTCTTTCATATCCAAGTAGGAAAGGATATTGTCACAACACTTAAGTTACCCCCATATATCTTAACTATCTGTATGACATTTAGTCTACTCCCCCACTGACACATTGCTGTATTGTCTTGACATTATTTAATTTATTCTGCATTAAGGGCAGTTGAAGCAAACACAAGAACAATGGCTACACTGTGATGTTACCTTAGAGCTCCAGCTCCTCCTCGACTAAAAATTTCCTGATTGTCACATTGCTTCATGGTGGCTTGCGTTATGGTCAAAGTTCAGATTATGCCAAAAAGGAAGGGAAACGTCTAGAGAGAGTGAGTACCGAATCATCTCCAGACCCCTCCTACACTCAGTATGGACACTACTGACAAGACTCCCATTATGTGATATGTAAATACAAGTCTGTACTTGGCCACAACCAATAAAAGTTGTGTAGATGTGGGCAGATACTATGATTGCAGTAATCCATCATCCATAATGAGACATATGTAGGAATTTGAAGACAATTTAATCTCCAATGTAGCTATTAGCTCCTATTTAACCTCAAAGGGAGTCTAAGGTGAGTAGACATACAGCCTTCCAGTTTAGGGCATGCTCAGTAGAGTTTCAGCTTCAACAGCTCTGAGTGGATTGATATATATTTCAATTAAGTCTCCCAAGAACTCACAGACTAAACACTACTCTTTCACACTTGCATACCCAACGAATCATGTTTGTCACAAAGCACAGAAGATAACTATTCTTTATTAGGAATGGTTCAGTGGTTAGACCACATACACGATGATACGATGATTTGCATTTTGTGTTTTCCTTGAATAACAGTACAGTGGAGAAATATGCCTCAAGTTGTTTTTTATGTAATACTCAGGATATGAGCAGGAAAAATGCCTGTGTTTGAATATCTTCTCCAAGGACAAGAAAGAATGTTACAATTATTCTAAGCATTTGGATATAGGACTTTCTTCCAAGAGATGGACTTTCTATGTTCAGGCCACTGCTGCAGTAATCTCTACTGCAGCATACCATAGAGTCCCTTGGGGAAGAGAATGAAACTTGAGGTCATATTACTTCAGGCAAAAAGCCTAAAGTTTTTGCTACAAGCTTATGGAAAGGCCAATAGACTAATTATTTAGCATAGTTAAAAATTAGTAGTTGTTAGAATGATGGAACCCTCTCACAAGACCATCTATTGGTATAGCACTCTCCTGGAAAGGTGTGTTTGGATTCTCTGAAATTCGAAACTAGCAGTCCTGGGTGCTCTCATTATCCCATTTGTAACTATTGCATCTTTCCATATTTTGGAAACAGAAAGCTCTTGGGCTTCAAAATTCATGAGAAGGTTCAGGATTATGAATCTTTAATGAAGCCCCTTTCTCAAAACGGGTTCTGCAAAGAGGCTAGCTGCATGAACACTTGGTGCTGCACAAACACTTGGTGCTGCACTATAGATCTATCCTTAAGTGACTTGTTCAAAAGCATAGGGGAAATCAGGTGAAACAGGCAACAGTGTTCCTCAGCCCACTTGAAAAATTTTTGGACTGCACATACGAAAGTAATTAATTTTTATCAATGTTGGCCAAAATTTTTATGACTGAGACAATGTAGTGTCTGTTTGAATTCTGTTAAAATTATTATATCAAACTGCATCTTTAAAGTATGTATGCATATTCTGTGCTCTCAGATAGCACTTAAACTGTGGGATAGTTCCTATGGATAGTGAAGATAGGTGAGAAATAAATAGAGAAGTGATTATATTTCTCCCTTCACTCAGTTTTCTATTTTTTCAAGTGACAACTGTGATATTGACAGTGAAACCTGTTCTACCCAGCCATTTCGTTCTCTCTTCAGGGATTGCTTTCTGAGTGATATGCATGCATTTAACTTCCATTAGTACTAATATGAAATCAGTGCACACACCAAGAAGGGAGTACATGTCTTTGCAATACGTAACGTACCCTTGGATAGCTACTTAGTCCAAAATATAGTTGAAAATAATGTGAGAGATAAATATGTGGAATAAAGTGGAAAAACCTAGATTTAAAGTGCTAATTCTTGCATGACAGCAGCTCAGCTGGGGTTATGAAAGAATACTGGAGATTATTATGACATGTTAGGTTTGGATAACATACAAATATTAAACATTCTCAGGTATGTATTGTAGGATGTTAACAAAGCAAGAATTTCAAATTAAATGTTTGATTTTATCTGCAGCTTGCCAGTATTCAATTTAAATTTACTGGAAAGATGAAAAAAAAAGAAAAACACTTTTTAATATTTAATCCTAATAAAAATTAGCATTTAAAAGAGCATCATACTCAAAAATTTTGAAGTGCATGGATATAATTCATGGAAGGCATGAGGTCCAGAAGCTGAGGACATACTGTATTATAAGCCCATTATAACTTCATAAAGAAATAATAACAAATGTCTGTATTCTCACTGTTTTTAAACAATGTGTTAACATCAATTTTCTCATCATCTGAAGTGTTCAAGTGACTGTTTAGGGATCAGAACCCTGCTCTTCTGAATATTTTGTGAATATTTTAGCCTATATACTTCTACAGCCTGCAATTTGATTGGAAGTAACTATTTTTTTCTCTCTTTGACCAAGACTGTAAAGTTTAAGTTCTGGTACCATCTTCTGTGTCCTTTGCAAGCAGCAACTGAACTTCATGCTGCATGAGACATAAACTCTTTCTTTGAATATGAGGTTGTTTGAGACATCATTGTCGTTCATTTACAGTGAGATTTCTACTGAAAATCCTCATCTGCAGTTGTATACTTATAAAGTGAATGCTTGCATCATGGATGTCGCAGAGCTTCAGGATGGGCAAAAAGGAGAATCCAGGGAACTACAGGCTTGTAAGTCTCACCCTAGTCACTGAGAACTCCTCAAAGTCTTTTCCAGCCATATGAAGTACAAGAAGTTGATTTGGAACAACCACTATCAATTTACCACGGTCAAATTATACCTCACTAACCTGATTGTCTTGCCTAATGAGGTGACTTTCTGCAAGGCCAAAGAAAGAGCAGTGACTGTTGTGTACGTTTACTTAAACAAGGACTTTGATAGTGCTTGATGTAATATTGTTACAGGTAATTTAATAAGATATGGAGTGATAAGTGGGCAATAAGTTGGTCGGAAAATTGGCTGGAGCATTGGGCTGACAGGGTTGTGATCTGCAGTACAAATCCAACCAGTGGCTGGTTACAGGTGGTGACCCTCAGTGATGGCTGCTAGGGCAATAATGTTTAACACTTTTATTAATGATGGTGGGATAGAGTGGGACCAGAAAGCTCATTGTCTCTAACAAACTGTGAGGAGAGATAAGTGCTGTGGAGGATAGGGATGATATTCAGAGAAACCTTGACAGACTGGAGAATTGATCTAACAGAGACATCATAAATTTATTGAAGCCAAATGCAAAGTCTGCATCTAGTAAGCAATAATACCATGCAACTGTACCACCTAGGAGTCAACTGGTTGGAAAGCAGTTTTGAAGAAAAGGATCTGAGGGCCCTGCTACACAAGAATTTGAATGTAATTCAGCAGTCTGCCCTTACTGCAAAAAAGACCAACTACCTCCTGGGCTGTACTAACAGGAGTGCTGCCAGGAGTTCTGAGGAAGTGGTCTTTCCCCTTTACGTGATATCTATTGTGAGATCACATCTGGAGTTATGTTCTGTTCTGGGCTCCCTGTACAAGAAAGACATGGGCATACTAGAGCAAGCTCTTTGAAGAGCCACCAAAACGGTCAGGGATGTGCAGGGAGACAAGGGAGAAAAATCTTTCTCTGTGAGGGTGGTAAAACATAGTAACAGGTTTCCAGAGAGGTCATGGAGCCATTCAAAACTTGCCTGCTTTTATTTGACCTTTTTTGAGCCTGTGGTTGCACTAGCTACCTATGGAGGTCTGTTCCAACCAGCATGATTCTATGATCCAAAGGATAGCTCACAGTGGACATGACCAGTGGAGAAAAATGATGAAATTTCTGAAGCCAGTATCCAGAATAAGAAATGGAAGAGTCTGCAATCTGCTACTTATTCCTCATATACTCTTCCACCTTCTTATTAGGGTTTGCAAACAGCCAGAACTTATTCCTGAAAACTGTAATATTGCACTGATTGAAATAGGACAGCTCAATTTCATATGCAGACCATAAATAAAACAAGTTTCATATGTAGACCATAAATAAAACAATAATACATTCATAGTAGCAACAGCTCATTGGAAAGGGAAAAGCTGTTACAATACTTTCCTTAGATTATTAGGAATGAACATAACTTCAGAGGAAGAAAAGAAATATCATTTTTGGGAAAAAAAATAAAATAATAAAAAAAAGAATGTGTTGATCCTGCCTTTTCTGTTCTATGAAAAGATTTTCATGAGTAATTTCATACCCTTGTGAAAGACCATGACGTAGTGCCATGGTTAGCCTTTTTCATTTTTGACCATTTCTTCAACTTACTGGAAAGCAAATGAATTGCAGAAGCTCTTGCTAGCAGAAGAAACCTACAAAGGCCACAGGTGCTTCTTACTTCAATTATTGTTATCAATACATTATGGGGCAATTGAAGCAGAACAAATGTGCACAGCTTGTTAGTTGCAAGTTCTTTTTCTGTTTTGGATAAACCACACAAAAAGGTGTAGCAGCTGTGTTGTTGCCACCTAAATTCAGAAGGTCAGAATGACAAAACACAATTTGAAACTATCACATGTGGATACACTTGCTTTAATCTCCCTTCTTAAAATCACACCTGAAAGCTCTAGCATAGATGTGACCTCCATTTGAAAGAGACCCCAATCATATTACAGCAGTTTTGTGCATGATCTCTAAGCTATGTACATAAACCCAGGCAATTCTTGTTAGATTTTTATGTCAAATACTTCGTAATGTGAAGTTACAGGTTTAGCGACTTTCATAAATAATGCTGTGTGATAAAGTATTGGCTGTACCATTCACACCTCCTTCACAAACCCAGCCCGGATGCAGGCCAGCTGTTGGCAATTGGATCTTGCATGTTATTACGTTTGTATCTTTGGTATCACTCAGTCTTCTTTTTGCATTCCATTGTTGAATTTCCTTTGTGCTGTGGCTTTTTCTCTGCATGTTATTTGTGTATTTAAAATGAACCATGCAAAGAAATGTTTCCATAACCATGGTGACAGTGTAATATTATGCACACTTACAAAGTACAAAGGTAACTCTACCAGACTGGTGTTTTCTGTGATCAATTGCTGGAAATTTAATATCCCCCCCCCTTTTTTTTTTAATAAGAGGGAGAATGGAATGTGCTGAGTATTTCCAGATCTGCTTACGCTAGAGTTACTACTATAAATTAATCCAATACTTCTTCTACAGAAGTGATGAGCTGTGTGTTGCTGTGCCCATGTTGCCTGCTATTACTAGTTTTTCATGAATCTTGGGATATGACATAGATTTTTCTTTTTTTTAAAGGCCCATGCTTCTGGAGTCACGTGAATAAATAAGAATTTCAATCAGTAAATTTTATCACCCATAGTTCTATTATCTTAGGCATTTATATATCTGTTTCGGGTAGTATACGAATGCTTAACACATATATTGTTTTTTTCTCACAATGTTTGATAATCTCAATTTTCAGCTGGGAAGCTGGGGTACATAGAAGGTAGGGCCCAAATACAAAAAGGCATTTACATACCCTACGCCCACTGGCATTGATGGCTCTTAATTGCTTGTATTTCTGATGAAATTGAACCTATATGACCTGAGGTTTAAAAAGAAGTCTTTCATATAGCAAAGATATGCAGTTTTACCTTCAAGATCCTACACTACTGTCTTTACTGTTTTTGAGAAAAAAAGTGTCCCTAGAGACTCCCAAAATGGAAACCAAAAGAAATCCAAAACACACTAGTTATCTGAAAAAAATATAGGTCAATTTTGAGAGTCTGAGTGAGTTTAGGTTGTGAAAAGGACAGTAGCTGTGGGCAAGTATTTGGGCATTGGCTTCTGCTAATTGTGGGGCCAGATGTGTGAAGGCAGAAAGATCCAGGCTGTAACCCTACAGCTGTTCACTGCTGCATGTTTGTTAAAAAGCCTTGTATGTTCCCCCACCATCATCTCTTCTGCTTCTCTGCACAACTCCAGAGAAAAGCTGAAAAATGCTAAAAGGTAGTCTTAATATGCTGAATGGTTACCTGTAATAGATGTAGCATAGTTACCACAGTAAAACAGATGTGACTAAAAATTCAACATTTCTGTTAAAACCCCTTTTGAGCACCTGCTTCAATGCACTTGCTAAAAATTTACTGCTAAAAGACTATATCAGGAATTATTTAAAGTATCATAGCTTACTTTCTTCTCTGCCTTGGCTAAACACACTTGGAATTCAATCCTTAGAGCACAGGGTTCCTATTCTATCTCTTAAGTTCACCAGAAACTCTCTAAACAGGCAACAATATTTTAGTGTTTCAGTATGCTGAATATTGCCATTAAACCTCAATAATTTCTTGAGGTAGTGTACCTTTTTGTTGATAAACAAAGTATTCTACTGTTGTCCTGTTCTACCCACAGCTTCAAGGAACACATCATATACATAATTTTTACAGATTCTTGAAGATCTATAGCTATCCATTTCATAGTTGACTTGTGATACAGACAACTTTTGGAACGGAACAGTCTTCGCTGATACATAGTTTTGATAATAATAACGCAGCTTAATCAGGTCATACAACTTTGACAGAGTAGAAACCATAGCATTAATTCTAGCTAATTGTGAATGCAGTTGTTTTTCTGAATGCAGAAAAATAAAATGTTCTGTATTTTGAAAGGGATAAAGATAGTTGTCTGACTACCCCCACCCCCCTTCCTTCTCAAAAAGAAAGCTTAACAACAACACATCTCTGGGAAAGGATTTATGAATCTGAATAAATTGCTAGCCAGTAAACCCACTCTACAATCAAGAGAACAATATTGTTTTCGGGAAATGGGTAACGGTGAGAGCAGCAGGAGCTGGGGTTATGTTTCATCCAAATCAAAGTGGACAATCACTGATTAAATATTGCATAAAGATACACTCATTCTTTATCTCAGCACACTTGACTATTACCTCAATTGAAAGGTTATTATGTAAATTAAAGGCAAATGTAAGGGAAGGATGACTGAAACCAGCTTTACTAATGAGTTGTATTCTATAATCGACTTGATCAACATCAGGCTTCTACTTATGTGAAACCAGAGGCAATGCTACTAAGAGAAGAACTGTGCTGTGACTGATATGGAATATATTCAGTGACTTCCTCATAAAAAAATGTATCTTCAGAATGTTTTGATTTACTAGTCTCTTAAAATCTTCTTGTTACTGAACATATTCATGGTAACATTAACAAGAACTGCATTACTAAAGTCATGAGGACCTCCAGTCAGAGGTGTCCTTGCTTGATAACACTTACTAGAAATATTTAATTATTTATCTCTGTATAAAAATATTTTCCATAAGGTAGATTTTGAAAACTAGAAGTTTTACCACTTTCATATTAATTTAGCTCTTCAAATTACCTTTTTAAAAAATATTTTTTTTCTTACCCACAATATATATACCTTTATTATGCTCTGGTGTTCAGTAATGTTAGATACTGAATCAAATTTACACAACCATAAATGGGGTTTGGATTGTGTTAACTATTTCTGAATATGTTCAAATAAGGGATTGTTCAGAGTTACAGTTCAGGAAGTTATTTAACTGATGTGCTTTCTACTAACTGAAAGTTCATACATAAAGAATTCAGTGTTTAACTCTGTTAATCATTTTACAAAACTTTTGAATTAGATCAGTAGCATTAGTCCTATTTTATATCTGGGGAAACTGTGCTAAACAAGAGTTGGACTGGCTCTGAAAGTTGTAGATCTAGATTTCAAGAGCAGAATACCTTCAACCCCTGCCTACCAGAGGTGTTATTGAGATTTGAAGAAGAACATGATTTATGTAGAGCAGATTTATGGAACAGATCATCTGCGGTGCCATCACACAGCATGTCCAGGACAACCTGGTGATCAGGCCCGGTCAGCATGGGTTTATGAAAAGCAGGTCCTGCTTGACAAACCTGATCTCCTCCTACGGTAAGGTCACCAATTTACTGGATGAGGGAAAGCCTGTGGATGTTGTTTACCTGAACTTTAGTAAAGCCTTTGACACCATGTCCCACAGCATTCTCCTGGAGAAACTGGCTGCTCATGACTTGGATGGGAGTACACTTTGGTGGTTAAAAAACTGGCTGGAAGACAAGGCCCAAGGAGTTGTGGTGAATGGTGTTAAATGTAGTTGGCGGCCGGTCATAAGCGGTGTTCCACAGGGCTCAGTACCGGGGCTGGTTCTCTTTAATATCTTTATCAATGAACTGGATGAGGAGATTGAGTGCACCCTCAGTAAGTTTGCAAATGACACCAAGTTGGGCAGGAAAGTTGATCAGCTTAAAGATAGGATGGCTCTAGAGAGGAATCTGGACAGGCTGGATTAATGGGCCAAGGCCATTTGTATGAGATTCAACAAGGCCAAGTGCCAGGTCAGAACAACCCCATGCAGCACTACAGGCTTGGGGAAGAGTGTCTGGGAAGCTGCCAAGCAGAAAAGGGCCTGAGAGTAGTGGCTGACAGCTGCCTGAATATGAGCCAGCAGTGTGCCCAGGT
>RSEF01000001.1:50872314-50884340 GCA_003993805.1 Himantopus leucocephalus
CAGACTAACTGACACAGTCCTGCACAAAACTACATTTTCATTTTTCTTCACCCTGGCTTTCTGTCTTTGGGGTGTCATGCTCCCTATCCATTGCCATAATTATTGGACTCGATGATCTTAAATGTCCCCTCCAACCTAGACAATTCTGTGATTCTAAGATTCTATTAGCACACTGAAAATCGTATTGAATTAAGGAGGTCATGAAGACTATTTTTTGATGCGGACACCTACTGCCCATGGGAGTAAGGAACACATAGGTGTCTTAGATCTTGTTACTCCAACTTCCATCTCCCTATTAATTCATCTCCACTTCACAGCTTTTGAAATATTGCCGCCACCTGGTCAGTGTCTCTAAAACTTCCACTTCAAAATTTAAAATGTTAGCAGATGCTCAAAGGAAGTGTACAAAGTCTATATTAAGGATACAGAATAGCTTTCACACCCACCATAATCATGTCTCCTGCTCATGTGGTGAACATATGTAGTTTGTTGCCTCAGGATTTAAGCTTAGGCTTGTCTTGTTTTTAATTCTCAGGAATGATCTGAGTCTGTCCTTCATTTTCACTCCACAGTTTTCTTTCCATGCTGTTTATATAAGTAGCATTTTGAAAAAAACCCCATATATTAGTGAATTCTTCAATGTGGTAAATATATTGAAACCGTGGAGAGCCACCATCAGTTTAAACCTCAGTATGCTCACAGATTGGGTGTCTGAAAAACCTTTGAGATTGTTTACTGAGTAAATAGTTCATAGTTTGATATAGTTTCTCTAATGAATGAACCTCTCCATGGAAAAAGCAACAATAATAACAATCAACTCAGTAAAAAATTTAAGTTCACAAAAAAAGAAGTAGATTTGAAGGCCAAGATGACAACAAAATTTTCTGCACCCTGCTTACTTTTTTGGGGTTTATAGCTTTGTTGTGTTTTGTTTTGTGTTACAGTTTTGTTTCGATAGCTCTGACTCCAAGCTTAACAGTGCCATTTAGTCAAAATTGATAGCTTTAGCTGCATATTAAAAGGAGGATGATCAGCAATAAAATGGTGAGCAGATTTAGCTAATAGGCCTCACATTTAACACTCCATGGAGATGAATGGGATCATTTCACAGTTATCTTCAAGCTAGTGCTTGTGTATGTTCGGCATAAAAGTGCATCATCCTACATTGCCAGGGTTATCTAACAGTACAGAAAAACTTTATTTCAGAAGGTGAAAGACTTTTTGGTGGAGTTCTCTTTAGAAACACACAGAGGAAGAAACTAATTCATCGGAATTAACAAATTTTTCACACTAAAAAAATTCTATTGTTCTTGCACATGGGTATTTCAGGTTTTACCCATGTCTAATGAACAGCTGTTGTGAGTTTCTTCCTTTCTTTTTTTGCTCTTGTATGAAAGTGATGTCCTGCTTTGAGGTAAAACAGAACCGATTTTCTTTTCAGTAATTTTACTTTTCAGTTAAGCTGCTTCTAACTCTCTGAAATTAACAGCACATTTTTCAGAAAATGTCTGCTTCTAGCAGTTAAGGTCTGATGTTTATAGTGAATACCAAGGCATGGTATACAGAAAGACTCCTGCTTATACTTATTCCTGTAACAACCAAGGCCAGCTAACTTTGTTGTGCACCAAGTTGGAGGGTCAGAAGCAGAAATGTGTAGAGGCGTCCCACCTGTGGGGAGGAGCAGACAGGAAAGGTGACCCAAAACTGACCAGCAGGGTATTCCATCCCATCTGCATCATGCTCAGTATAAAAGCTGAGGGATCAAAGACGTTAGCCCTTCCTTCTTCAGTGGCCAGCATCCAAGGAGGCTGTATGTTCGTTTGCCTTTGATCCCAATCCACACATTCCTGAATCCAGATCTTGAATCCAGTTCCCATCCATTGCTGAGTCCAGTCTGGGACTTTCCCAGTGCCTGCCCGTGACATGATCATCATCCAGGGAGCTCAATAGGGGTTTTGTATATATTGTATATATTTCATTATTTTCTTATTAATTTATTATATTTTCTTTTTCTTATTTATTAGTAACATTTCATTAAAGTAGTTTAGTTTCTTTTCAATTCATAAATTCCTTTCTCTCATTTTCTCTCCTCTCCTTTGAAAGGCAATGGTCTATCCCTTCTCTGAAGGGGAGAGAGGTTGAAGAGACCATCCGTCATTCATTTTAGTGGCCAGCCCAGCCCAAACCATGACACTTTCCTGTATATGAATAGTTGTCAATGTCTTGGCAGGTCCCACAGAATTTAGATGACAGCTAACAATCTGATATTCTTACTGCATTTGATGGGTCATTAACATATGTGAATATTTGTGAACAATAAACAATTCTAAACGTTATTACTGTTTATAGGAAAAGTACAAAAGGAAATACTTCATTGAGAGAGACAGCCAAACAACTGATTATGTAATCATTAAATTATGTGCTATAATAATGAATTCTTATTCAGATAACAGAGAATGGACTAGTTCTTTCGAGACAGTGGAGCTCAGTCTTACATCTAATGATATCTTTCCTAGGTTTAGATTTAAGCCAAGTATAGTGGGTTGAATATGTGACTAAATATCATGGGAAAACTTTAGCTTTCTTAACTGAACTGTCAACAGTCTAAAGATCTACATTTAAGATAGTTAGGTTTGTGCTTTTAGGGGCTGATTCATCTCACTTATAAGGCCTAAAATAGATCAAACTATACAGAAATTGTTTCTCTATGTTTACTAAATTACTAAATTACAAGGCCAGGTTCAGATATCTGCATGTCTGAGCTGGGTGAGAAGAATTGTATATATGTGACAGTAATACACTATCAGTAGTTTATATAAGAAAGTCCAAGTTAGTTTTGAAATGAAAGAAAAAGCATCTATACATAATAAGTGATGAACTGGGATGAAGGACATGACACACATGATATGCCATGCCATGAGACTGCAAAAAGATCTAAGGAGTAGGAACCTTAAAAGAGAAATCTGTTTGCTGAAATAAATACCTTTTGTAGCAAATAGATGCACGTAAGTGTTTATAAGGCAAATTGGAAATCCATGTAAAAAGGGAAATATTTTTCAGTGGGCTGGGTCAGCAGATCAAACTAAATTCTTTCAGAAGTATAAAAAAACAAAAGTAAATGAGGTTACTATTGCATACATCTCAGGCCATACATGGCCCATAAGTGCTTTTCTTAACTGAGACATTTAAGTATAAAATTTCACAAGATGAAAATTTATTCTCCTACATTCTACATTCAACTTTTATTTCAAACCATAAATGGAAATGTTGTTAAGCTATTTGCTCTAATGAGAGCAGTATAATAGCAGCTGATTCTGCTTTCATTAGTGAGAACAGACAGTATCGTCAGTCCAATTTTCCAAAGGTTTAAGGAAAATCAAGATTTTACTATGTCCAAGATCAATACAGTCACTTTTCTTTCTCTTCCAAGCGGACTGGATTATTTGGGTAATCCCTGTTATGTGTTTCTGCTCATTTATCTTCTAGGCACTGTACCTGCAAAGCCATAGGCAATGCTTAGCTTGATATATTGAGTTCTTCAAGTGTCTTTTTTTCTTTTTCTTTCCTTTTTGTTTTAAGTAAGTACTTGGATTCTCTCTGCTTACTGTGCAGACAGTCTTTATGTCTATTTCCAACAAAATGCACTTTTGACCTGTCTCTGAAATTTCAAAACAGTCTTCAGTGAGTTTACATCATTGTTATTTGCCATTGCCTCTCAGTACCAATGTGTAATGAGACTGTTGAGACCAACGAGATGTTAATCAACCTGTTCTTAAAAAACACTAACATAGGTGTGCCATTGAGACAAATAGTGAGGTAGCCAAGAGAAGAATGTTGAAGCTGCTATACTTTTCTGAGCAAACGTCCTTTCTGGAGCTGTGTGGCCTAACTGTGAAAATCAACAGGCTCCATTTGTAACCTGTTAAGTTAATGCGCAGGAAGGCTTTAAGCCATAAATAAGTTACTGACAAAAAAACTTGATCATATAGATTAAAATTATTTTGGCAGAAATAAATTAATAAGTATGATTGACTGAGTTCAATCCTTCGTTCCACCTGTGCCAGTCCAGGAGAATCCTTATATTATAAACACCGTGATCCACTGTACAAATTCTTTCCACTGTTCTTTCTTGTATCATCTCCTAAAAGGACCAATTATCCGTTTCTTTAATACTGCATTACCATGTCATAGATCATAGATCACAGAGCTTTGCCTGAAATACCAATGAACCTTAAGTACCTGAAAACATTGAATCATGGTGCAAAGATTAGTGTCATTAACTTTTACTTCTGTAGCTAGGCAGACCAGAGAGAAGTTCATGTTTTTTGGTTCTTATTAAAAGGTATTCTTAGTTTTCGATGAGATTCCTCTTTCTTTTACAAAGCAGGGGAAGAGGAATGATGACTGTTTTATGAGCTTACATGTGGCTGTACCTAATCATACCTGGCATATGCACCTCTTCAGTTAGCTAGCGTGATAATAAAAGATGAATTTTTTTCCGTTCGTAGGTTAACAAATAATTTTAAAACACAATTAAGTGAATGGATAAGCCAAACTCTTTTGTCAATGCAAAAATTGTATTAAGGTGAACCTGGTTAGAAAGTTATCCTTAACATCTTAGCTAATTGTTTTTCAATACTACATTCATATACATACAAGTAATAAAAAGGCATGTTAGGGTTGGAATATGATGTCCATAATTTGAACAGCAGCACTGTCCTGGGACAGTCCTGCTAACTTCAGTGTAATTTCACAGAGAAGAAAACACCCTTATGTTCATGAATTGATATCTTAAAGGCAACATATGGTGAATGTCAAAAAGCTATTTCCTTCTAATTTTCAGCTTTAACATGGGAGATGTCAAATGATATAATAAAGAAATCTGCAATACAAATATATTGGCTTGCATTATGGTGAAGCCATTCAGGTCAATGAATGTTGAAGTATATCTTCACAGAATGATTTTATTACTCTTAAAAATATTTTTTTGGAGAAAATAAATAATAAATAATATCTGTAGACTTTCTAAGAAACTATAATTTAGTAGGTTAAAAAGATGTTACACTAAAGATCCAGTAGATCTGAAATTTTCTGGAACTGCAGATGATTTGTATTTTATTTCCTCTGTAGAGACATCACATTTCAAAAAGAAAATTTCATTTCAGTCCTAGGGTACAACCATAATTTTATTGAACTTAATGACATTGTTATCCTAGCCAAGCAATTATTCAGTTGATATGCTGCTAGACCATAGTCTTTGCAGTGGCTATAGCTAATAACTAAACTGTGACTTTGTACAAATACTGTGCCAATGGCACATAGAAAGAGCAAACAGCATATGATTTTTTTTGCAGTGCCCCAGACGCAGATTGTAACTCAGCCACCATCTACCTTCTGCCATCACCTCTGGGTAGAATAGACTGTAATACAACAGCTCTATACTTCATGCAATTATATGGCCAGGTGCCACTGTGTTAGTGCAGTTACATTCTTGGGTAAAGAAATAATATCAAGGCTCAGCCTACTTTCTTCACACCATTATGGAAAGGGGAAGTAATGGCTCTGCAGAGGTTGCTTTCCCACCTCATAAATGAAGGATGCTTTCCCACTGGTAATGCAGACAAACCTGTGTAACAGGCAAAAAGGAAGGTTGCTGAGGTAACATTAAGTAGAGCTGAGCAAAAATTGAAATTACTGTTCCATGGGGAAATTCAGCTATTTCAACGCTTGGTTTTTGTACCTAATTGAGTTGAAAAATTGGAACTTGTCAAAGAACAGTATACTTTAAAAGCTGCTTTGGTTGTGAGGTGGTGACATTTCATTTTGAGTTCATACAGCACTACACTGCAGTTCTCTATTGTTCTATATTGCTATATACATCTCTCACAATATATCTGCAGCTATATGTTCCCCATAATGCACCATACACCTCCGTCCAGTATAAAATTGCAGTGGATCATAGATTTCAGAGGGTGCTTGACCAGTAGACACATACTTGAATTTTGATGTTCATAGTTGTCTGCCAGTATCAGTAATAGGCATTCTGTCAATGGATAAATAGAAAGATACAAACCATTTGCAAAAAGGTATTATTTGTTTGCATTTGAACAAACCTTGATTAAAACCGTAAGGTGTTAAATCTTTATATATGAACTTTAAAAAGACTCAATACATGATCCAACAAAAATCCTTATCTGCTTCTGCCACTTCCTTCCTGTATTTGGACTTAATAATTATTATTAAATATTATAATGCAAACGTCTGGACTGTGTTTTAAGCCCTTGTTTCTTTACACGGAGGCGGAAAGAAACCACAATCTAGCCCTGACAGACAGTGGTACCTGTCAGGTACCTACCATCAAAAAATATCACCATGCTTACAGTCATTGTAGCTGTGCTGTACAGAACTCTGAAGAGTTGTGTAGTAATAGGATATCTTAGCTGTCTGTGAGTAAATGATATCCAGTCAATTTTTTATCCTGCTAAAAATATTCCTAGAAAAAATTCATATGGTGCAGCAAAACCACAAGGGAAATTATTCTTTTTTTTTTTTTAAAATTTATTCCTGCTAGAAAAATAGCAAGGCCTTCTGTTTATCATTATATTTATGAGGTAACTTCAATGAAATCATAAAAGTATTATCTTATGAACTGCAGAAGCTTTCATTTATTTTTCTGCCAAATCACTAAACGGCCCAGTCTTTCAGGTGTATTGCAAAAATGGAGTCAATTTCCTACAATGAAATTGGGTCAAAAGGAATGAGATGGTTGGGTGACATAGGGCTTCCTTTGTAGTGGGGAAAAAAAAGATTGTTATACAGATAATTGCCAGCATTTTCTTTGAAACTTTTATGTGGGACATGTCGTGCATTTAATGTGCTCAATTCAAATTTCCCTTGTTATGTGGTACATAATGATAAAGCATATGGACAGACTTTAGATTTACTTTAATGTCCCTATGTATATGAAAATAACTGCTAGATACTGCAGATGACATAGTTCATACAAATATCAGTAGCAATTTTACTGCCTTCCTTTCCTGTCTCTTTCTCCCGCCAAAACAAGCACCTAATTTCAGAATGTCTTCCTGGGAACTATTTCTTTATTAAAAAAAAAGAAAAAAAGGTGACATCCACAGAGCAATATGGCGTTTTGGAAAGTTAAATGAATGCATTAGGGTGTAATTTTAAAATAATCTGGATAATTTAAGAATGTAAAACACCCTCACAGCCCTAGTTTTTATATTTGTGACTAACTTTTATTCAAAATAGTCAATGAGTTACAGCATTTAGATGGCTGTGTTTTTCAGATGAGAGGATCCTGCTCTGAAGACTGTCAATGAGGATTCCAGATGAATTAAATATCTGTTGGTAAAGTGTAACTTCCTACTCAGAATGACTTTCCCACAGAAATAGTCAAACAGTCTTCTAAGTACACTCACTAAGGAGAGCTAAAGACTTAGGTTATAATATCTTATCTGTATACATGGAAAGCTGGCTAAGGAAAGTGATTTCTTTACTTCCTAGACAAGTGAGCTTTCCCTAAAATATTTTTGCAGAATGTTTTTTGCACTTACCATTGAACTTGGTTAAAAAAAAAGTGATAGAGGTTCTGTGGGTTAGCTGCAGACTACATTTTGTGGCATTATGCCGCTTTGCAGAGGCTGAAGACTACAAACTGGGGATAAAGGTAGAATTAGAATGCANAGATAGAGGTTCTGTGTGTTAGCTGCAGACTACATTTTGTGGCACTATGCCGCTTTGCAGGGGCTGAAGACTACAAACTGGGGATAAAGGTAGAATTAGAATGCAATTAGAAGTAAAATAAGTGGGAATAAATACAGAATAGCTGAATCTGGAAGATAGGCTTTGTGTTGGACAATGAAGGATTTCAACCTCTCTTTTGTAGGAATGCCTGAGCCTCTTAAGTAGACCTATGTGGAAAAAAGTAAAGTAGAAATACTGGCAATTGTGAAATACACGATTCCTAAAGAGTGGAATAGATTTGGGAAAGCAGAATTCTCAATGTGAATGTTTAATGCAGACTTTGCTAGATCGTTACCTATAAAATGCCTACTGCCTCTCATGAAAGGCTGTGCATTTAATACACAGAGTGAGCTACTCTGCTACATTTCAATGCATTTACACTTTTGAAGAAACACCTAAATGATGAGCTACACATCAGTGCCTGAAAGAATCTAAAGAAAAATGAAACTGTAGGATGGAATTCTTTCTTTCATATTCTTCACTTTCCTCTATCACCCTTTATGTAGGAACTTTATGTAGATAATAAAAGAAAAATAATTACTAACCTTAATCTTCCTTTAAGTCTTACATGGGCAGTAGGGGGTGTCCTGAGTGCCTGCCTAAACTTTTCTCAGGATGCCTGCCTACCAAGGAAAAAGAGTCTGAGAATTCAAATGCAACCATATCTTCACAAGTTTCTCTGGTAACAACCAATCAACATCTGATAAAAATGAGCTGAGAAGACTTTCACGTTTCTTCATTGGGCCTTTGGTTAAAAAAATTAGACTGCAGATTTTATTCAACCGTTCCATTAATTTATCAAAAATATATTAAAAATGTCAAAAAGAGATTTGTCACTGTATTCCTCTACTGTTTTGTTGGAAGTCTGAATGATTATGGGATTAACTTATCGATGACTAAACTTTGGCTGTATGAATCTGAAACTGAATTAATTCAACAAATATTTGCAACATTTATCTATATATCTCCATGTATCAGTGAGGTTCAAAAACCCTTCAGTAATAGCCACATTTATTAAAAAAGGCTATGAAGCCATAGACAAGGAGCATGCAAACATATCCTGGCAAAAGGATGAGCATTAATTACTGCATTGTGTATATAATAGCATTAATAGGATTACCACTTGTTTAATTGCTATTTCATGGAGAATTCTGTTAGTTTCTCCATGCAGGAACAATTAGATATTAATAGTATTCACAGCATTTATTTATTAGTCCTATCTAGAATGGTTAAATCCTTCCTTTAGATAAAATCCTTGGTAATAATTCTCGTTATAGAAACTGTAAAGGGGTCTCTCTCCATATCCAAATCTAAAGCATATAATATGATATTATCTTTAAGACTTATGGGCCTTGTGACTTCTAGCTTCATTCTGCCTTCCAAGAATCAGAAAAATTCTGATTGTAAATATATGCAATGTTCTACAGTTATGCAGGCAATAGTAGCAAAACCTTAATGAAAGTTATGGCAGCAGTAATTCTTTATTATTTTCTTACATTCAGAATTAAATGTAAAAGTAGTAGATATTTCTCCCATCATAAATCTGGAAAATAAAATATCTATTCAGTGACTCAAAATTACTTCTAAAACAATATCAAATTAAATAAATAATTAATAATAAAAACTTAAAGCAGCTATTTTTTCCAGTACTGAGAGAATTATAAAATAGCTTTGTGAGGCTTCAAGATTAGGTGTTAAATGAATAGTACCAGATGTAACAAACAGAGAGCTGTTCTACATACCTACATTTTATAACACAAACATGGAAATAATCCCCATAGCTGTTGAATTTTGGACAAAAGTCAAGAATATTACAGTAATTTGAAAAGAGAAAATAAAAGTAACAGTAGGACAGAGTATATTTGGAAGGTTTTCCGTAAGCTGCCAAAGAACATCTCATCTGTCCTGTGATACAATACATGATAATGAGCAATACTTGTGTGGTAAATTGTTTCATTACAAGTAAGAATGAAATGAAGGCATCTCACTTTCTGTTAAATTTGTCTGTAAGGCTATGTTAGTGCCTTCATAAAAATGACTGAGAAGAAGATGGTATAGAAAGCCTAGACTAACATTTTACACATCATCCAAAGATCTAACCGTATTTTTCATACCTGGAGTTCACACATGCTATACACTCTCCTTTTAACACCCCCATCTGTTGTCTCCAAACAGGTAGTCATTTATTGCTTTATTACATAATGAATAAATAAGCATCACTCCATCTCTTTCCTATTGGCTCTGCAACTGTGAGTTGAATCCAAGATTCCTATTATCCATTCTTTCATGCCCAATTGCTTTTGAGGGTAAATGAATGGGTAATTTCTTTCGTTCCAGTGTGTGTGGACTCGAAGTCTGTGTAGCAGGAATGTAAGAAGACGTTTTTTTCTATCTGGCGCATTTGTACCAGAAAGAAACACTAATTTATAGTCAGGTAGGTTCCTTTAAAATACTGGTTTGCAGTACTGGTGTTGCTCAGGCATTCTGAAGCAATGGACTTCAGGGTGGCCCAGACTCTGCAGAAGCACAATATACTTATAGAAACTGTTTCCACATGTAACACAATGCACATGTCTTTTTTTCTGCTGCTTATAGAGGATAACAAACAGATGGTGCTTCATGTTTTTAATTAATAATTTGGATGTTCTGTTATCCAACTTTATTTTTAATGTATATGAAAACCAAATCTCAGTTTTGTCTTATTTTATCAGATAAATACTGTAGCCACCCTTCTGCATTCAGGTTTTTGTGGTTTGTGTTTTGATTTGTTTTTGTTTTTTAACTTATGGAACACAAAAAGGTGGCTTTTCCCTATTTTCTGCCTCTGTAGCAAAACCCGAAGTGTCCTGTAGGAGTACTATCTCTTAAGTTTTGCTAATTATAGATATTGGCTGGTAATGTGTATGTTGTGAAACTTTGCATTGAATTGCAATTCATATGTACTCATCAAACACTAAAGCAAGGCTCTGTAAATAAGTTTGTGTAAATTTCCAAGAGAAACTGATATCAGCTGACATTAGTGATGTGTGGAACATCATTTTTGCTTGTAAAAAGCTTTTAAATTTGAGTGATTTCAACTATTCTGGGTTGTAAAGGTTGAGTATTTAAGGGGAAACTCTATGGGATCACTTGGACTGAGAATTTTGAAAGGACAGAAAACATGAAACAAGTCAAGTTCACTGAGAAGCTGAAGTATGCAAATAATTTGAAAAAAAAAGTTAAAATTAAGGTAAATTTGGTGTTGGATCTAATTCTTCTCTGTGATGTAGAGACAAAAATGCATTCTTTTGGGGATCCACCACTATTGAAAGTACTGTGTTGCTAAGCTGAAATAATAAAAATCTGAAAGTGTCTAGCATATCTACTTCCCTGTCTTTTGTTCCCACTAAATTTATATACTGTGTTGATAACAATATGTGGACAAAAAACTTATTTTCCATTAAGTGTAGCCATACTATCCATACTAAAGAATAAGTAGGCAAGTGTACTATAAGTGGAGAGAAATGAAGCTTCCATCTGAAAAGACTAGGAGAGAAAGCTGATTTCATTGGGCCCTGAAACATGATTGCTTTCGAACCCATGAGACCATATTAAATGAAAAATGAATAAGATAAAATGATTTCTTTTTTGTAAAGAAAACATATTTTCTAATACAAGGAGACAACACATTTTATCTTTATACATTTTTGTTCCTCTATCTGTTCTTGAGGCAGTCACTATAGGTCTTTATCTGTTCTCCTTTATGCCTTTTCTGCAGTAAATAGATCTAATATTTTTGTTTTCATAAGAATCTGGTTTCAAATTTGTATTTGTCTTTTTTTGTCTCACCTCTTTAAACATTTCTGCTTTTCCTTTCTTAGGCGTCTGAATGTTTCTGTTTTCTTTGCTTGCTCTGTTTCAAAGCACAGTTTTGTCCACTCCATCATTTTTATTAGAACTTACATTTTTCTTTTCTCCCCCCCCCCTTTGTTTTGGGGTGTGGTTTTTTTTCCTTTGTTTTGTTTTGTTTAGGTTCAGATTGATGATGTAATGCACTAGACATTACTCCAGATTCAATTACCAACCTATCCATAATACTGTCTCTTCAAAGGTGGGTATCAAATAAATTTAAAACCCCAGCTGCTTCACAAAGCTTTTAACTACTGTAAGCTCATTTTGTACATGTTTACCAGCCACTATCCTGGGTTAGATCTTGAAGTATAGACCCTCCCCTCCCCTCCCCTCCCCTCCCCTTCCCTTCCCTTCCCTTCCCTTCCCTTCCC
>RSEF01000001.1:50884440-50911542 GCA_003993805.1 Himantopus leucocephalus
CCAGTTCTGGGCTCCCCAGTTCAAGAAGGACAAGGAACTGCTGCAGAGAGTCCAGTGGAGGGCTACAAAGATGATTGAGGGAACGGAGCATCTCTTTTGTGAGGAAAGGCTGAGAAACCTGGGTCTGTTTAACCTACAGAAGAGAAGACTGAGATCTTGTCTACGCTTATAAGTATCTAAAAGGCGGGTATCAAGAGGATGGGGCCAGGCTTTTTTCAGTGGTTCCCAGCAACAGGACAAGGGGCAATTGGCACAAACTGGAACACAGGAAGTTCCATCTGAACATGAGGAAAAACCTCTTTACTTTGAGGGTGACAGAGCACTGGAACAGGCTGCCCAGAGAGGTTGTGGAGTCTCCTTCTCTGGAGATACTCAAAACCTGCCTGGATGCAACCCTGTGCAACCTGCTTTAGGTCAACCTGCTTTGGCAGGGAGGTTGGACTAGTTGATCTCCAAAGGTCCCTTCCAACCCCTACCATTCTGTGATTCTGTGATTTGTTAAGGGGATACTGTTTTAAAAGTGGTACTCCACTGTGTAACCATCAGTAAGAAATGTGCAAATTTCATCTTTTTTTGTTTCACAAGGTCTGTGACATATTTCTTCTTATTTTAAGCTTGTTTCAATAATCTTAGAAAAATATATAATTGTAATATCAATTTTAATTGAAACTGCAAAGTTTTATTTATTTTATATATAATAATCTGAGGTGGGACTTAACCAAAATTAGGAATTCCAAAGATGGGAATCAGTTCCATATTAAATATCTTAATTTAGATGGCTATATGCATTATATCCCCACATATGTTTGTAGTATCATTTAGGATGCCCTGAAGTATTTGAGATATCTGCATGAAGCTGCTAGGAAGAACATAGGCTTTATGAGAAACCTGTGTTCTTTGGAAAAGACATCATCTCAAATTTCACTGTGTTGTGGACAGCTGACTGAAATCATCAGTTAATGCCAGTAACAAGTTGAAAAACTACACGTCTGAGCAGCTATGAGGTTTCTAATAATTTATTAGATTTCTATTGTCTCTATGAGGAGTTTGGACACCTCAGTACCCCCTAATAGATGCCCTCTCATAACAACATGGTTTTAAGTATCTTCATCAGGAGGTGAATTTCACTACAGGGTTTGGCTTTCCAAAATGGGCGTTTAGCGTTACTTTATTTTCTGTAGTGATACCTACCTAAGTTTGGGAGCATTGTAAATCTTGATTCATATTTTCCAGCCCAATTTGCCAGACCTCAGAGACCCAGGAACACCTTAGATAAGACTATATATCTATGTTTAAGTTACTGAATCATGCTCCAGATATCTATAGTCTCAACCACTGATGAAAAGTTTTGCTTTGTAAATAATCTGCTGAACCTGACACCAAAAGAATGCTGTTTGTGTGGCTTTCATGAAAAATTGTAGCTCAATCCTTCACCACTTCTTACTGATATCTTAACTTTTCAACAACAGTGGAACAAATAAAGTCTTACACAGCCTCATTCATGCATCTTGGTGTTCGCCAACAAGTAGGCTGTGATACTTTTGTTTATTTTTATATTGCAGGAGGTTTTTAAGTGGTTTCCAGAGCTGCTTAGCTTCCAAGATCAAACAAGAACAGATGCATCATCCTGGCATAAATCAGACTGAACTGATTCAAAAGGATAGTGAATTTCTTAGGAAACTCACTTTTGCTTTTCTGTTAGCAATACAAACTTCTCATAAGTGAGATTTGTACAGGTTGAGGCTTCAGTCCAAACTTCTTCCACATTACCATCAAAACTATCTCAGTAAGAAACAGGAAAGGGTCAATCATACAGTTATGGAAGAAAAAGGAGATGAGAGACAGTTGCTTCAGAATGGGAATATTGGTTGGTGGTTTTTTTATCTTATTTTATCCTATTTTTTACAGATTTAATAGATCCTCCCTGGATTTTCCTTCGTTCGTGTGCCTGTGTATATCAGTGTGTGCAAGAAAGTCATATGCATTCCAAATAGTGAGCTGGAAATGAAGGGATGGACTGCATAGAGAGACTGCATGAATTACCCAATGTGTGGGCAGACAAGGAGACGACAGCAGGTTGGAGCCAACAATTTTAAGAGTACCTTATGGACTTAATTACTGAAGTTCAAAAAGTCTTCAAAAGCCAATTAGAACTGATATTTGTAATAGCTAAAGCAATTAATATGGAAATATAGCAAGAATGAGCCTTTTAGTTTGAGAACCCCGAGGAATTCTTTGTTACACGTCTTTCAAATCACTTTCAGAAATTTGGAAAGAAAATTGAACGGGGATTTCCTGCTGTTGTGTAAGATAAACAGAACATTTTTCTGCATGGGTAACACATTTTAGTTGCAACACTTCATAGTGAAATCTCGTATGTCAGTGAAACAAAAAGTTACAGGAAAGGTATAACGAAAGACTACTAACACTAGTCATTCACTAACAGCACATTTGAGAATCATTTACACTGGTAGATGATTATTGTCTTTTAATAACCTTATTAAGGCACTATCAGGCAGACAAGGGTTCCTAAAGTGGGAAAAATATAACAACACTTAATTCCACCTCTTTTGAAACTAGATTTAGTAGAGGTAATGATGGAAAGATGTGTTTTTGCTGTATCTAAGCAGTAATACAAAGTGTTTATTACTTTGTCTACTGCAAGATCATTTTCAAAAAATATCTGATAAAGAATCTCATTATTGTCTTTGTAACCTCAAATGTATTCCAGACTTGATGTCTGTTACGCTGTCGGGTACTGTGGCAGCGGAAATAGAAAACTATTAACAGAAATGCATATAAGTTAATTTTAGAAAAGGGCAGAGGTCTCTCCATAGCTATTTCCATCTTTCTTTTCTGATTAAAGTTAAATGCATTCTTTGAAGAACTCTGTGAAAGAACCTTCCAGCACTCTAACGCAAGATGAAAAAATAAGACATGCCACAATATGTATTTTTTCAGGTGTCTTTTTCAGTGAATCTATTGGATGTGTTGTCTGAAGAACATATATGAGCTTCTGTCTAATCTATGGAAGCAAAGGCAAATTGTAACATCCACTATAGTCAACTAGTATTTTCCATTATGATCTATAGGTTTCATCATTTGCTGAGATCTACATGAGACTACAATGGCACGTGCATACATCCCAAGGAACTCTTACGAGTAAACACCAGAAGGGATTAAAAAGGCCATCCTTCCTCACAAAATCCAGGATATCATCCACAGTTAATTGGATTCAGTGCATACCTTGGGTTTCTGTTAACGTGAGTGTGTTTGGGCAAATGTCCTTGGTTTATCTAACTTAGAATATTACTTTTGGATAAAAATGGTCTACATCATAGTAATATTTTTCTGTACTTACTACTTCTTGGAAAATCCCCTCTTTTAAGGTTTCAGTATGTTCCTAGTTGTAGAGATGTAGTATATACTTTAGACATTTTGCCTGTATGAAAAGTTTTTTGTCTTTGAATGATCTTCAGAGTGAGTCAGTGACTAGCACCAAAACAGAACTGTTGTAACAGGAAAGATTACCTCTTTCAGCACTGAAAAGCATATATGAAATATGTTTGTAAAATAAGTATTGAATAGTTTGCCATAAGTAGGGACATATGCATGTTTCCATGATGTGAGAGCATGTTTGAGAACTCACAAATAAAATTTGGATTTAAAAACTAATTTCCCTCATTTTTTGGCTTATGGCCTAATGTACTATTTACTATTTTTGTGAGAAAAAATATCTTGAACTACATCCTGAGCTGGTCAGTACAGCCATTAGGGTTTATATCAGCTGAAGATTTGGCCCATTTTTCTTTGTTCTTGCTGCGTTTCATTGATTACTTTAGCAATGTTTCTTTGTGTTCCACTGACCATCTTCGTTTAACCAGCACCATTCAAAGAATACAGACAATAATATGAAGCTCCCAAAATAATAATAATAATAATAATAATAATAATAGCAATAATAATAAATTCCCTTGGCTTCCCAAGTTCTTGATTTATCCAGTTCCAGTTCACTGTTTTCAGTTTTGATGTGGAACTACATGACAACTTTATTAGATCTGTTCCCTGCCAGTGGAACAATGAAGTATTAATTGGATCAAAAGTACTAAGTGTAACCTGATAGCCTGTTGCTTAAGGTGCACACCTGGGATGAGAAATCCTCGCTGCACTGCACTATTTTTTCAATCTGTGCTAAATACAGGGATTGGAAGTTCCAGCATAAATCTTGGGATATTATTTTCATGGGAGATGTGCATTTGAATCCCCCGATCCTGAACAAGGAAACCCACTGCAAGAGAAAATACCTAACCGCTGAATTACTAGGCAAAAACAAAGATTATTGCATTTTCATCCAGAAGTTTCCTGTGAAGAGAAAGATCTGATTCCCTTTTCAGTTTTTAGAAGAAAGAGCTTAGGAGCCTAACTAAAAAGGATTCGGTAGTTTCTATGCTATATGGAGGGAAGCTTTGAAATAGGTACAGATATCTTTCGTCTTCCTCTGTCAGCATTTTTTATTTTCCTTGAGATATTTACCCAGTATGCTGGCTCTAATGTATTCCATCCATCCTGAATGCCTTCATAGCTAAGTTAGATGTCTTCCTTAGGGTTGTGAATTCTTCCAACTGCCCATGTCCCATTGTCAATCTGTTTTTAATATGGATCTTGTGTTTACTTCTCTAATATCAATGGGAACAGGAACAAGATCTATGGATCTTCAAAAATACAGTGATTTCTGGCAGTGAAATAAGATCTTTACTCAGCTTTCCTACGCTGTCTCTGTACTAGCATTCAATGGCACTATATATCTGTTGTAAATATAAACCAGACGCCGAACTGACTCAGGTTAAAAATAAAACTAAAAAAAAAAATCTTAATAAATCTCAGTAGTAGGATTAGTTTAGCAGGATTATTCTATCTGAACTGAAGATCTGTGGACTGTTACAGTGGTGTGAAAGTGATGGTAAACTACAGTCCAGAATACGAACGGAGAGCCAAAAGGAAAGAAAAAGATGGGAACTTTTCACTTGGCTTTGAAGCCAAGGTCAATATTTGACAGAACTTTGGCACCAATCTCTTTTTCTGTGCAATGGGTGGATGCTGTAGAAAAATGTCCATATAAAAGAAATTTAATGTATGATCCTTGTCCTTCACTGGCGATGATTTAACATACGTTGACAGAAGATTTTGACGTGGTTAAATCTCCTAGTTGTGCTGTGGTGCACCAAGTCCAATTCCTATTAAGATGAATTGATACTTCCTTTATCAACATTTCAGATATATGCTGAAGCCCCTTTTGTCAGCTGTGAAGATTTACTTGATTCAGCTGGTAGCATGTGGAAATAAAGGATTGCGCAGCTTTGGACATTTGGGATTACTTTTCCAATGTCTTTTATATACATGAAATCTTGTGATTCTGGCTAAATTCCAGGAGATGGTCAAGTATATATTTTTTAAAATTACATAACGCTGAAAATCTCATGGTGTTCTAAGTTATTGCAGAAAATTATCTGAGATCATTGCATGCACGTAATTAAAGATGAAAAATAAGCTAGCAAGGTTTTTGAAACTCTGTGTGTCCTGAAATTATAATGTCTAAAAGAGCATCGATATCAAGCCATAAAATCCAAACAGGATATGTGTCCTTTGGATATAGATTTCAAATGGGCATTTTGAGAGGGAAAAATCTGGCTGCAGTTTAAGAGAAATAATACACTGTAGTTCTATACTATATTGTTCTCAGTATAAGAACATCTGGACCATCCCATCTTGTGTCCTATCATTGTACAGTTTATTTGACCTATATTTGGCTCAACATTAATTCCTGGCACTTCTTGTCTTGGTTATGCAATACAGTATGCTGTCAGAATATGTTAAGAGCTTACAACAAAAGTTGCACCTGGCATTTGAAGAAATGTCAATAGTGGGTATTGTAACATAGTTTTATGTTTATAAACTGTAACTCAATCTATTGTTTCTAGATGAGAGCAGCTAGAATATGCCAGACAAACTTTATAGAAAGCATAGAAACAGCTTAAGCTGATTGTTTTCCAGAACAATATCACATTATAGATTTTCCCACTGCATTTCTTTATCTTAATTGTCAAGTTAACCTTGTCTCTTTTGAATCATCTCTAGTAGTCTGTCTGAAAGCCATAGTCTGCACCAATGAGATGGTGGAGCAGGTTAATTGTAACACTTCCAGTGGGAGACTACAACCAAAAAGTAACTTTGGAAATACACAGATATTTTCACATTTTGAAGCCGATGAAAAAACTCTTCCGCTCTCTACCCACCTCACAGTAAATGGCATTGTGAAGAAAGATGTTTCCGCCTGTATTTACAATTATATATGAAAACTGAAAGACTAGCAAGGCTGCCAAAATATATATATACAGCAGAGGGATAAGCCAAATCTTTTATGAAATTCATTGTACAATGATTGTCTTACAATATTAAAGCAAAAATTCCTTATTTCAGTAACAGTCTTAGAAAAGTAAATATGCATTAGCCTGCACAACACTACTTGTAGAAAAATCCAATCATAATATTTCATGAGATGCAGCAAAGAAGATAATTTCTACAATATCTATTCATATTTGCTATAAAATGTTTCCCTTTATAGTAAATGAGTTCATGTTATCTCAGTTTTGCTGAATTTTGCAAATTTATTTACTTATCATTTTAATAAATCATATCCTGATCATAGATTTATAAGAAACATGGAAAAACTTGAGACAAGTGCTTTTTTCAACAGTGTTGAGAACATTTACAAATATTATAATTTTTTTTTTCTGGTAAAGAGTATCTTTCCTAAAGATTAAAAATATCTGCTTCATTATTTGGCTTCTGGAATGGAAGAAAAAAATAACTGTGGATATAAAAAATTATCAGACATGAAGAAAAGCTCTAATAAGGTATTCTGCAGTCTCCAAGCCACAAAAGACATCTATATGAAGTACAATGGAGTCATTCATCAATGCAATAAGCTCCCAGCCCCAATCTTTAAATTAGCATGCATGTAATCAAAAACCAAAACAAAGCATGTGGATGACAGGGGTTGCTTCCTTTTATATTGTTTCTGTGACTTAGTGACCGGTACCTCATATTTGGAAATAAATCAATTGTCCTCTTTCAGAAGGCACTTAAATAAATTTGGAGTAGTATGAAATGAGAAGATGGATTATTCTCTAACCCTCATGAGCAATAAGCTTAAGCCCTGAAGCCTGAAATGTGATTACTCACATCATTGTCTAAGCTTGCTTAGCAACAAATTTTAATAATGGCTGTAAAGCTATCCAGTCATTTGTTAAATCTAGCCACCTAGATGACCTCCTGTGGAAAGTTTTCTGCACATGTTGATTATACTCTGGGTTAGGAAGATCTCCTTTCATTTGTGTTAAATTTACAGCTGTTTAATTTTATTACATGTCCCCTTCTTTCCTATGATACACTCAAATTTGCTCTCATTAAAGTTAATGGAAGCTTTGCCTTTGAGAGTACCGTTTGTAAGGATTATGCATTTACTTCCAGCAGCTTATTTTGAAATCACATATAAAGCTGTCTAGTACAAAGGAAGTTCATTTCTCTGAGCTTGATTCACAGACTATTGAAATGATTGATTTCAGTGGGGGCTGGATTAGGTCCTTTTTCAGGGAATATTCAAGAAACTTTCACATAAACATACTTATCTATCCTTTTCCTATCTCAGCTAAGAAGATATACTGGGGAGTTATGAATTTAAAACTTACTGAAGAACAGCAGCTTCAAAATTCGGATACTGAGATACAGCAAAAATGTGGTTTTCTCTTTTCTGAAAACAGTCAAAAATAAAGAAAACAGGGAAAAGTTATTGGATCGCTTCATGGATATGAACGAGGTAAAAAATGTCAGAGATAGTTGTGAGGTCATTTGATTTCTGAGTTCTCTGCTTCACAGAATAAGTTGTAATATTTTATCTTGCTTAGCATGCTCAGTAACTTCCACCATGCGAAGCCTATTTCTGTCCTTACTTGAAGTAAAGGAAATAGCCAGATCGCGTTAGCCAACAAACTAAAACCAAGCTGAGCATGACTGAGTGTCTCCACAGTGCACCAGAGAGTGATGTGACAAAACAAGAGTTAAATCATTCAGATACATTTTATTTGGCTCTTAATGAATGACATTTATTTCCAGGACATGGGGAATAAAATTAGTTTTCTCGTTAAAAAAGGTTGACATGAGCTAGCAGAACCAAAATCTAGACAGACAGCTGGATAGAGACTCGACCTGTGAATGAGAATTCCCACAGAATTTGGTAGCATCCTGCCAGCATAAAGAAAGTACATTTTACAAAATAAGCCCTCTGTGTTGGTGCTGAGTTTTAAATAATTCTGTATGAAGGAGATCTGCAGAAATAATGTTGAAGCAAGAGCTCAATTCCTACCAGTTCAATCACTGTCTAAAAGTGGCTGTGCCAGTGCATACTCTTAGTCTATGGCAATTGAACTACAATGTGATTCAATTTAACTCTCTTTCACTACAGAAAACTAATTTTCATTACCTTGAAACAGTTGACTGCTAACTGTAAAGTCCTTGTAACCTCTTCATCTTTAAGATGTAATTTAAAAAAATGACCTAAATGCTAAGAAAGGTACAGAACTAAAGGAAGTAATTGTTTTCTTTTTCTCTTTCTCTCTCTCGCTTATTCTCTTTCTTGGCATCAACATATTTCATTCTCCATCGTCTTTCAGTATAGGTGTACCTGGACTGAGCAGCGGGCGATTGTTGCAGTGGATGCCAGACTCTTGGGCCCTTGGTTGGGCAGATTAGATCCCTGTGAAGCTTGCTCTGTGGCTGTTCACTGGACTGCAAGACAGTCACCTGCTGTGAAGGAAATCTGTTCCAACTCAACATGGGATTGCCACAAATCTGAGATACATGAGCAGACCAAGGAACTCCAAATTAAAAAATCTGTTGGATATATCAGCTTGCTTAAGAAGTCTTCAAGGTTCTAGACTTAAGTTAATGATAATGATAACATAATGAGTTAATACTACCTACACAGGTTTGAAATGTTTTGTCTAGTATTAAAATGGCAATATTTTGTTATGAAAAATATCATGATTATCTTTAATGCTAAGGCTACTTTGGTAAGAAAGTCTTGATCTTTTAAAGATTTTATTGCTTGGAACACTGTTCAGATTGTGAAGGCACACAGCATCTGGTGCTCAGTTGTTTGAAGAGTTGGCCCACTGTGAGGTAAAAAAAATGTGAAAATTGTGTCCTGAGTGATTTTGAAAACTAAACTCTTACCCATGAAGTTGAAGGCAATTTTTGCCTCCTATGGGACAAACTATTGTTGTAGGTTACTGCATAAATAAACTTGCCTGAACTTTTTTTCAGCCACAGTAGGGAGACTAGGGAATCCTTTCAGATCTGCAGTGCTGAAGTCTGGTTGTTCTCACCCAACGCTCCAGCACTCTGTGGGCTTAATCCATGTCCTTTGTAGTCATTGGGAATTTTTCTAATACCTTAGATGTATCTGACTAGATCTTTTCCATAAACTTCTCAGTACCTAAAAATTATTATAGTAACAAGACTGTACACAGAGGTGGCACTATTCTCATGCCATAGTTTTAAGATAATACCTGAAAAAATGCCTGGGCTAAATTGTAAACCTCTGTTTATTTCAAAAAAATAAATCACTGTAAGAATAGTTATATTATAAGTGAACCTACATCCAGGCAAGAAAAAAACTCAATTTAAATTAAATTCTATATATAGGCCACAATATATTTTCACTTAACTAAATAAAACCGCTTCATTTTCCTTCTCCTTTTTTAATTAATGAAACCACATTCAATACTTTTTAATAAAGAAGCTACGTGACTTAAAACCAAAATTTTAAAAATAAAGTTCCTCAGATTGTATAAATTGTCCTAAGTTTGTAGGTTTCAATAGGGCTCTGGCAATTTACTTTAGCTAGAGATGACCCTTAAGATGATCAAAGGTTCAATACATTCCTTTTCTATGTGATTAAAAGTTCACTGTCTTCTAACTACTTTAGATAATTTTGAGCTTAAAAAGGGTTAAAGAAATGACATGAAGGCTTCTTATTGTTCTGGAAAGGTTTAATTTGAAGTTGATTCATTGTCAAAAGCCTTTTTCTTTCATAAAAGTTACTGTTCAGGAATTAACATGGCCATACTGTCGAGGGTGCTTGATGAAACCTGTGATACTTGACAGTGCTTTGCATCCTGATTGTAGTAAAGGATCATTATAAATAGATTTCTAAACCTTGATTTAACAGAGCAAGCAGCATGAGAGAAACATGAGTTTATGACAAACATCCTTTCTTTTTTATTTCAATATATTCTTCCTAAATTTTTTTCTCCCCTCCATGTTCCTTTTCTTTCAAGCTACACAATGCATTTAGTAAAAACCACAATAAACTAAACTCTTCACCTTTTTAAGGGGAGAAATGAAGGATATTCTTTCACATATTGCCCTGAGAAACAAGTGAATGGTAGCTCAGTACTTCAGTCCTGGAGGCATTAATGGAGTCTACTTTTATCAGCAGAAGTTCTCATTCATCTTTTGTAACCTATAGTTATGGTTAATTTTCCAAGCGACAAACTAAGAGCAAATATGTTGACCTGCCATTTAGATGCTGAATCCTGAGAATTTTCCCCTATGAGTATCATACTCTGGTGAATTGTATTGCAAGGCCACATCAGCAAGGTTAGCCAGCCAAAACTGAAAGTGCAATGAGCTAATGGCATTGGTTCACCTATGGACTTTACTTGCTTTCTGTTCTGATAATTAACTGCAGGCATTCAGAGTTTGTTTCTGACAAAACACAGTGAATCTAAATTACCCCAAAGTATCTTTGCTTTATTTTTTTAAGAAACATTTAGAAGAAAGCTGTGATCAAAATAAAGAATATGCTTGATTATATTTCTCTCTCGTGTTTATTTTTTGTTTATATTTATTTATGTATTTATTTATATATTATATATTATTTATATTATTTGGTCTTCAACATACAGGTAGTAGATTAGGGAGTATTTCAGGAAGAACTTAATGTGTTTTCCATAGTTTAATTTAAGTTGTTAATCTAGTTCAATTGAAAATTATTATACTAATTTTATACAGTTTAGAATGATTAACTATTCAACAAAAAGTCTGTGGAAGTTCAGTTAAGTATTTCTTACAAAATAGTATCCATATTCTTACTTTCCAAAATCTGTTCATTTTTCATTCATATTATTGACAACCTGTCATAACATGAGGCAATAGAGTCAGTGAGTATTTTGTTGAAAATTAATCACTTCTGGGAAGTCATGCTTCCTCAAAGATCATAGCATTAGTTTTAGCAAGTCCAAATTGAAAATTCAGCACCCATGATATTTTCCAGTACATTTGACTGAATCCTTTATATTTTGACACACTGTCTTTTAAACCAAGGTCTGCATGTATATGAGAGTTTCAAAGCCGTCCTTCAGGCTTTAGTTACCTATTCCAAAGGCTTAAAACCCCTGGGCACTGATTGAACAAATAGTCCTTAGTATTCTAATGATTTCTCACTGACTAAATAGGTAAAGCTGAGTCTACCACCCTCCTGAGTTTGGAAGCACACTTTATACTTTCATAACCTCATGGGTCCACAGCTCAATAAAACCCGAATACGTGATATTCTGGAACACACATTATTCATAGGAGACTGAGCAGTACAGAAATTGAGAAGAGTAAATGGGCAAGTACATTCATACATATTGAAGAGCAATTTGACTCCTAAAAGTCCATGTAAGTCGCTTCACGGGGTTCCATGCTTACTGTGTCTCAATGATTTCCAGATTTTTATGAAGATGGTGTGGATGATACCTAAAGTGAAGTTCTGATATATTCGATTTTTTTTTCCTCGGATACTTTTAAAATGTTGCATAACAATATGATATACACTTAAATCTTTGGTAATAGATTCATAATCTATATGAGTTTGGATTTGCAAGCAGAAGACAGCTGGATGATAAGCATAGTGGTCACAAGTTTAATAAGAAAATGTGAAAAAAAAATTGAAAAACACTGCTTCTTGCATCAAAATGCTGCCTCTAGGAAAAAATAAAATCTGCAAAGAACAAAGCCAGCGTTCAAAAGTTAGTAGAATAAATGCTGCTGAATCTTTTACAGTATTTCACAGAAAACACCAACCACACACTGAAAGATCAGTTTTACTGTGTTTTTTTAGGTGCCATATAGTGTTAGGAAGATTATCAGTCTATTGTTAACAACCTTGAGAATACACTGTATGATTTTCAGAGGAAATAACTCACATCTTGAATGAATAAAGCTGATAATGTGGTAAGTTCCATCCTTTTAATTATTCATATTTGACTGACATAAGTAAACAAGATTTAACCTTTTTTTCTTTCTAGTGGGGGATGGACAAATCCTTCTCACTTTATTTCATATCATTAAAAGGAATTCTCTTTTCCAGTGCAAGAGGTTTCAAATGCAGTGTCAGAATGAGACAGGTCAGAGCACATGAAGTAAACTTACAGTATTCAATCAGTCAGCCTACCCAGGGATCACAAGAAGGTCCAAAAGCTCTGTTACTCTGATCCTGTTGAAATAAATGAAAAAAATCATATCTTAATAATATATCTATAGATCTGAAGCAAGGAAAATTATAGACAATCTCCAGACAGAAAGCTTTTACCCAAATGACACCCTTCCAAAGATAACATTCCCAATATACTTGAAATCAGTTCTTGCAATCAGGCTGGCAAGTGACAGATTGTTATTTGAACAAATGGGATTGCAAAGTCCTGCACCATGGGAGGAGCAACCCCAGGCACCAGTGCATACTGGGGGCCACCCATCTGGAAAGCACATTGGCAGAAAGGGATGTGGAGGTTCCTGGTGGACACCAAGTTGAACATAAGCTAGTAATGTGTCCTTGCTGCAAAAAAGGCTAATAGTGTTCCAGGCTGCATTAGACACAGCATTGCTGGTAGGTTGCTGGAGGTGATCCTTCCCCTCTATTCAGCCCTAGTGAGGCCATACCTGGAGCACTGCATACAGTTCTGGGCTCCCCAGTAGAAGAGAGATACAGAGCTACTGGAGAGAGTTCAGCAAAGTGCCACAAGGGTGATTAAGGGGCTTGGAGTGTCTCTCCTATGAGGAAAGGCTGAGAGAGATGAGACTGTTCAGCCTAGAGAAGAGAAGGCTCAGAGGAGATCTTATCAATGTGTATAAAACGTGATGGAGGTCACAAAGAAGATGGAGCCAGGCTCTTTTCAGTGGTGCCTAGTGACAGAACAAGAGGCAATGAACACAAACTGAAACACAGGAGGTTCCCTCTGAATTTCAGGAAACACTTTTTTACTGTGAGGGTGACTGAGCACTGGCACAGGCTGCCCAGGGAGGCTGTGGACTCTTCATCCTCGGAGGTATTCAAAAGCCGTATGGACACATTCCTGGGCAACTGGCTTTAGGTGGCCTTGCTTGAGCAGAGGGATTGGACAAGATGACTTCCAGAGGTGTGTTCCAACCTCAACCATTCCGTGATTCTTTAAGNGCTTTTTTACTGTGAGGGTGACTGAGCACTGGCACAGGCTGTCCAGGGAGGCTGTGGACTCTTCATCCTTGGAGGTATTCAAAAGCCGTATGGACACAGTCCTGGGCAACTGGCTTTAGGTGGCCTTGCTTGAGCAGGGGGATTGGACAAGATGACCTCCAGAGGTGTGTTCCAACCTCAACCATTCCGTGATTCTTTAAGATCATACTGCTACTTTCTCTCTTTATGGTAACTTCCAAAAGGACTTATCTAAAATGCCTCTAATATCTCATCAGGTGCAAGCTTCAAATTTTCTCTCAGTTCATGTTTAATGTACTTCAAATAATGTGTTTTACTTTTATATGTCTCATAATTTACAGAGTAATTATGGAAGTTCTAGGAGTAAGGTTTACCAGGAAGAACTTACTCATGTAAGTTATCCTTATGGAAAATACTAAAGTACACAAGTGTTTAGCCCTTAAGAAGGATTCAGAAGTAGTTGTCTTCCATTAAATTTATGAGTCACAGATAAAACCTGCCTATGCAGTATCTACCTCTGTACTTTCCATCAAAGACAGCAGTTNTAAAGTACACAAGTGTTTAGTCCTTAAGAAGGCATTCAGAAGTAGTTGTCTTCCATTAAATTTATGAGAGTCACAGATAAAACCTGCCTATGCAGTATCTACCTCTGTACTTTCCATCAAAGACAGCAGTTGATATTTCTTTTTTTCTCATATTTTAGTTTGCTATAGTAAGTTTCTCAGACATCTGCTAGCCAAGTGTAAGGGTCCTCCCCCCGACCTGGCTATAATTTCTGCCAGTTTGAAAAAAGGTAATGCTTTTTTTTAATCACGTAGGTGTAAAAAAGAAAAAAAATTATGCCTAAATGAGATGTTGTGAAAATAATGGCTTAATTATTTCCAGCTTTTCACATTTGGATAATATGAAAATGAACACTCATCTGTTTTAAATATATAAGCCTTAAATATTAAGCAGAAGAAGAAATTCTTGCAACAACTGAACTTTTGTTACATTCTAGCTTTTCCAAAATTCCAGACATAAAGTATCTTGTTTTCTCATATTATTGTGAAATGGATTTGAAGCTCCTTTTTTTTCTCTCTCTCCTTATATTTTCCACTTTCAGTCTGTGAACCATTTGTATATTGTTAGCAATGCAGCAACAGCCCTTGGCATTAAGCCAGTATTTTTGATATCAAGGAAGACAAAAGTAGTCGGCAAAGAGTTGTTCTTAAGACTAAATTGTTTGAGATTGTGCTGTTCAAACCTTTTCTGTATATGATTGAAATCCATCATTTTAATTACACCTGTTTGCTTCCAGGATAGTTTTGCATGGTTTCTTATCGTGAAATGATTCTGATTTCACACATATTTTGTTCACAAACTAAGAAAGCTGGAAGAATATAAAAAAGGAAATTCTAGGGTTGATATCTAAGAATAGAACATTATTTAGGCATGGGGTTTTTTTGTCTTGGTTTTCTTTTTCTGCTCCTCTCACCATCAATTTATTTAATGCATCCTTTAACTGAATCCACTGATTACCATTGGCTAATAAATATAACTACTTAGTGTATTTCATTATTCCATATGTGAGAATGTATATTGTCTTCTTTTCAAAAATTATTACCACATCCCCCTCATTAGATTAAAAAAGCATCTTCATCCTCTAAATGGATGGAATGATGCCTATATTTCCATGAATATAAAGTTTTGACACTGTCTTATGTAATAAAGTTAATGTTAATGCCCCATTTCTTTATGATGTTTCTTATCTTTCCATTTCAGAGGAACCATGAATCATTCATATTGCATTTATCCCCAATATGAAAGCCTGGTTTACAATCAAGAGGAAAAATAACTCTATTTTGACTTTAAAAAGAAATTTGGATACCGGTCAGCACAAAGCAATTCCCTGAAATATTGTAATTCCATGGTTATTGAATGTGAAGTGACCGTGTTAGTGGCTTTTGTGGCAATATTTGGAGGATTTATTTACCAATGAAGTAGGCTGATGCATGTATGTTTGTCTTTTCTGTCAAGACAGTTATTATCATCATACTATTTTTCATGGTTAACTAATTGAATAAGGATTTTTACAAGGGCATGTAGCGATAGGACAAGGGTTAACGGCTTTAAGTTGAAAGAGGGTAGATTTAGGTTAGATATAAGGAAGAAATTCTTCACTATGAGGGTGGTGAGGCACTGGAACAGATTGCCCAGAGAAGCTGTTGATCCCCCACCCCTGGAGGCGTTCAAGGCCAGGTTGGATGGGGCTTTGAGCAACATGGTCTAGTGGTAGATGTCCCTGCCCACAGCAGAGGGTTGGAACTAGATGATCTTGAAGGTCCCTTCCAACCCAAACCATTCTATGATGTTATGATTTGAAGACTGAAGAGTGTTTATGCAGTGCTTCCCTATCCTGTGGTCAACAGAATAGTTTTACACATCTTTCAAAGTATGTCTGACCACCCATAGACCAATGTTAGGTTAGAAAAACAGGAAGATGGGACACTGATCATATACATGTTGAACTTAATGAGCAGATGTTTTATCACATAGGAAGGAGGGGAACCTATTTTCTAAACCTGTGTCAAGTCACCTAGAAAACAAAACTTGGATTTAGAATTTATTGTATTCTTGAAAGATATTATATTTCTTGCATAGTAAGTACATAGTGAGTCTTTGTCAAGTACAGCAGCAAAGGGGAAGAGTCAAGACTTCATGGGAATCTAACGGGACTTGTGAAAATATATTCTATTGAAATGTAGAGAAGTCCCAAGTATTACGCCCAGCAACAGGGCAGGTTAATTGAATAAGCACAGCGATTCACATCATTGAAGGACATGGCCTGTGCAATGAAATATTTGTAATTGGATTCAATATGAAATGTTTACTGAATTACACAATGACCACAGACTTGCAAAAAATCATGAAGGGTGGCATATATATTGGAGTAAAATAAAAATATTATATTTTTTCATGGCATTCAGCTTGAACTTTCAGTGATTCCTACAAGTGAAATCTTTGCACCACAAATTTAGGGTGTAAGCCTGGAAGACTGATGATGCAGTCACACTTATATCTTCATATTCATGCCTAAGGTATGAAACTTCTCCTATTTTAGAAATGGAACAATTCCTTCTTCTCTGCTTTGGGCTTTATTTCTTTATTTTATTTTGTCTTCCTGTGTATTGCACGCCAATTTTTTATTTGTTTGGGGATTTTTTTTGTAAACCATCCATGATAACTTTTTCATTCTAGAATTCTATTGACATTGAAATTTTCACCCAACTTCACAACAAAATGTGTCTAAAGTTTTAACTGAACAGCTCTCCTCATAAATTCAGTTGCTCTACAATGTTAAGAAAACTACTAGTGATGCATTGCCCTTTTCTTTACGAACGTAACGCAATTCACAGAGATGTATTTCTTGTTTTCTTAATTTTCTCCCAGATCTGCTTAACTGGAGATTGAAATGGTCTGGTTTTCACTTTAAGCCGTTTTATCTTATTATACTTGTAAGTGGACTGAGAATTCTCTATTAACAACATTCTTTTCCCGTTTAAATACTTACACATTATGATTAGATCTCTTCTTACTGTTGTTAGGATAAACAGATTTAGCTCCTTAATTCTTTCACTGTAATGCACATTTTCCAGTCTTGTAATCAATCTCACGCTTCTGCTTTGAACTTTCTCCAACAGATCAACATCTTTCTAAATCTCCAAAAAGTGGATAAAGCTTTGCAATTGCGGTTGCATGATTGCCAAATACAAAGGTAATGTATCCTTCCTAATTGATAGTCCTCTATTTAAACATCCAAGGATTTCCTTAGCCCTTTCAGCTACAGATCTGTAGTGAGAGGTCATGTTTGGCTCGTTATCTATCATAACCTTTCTAATGCCTGCCAGAACCCTTGCTTCCCTGGGTAGATTTCTTGCTTTACAGCTCATCATATTAAGATACTTGTATATTTGTGCGCACATTGTCAAACTGTCTGGATTACTCTGTTTTGGTCGTCCCCCCCCCCACACACACACACACCCCTTTCTTCCTCTTTACTTGCTTCTTTGGTAATCCATTTGTCATCTACTAACTTTAGCAGCAAGAATATATCAGATTTTACTCCAGTAAAGGAATTAAACAACAGAGTATATAAACAGATCCCTTTAAATCCCCCAGGGAGTGCACCTGTTTCAGAATGATTCCCTATCAACAATTAATTTTTGAAACATATCAGCCAGTTCTTAATCCTTCTAATATACACCATGTTGGTTTTGTATCAAATGACATAATTATGGGACGAGCACAGGATATGAGTTATGTAGGAAGGAGAATGTGAATGTATTGGTCTTTTTTTTTGTTTTTTTTGCCACACATAGAACATTTGTTACTCTTTATCAATTAGTGAAAGAAGCACCTGGGAAAAATCACCCAAAGTCACACCATGTGTGGCACACAGATTTCTTCTCCTAGTTCATTTGTGGCTTAAAGATTTGTGATAGCAGTTTTACATGACCCAGGGTGAACCTCCATTAAGTGATTTCCTGGAGGAGTAATTAAAAGGAAATGATTTGCTTTTCTGGTCTCTGCTTGGAGTTTACCTTAAGTCTCAAAGGTAAAATGAATAAAAGTGGAAGAAAAATATGCAAAGCTAAAAATAACAGAAAATCACACATTTTCTTTAGTGTTTGGTGCGTATGTAATTTTATGTGATGGAATTAACCAGTACTATAGTTAAACTCATTCAAACCCCATTGGAATATTTGGCAAAGAGAACAAAACAGTTTCAAAGCCTAGTATATCTTTTGTTTAGTTTTGTTTTGGGTGCTTTTTTTCATATCTTGACCTTCCAACTTAACATGAATAGTGCCATTGTATCAGAGTAAAATACTACTATAACTTTAAATATTATCTCTTTTTATGGCATCTTCACTCAAACAGAACATATTCTTGTTTCCAGAAGCAGTTCAACTACGTTGCTGTTCTGTAGACTTTTTACTAGATTCCGGGAAATTATCTTTATTTGCTTTCATTTAGCCGGTGCACCTCACTTGCTACATCTGCTTCTATGTGAGGAGAATTGTACTCTATTTGACTGTATGTGCGCGTACATGTGTGTTTCCTTTCTTCCATATTCTGAGCTCTGACTGCGGTCTATTATCTGGAGAGAAACTTTAGAAGCTATATCATAGTTCAGGAAGCAGGAACTGGCTTTTGATAAAAGGCTTCCTTTTTCTCCTCCACAATACATCTGGGGCCTTTCACAGTTGATTACTGTAATATCAGCTTAACACAGCATTGACATACAACTGAGAACTTTAACAAGATTTTAAAGCTGGAAAGAAAAATTTGCTAACAGCAGGGATATTAATTAGCAAAAGGTGGCCTGCTTTGGTTAATCGCTAGTCCAAAAGTCCCCTAAGCTTGTCACTCTTTATCAACTTTTTGGAGGTTTGCTTAGAAAATTGTGTAAAAGCCAGAAAAGCAGCTTGCCAGAAAGACATGCTGCTGTTGCAGACCAATTTTTGCCTGAAACTCCAGATGAATCATATGGGCGCAAATTCCAAAGGATTGAAGAGATCTTTCGTATCTCTTTTTCCACACAAACATGAATATATTTGCAAGGGAAGGTTCAAACTGCTGATTTTAATCACTGGATTTGAGCAAGAAAATTTTGTATTCACTATTAATAAACATAGTCCCTTAAAGTAAATTAAAACTGGGAAAGTATGATGTCTAGAAAAGAGAGGCAGAAAATAGAAAATGCACTTTTTTCCTTAAATTCTCACAATGTTTTTGTATTTTCACTTTTTGCTGAAAAGCTAGAAGTATGGGGTTTTTTTTTAGTTATGCATATCCCCATCTTTTTGGCAAAAATGAAGAAAACGTTCCTGTTACTATTAAACAAATTTTTATCAATAAAAAAATTCTTATAAAATGAAGTTAATCTGGAATTCCTACAAACAATTTGTGATCAACTTATCAGCCTTCTTTTTACAGTTTGAGGCTATGCCATTTGAATTTTTTCTGAAACATGCAAATCTGTGGAGATTTCTGTGTATCACCCTCATTCAGGATTAAAAATCATATGCTAAATCATACAAGTCGGTCACCAGTCCCTGGGATTAGGGAACTAACATGTTTGATTTTTACCTGTAATTGTATATATAAGCATAAAGATGTTTTCGAACCTGGAAAAGAAATCATGCCTGAATTAATCACCAAATAACTTATATACGTCCAGGTAAGCTTTACTACATAATAGATAAAGAGTTCGTGTTAAAACTAATTTGAAGTATATGAAATCAAGGGTTAGAAAAAGGAATGAGGTGTTCGTTGTACAATGCAGTAAACTCAGGCTTAGTATCACAAATATTACTTAATACGTAGAAATGGACTGGAGAATAAGCCAAAGAAAATGGATGGCTCTTTTTTTGTTAGAAAATATACATTGTAGAACAATAGCGAATAGGCAGCAGATTTAAGAATGAGTTGTATCAACTTCAACTCCATGCCTGCTTCAAGGGGACTACACATGGATAATGTCAAGTGTGAGTCCAAGTGCTTTCTTGAATCAGGTCAGAGCATTCTGTTCATGCAAGCTTAAGTCTTGCCTCATTAAAAGGGACATGACTATAGTTAATTAGTAAAGGACTATCAGCTATGCCTGCAAGCCGCTATCTGTTAGAGCAAAGCAAAAAGTACATTTTTTGTGCAAATAAATATAAACTGTTGTAATTTAAAAACTCTGCACTACATTTTTCATTGTTATTGAAGGATTACTGTATGGCTAACAAAGCAGATGGAAGTAGGCTGTTTTTCCTTCTTACTTTAGACTAAATGCTACCTTAATTGGCAGGTCTTATTGGATGCAGAGTTCCTATTATTTTAGGGTCTTTCTTCTAACTTGTTTTAGCCAGTTTTTAGAGCCATATGAACTGATTCTGATTTTCTGATATTTGGGAACATATGCAATAACATGCTTCATTTAATTCAGCTTTGGTTTCTCCCTTTGTAAGAATCAATAGAGAGTTATACTTCCTACAGAAGGAAAGACTGGATATGTCAGGGAGAGGGGCAGTTAACCTGTTTGTTGGAACTTTCTGTCTGGCTAAGCAAAACAAGTACGTAACACACTAGAAGGGTCTTTCATGCCGTAAAGTTTTTAAACTGTGAATCCTGTTTCCTGGCTTCTTTTATAGTACAATCTTCAAAGGAATAGTTTCTTTTGATTGTCATTGATGTGCCTTATGCCAAGAAACTAATTACTCAAAGAATAGGAGGTAGTAAACACAAAAGGAAATTTCACAGGAGTCACATGAACTTTGAAAATGCAAGCAGCATTATATTGCTTCCCCTGAGTTTGGGTGCCTGAGTGCATAAAAATCCAAGCTTTTCTTATCTCAGACTTCAGTTCATGTCTCTGAGGCATAATTTGTGGTTTACACTCAGTCTCTAAAGGATTTTATTTCACCTCTGCAGTTGAAGAAAAACAGAATTTGACTGAACTGCTAGTAATCCCTAGAGAAAGTGATCATTCTGCGTTAGGTCAAGATTATTAGAAAGGTATTCATTAAAGTCCCAGATAAGCAAAGCATTTAAGCTTATGCTTCAGTGCATCACTGTTCTGCAGAGCACTCACTGTGGCATTTAGACATATGTCTAAAGTTAAAAGCTTAAACACTTTATTGAATGTGTGGTGCCTGCTAAATTGATGGCTACGTTGTCTGAAATGGTTTTTGCCTCAAATATTTGTGAAAGGTAATGCCACTCTTTCTAGTTTGTTATCCCCCTATTGAGTGGACTGCAAAATTGCTAAAGCAGTAATACTTTACTCTCAAAAAGACTCTTTCTTTCTTCATCAACTGCAAAATAAAAATACATCCAGGCTTTAAAACCTCTGTCTTATACTTCTCTTTCCCCGGAATGGAATTCCTATCTTATTTCTACGTATTTCTTAGAGTTCCTGAACTCATATGATACTGAAATGGAATGGACTGACTAAAATCCTTCAGAAGACAGGCTGCTCCTTCAAAATATCTAAATGAAGTCCAGCTCAGCAATGGCATATTTCTGACCTTTTTGACAAAAACATCAATCCATCACTTAAAATGAATCAAATAAAAGAATCATTGTGATAACTGTCCACCATATATTTTATTTAAATCAAATTTTTACAAGCCACTGAATTTGTATAACTAGTATAATTCATGGAAACGGCTTCATCAGACCCATGCTTTTTTTTAGTAATATATTATCAAAGCAAACAGAATGTGAAACCATTGCAATTTGAGGTCTGTAAATGGTAAGGATTTCTGTGACAAAAAAAAATGTCCAAACTTTATATCATTTTTCCTGAATTAGCATTCATAGACCTATGTCTTTAACCTTTATGTCATTTCATAAATTGTTTGTGGTCATATTTTAAGGATATTGGTCCATAAAAAATTGCTATATCAAGGTTCTTTGATTTCTCTCTGAAGCTTTTCTGTAGAAGTCAAGGAACTTAGGAAGCTTAGTAACCTGTTTAAGATAAAAGTACATCTAGTTGAAGGGTTAAATGTGATCTGTGTAGGTGCACATGAGAGATACAATATAGACAGGGTGAACAGAAACTCAGTGTTAATGCAGGTTTTGCACATTATGGGGAAAATTCAATGAAGTAGCATGTTTAAGCAGTCTAAACTTGGAACAAGAACATTATTTTCAATAAGCCATTCCTTAATAAAAGCCTTAGAAGAGAAAAATATTTTGTTAGCCATATATCTTCCTTTACACCACTTCCTGCTCTTCCCACCGCTGCTCAATAACTGTAGCAAACACTTCCAGGCCTGCCCTTCTTCACGTTTACCGGTAGAAAGACACTCTCACATTTGGCATCAGCTTAATTGTGAGTCAGTTTCTCAGATCAAGGTGGTTACAGCTAAAGCATTTGTAGAACTGTAAAACACTGTACTTGCAGAACAGCTGCACCTCCTGAAATTATATGAATTTATGCCAAATTCATTAAACTGGCTGGAATTTACTTAAAAGAGACCAAATAATTTTCTTGTGACATTTTCTAAATTGCAGTTTTATCTCTAATTGTTTTGGAGTTACACACTTTCTCTGTTTTCACAAATTTACTTGGTGGTATGATGATTTATTCTGAATTTAGGGAAGCATTTCATTAGACCTGAAAAGTAAACTTGGGAAAGGGGGATACTTTTTGTCCTACTGCAAAGAATAAAACCTATAGCCTATAACTAACCTTGATATGATCAAAAAAAGCTCTTTATTTCAATTGGTTTTGCTTAGTGATGAAACAAATCATCAGCTGCTCTCTACATGCACATCTGTAATCTTACGTCTCATGAGGGACTTGTTGGTAGTGGGCTTTGTGTGAGATATGGCTTGGGATTTACATGATCTTGATCTTACTTCTAAAGTAACATATTTCCTCATAAGTTTCCACCTGTTTCTGCAATTTCAAAGTTTTGGAAGAGTTGGCAGATTGAATTGGATGTAGGTGCCCAGGTGTTGGCAGGGGGTGCGCAGGGGGGTCTACAGGGCTACTCTCTGTGAGGAGAGGCAGGGGCTGCCCAGTGCTGGACGCAGCTGGCTCCAGCCACCTCCAGAGGAGCCACCATGGGGCACAGCTGAGCCTGTCAGCCAAGATAGTGATGCCTCTGGAAAAAGAGATTTAAGAAAGTGCAAAAACAACAGAAAGCAGAGAGGGGAAAGGAAAAGTGTGAGAAACAACCCTGCAGACACCAAGGTCAGAGAGGGGGAGGAGGTGCTCTCCTGCAGAGAGCATATCTACCCTGCAGCTCATGGAGGACCACATGCTGGAGCAGGTGGATGTGACATAAAGGAAGCTGCAGACCTCACGAAGGAGCAGGCTTCTGGCAAGTGCTGCAACCTGTGGAGACAAGCCCACACAGAAAGCAAGGGAAAGCGCAAGGAGGAAGGTGAGGCAGAGAGGAGCTGTTATGAACTGACCACAATCCCCATTCAGCTTTCCCCTGTGATGCTCAGGTTGCGGGAGGAGGAAGAGTATCTGGGAGTGAAGCTAAGTCTGGGGAAAAAGGATGGTGGTGGCAGAAGGGTTTTGTTTTAATGTTTGTCTTTGTTTCTCACCATTCAAAACTATTTTAATTGTCAATAAATTAAATTAATTTTCTGCAAGTTCACTTTGTTTTGCCTGTGACACTAACTGGTAAGTGATCTCCCTGTCTTTACCTTGACCCATAAGCTTTTTCATTCTCTCTTCTATCCCTGTCCTGTTGAGGAGATGGAGTGGGAGAGCAGCTGGTTGGGCATCGGGCTGTGTTCCAAGATCAGCCCACCACACAGATGAAGTTTGTTGTGACCTTTCTACATTACATTTAAGACTAAGAAATGAAATCTTATGTCTGTCTTGGCCATCCTGCCTGCTACTATTTTTTCTCTTTCTGGTTGTCCCTGTGGAGAGTCAATTATGAGAACCATAACTAAGCCCTACACAGAATATTCCAGAACACGACTACTGTCTGGATCTTTTTACTAGTGTCATTAATTTATTAGTGACCATTGCATTTCATGCTCTGATTAGTTAGATAAAACAAAGTTAAGGTTAAATTCAGTGGGATATATTTATCCTTCCAGTGATTATTTCTATGTTGTTCCCAGAGGAACAAAAATCTGTTAAAGAAATCAAGTCTATCTGAAGTATAGTTTTATAAGATGCAATGATTCTTTAATTCAGCCATCATATCCAATTATGTTTATATCAAATCACACAATTAGCGATAAACCACTAAGGTTTAAGGCAAAGTATTTAAAATTGATGACAACTGTAATTTTTTAATAACTACAAAGACCTAATTATGCTGCTAAAACAATTACAATCAGGTACCAATCCTAATATCTGTACCAGATGCTCTTGCTCTTGCTTCCTTTGGGCATAAAGCTGAACTATGTGAATACTTGAAAACCAAAGAACAACCTCTTGTCACAATATAGTTTCCTGGGCACAAAATTTGTTCTAGAGAACAGCATTGCTCAACATATAATAGGTGAGAAAATGAATCATTAAAAAGTTGTGACAAAGTTTAATCATGACAGATTAAACTAAGCAGACAAGTCTGTAACACTAAGTCAAAACCAGGTGTGATAGATGGCATCTTTTTGGATGGTATAATTTTCTTATTTGTTCCCTAATTACCTCCTCTAACTATGTTTTCTTTTGTTAAAAGTCTGGGGGTAGTAGACAGAAATGTGTTGCACAGAGCCAACGTGAGTTTTTTGGGGAGGGCAGTGACTGCGCTCTCCCAAAGTGGGATGAGTACCTAGACCTAGGAGAAGAGTCCAGGGAAAAGGAGGGGTCAGGTAAGAATGGGGTTATAAGGGGCAGAAAGGTAGCAGCAGCAAAACTTGGGAGGCTCCTCAAAAGAGCATAGGTTGAACATGCATCCAAGGCTCACAGATAATGAACAAAATTAAACTTCTTCTAGGTATGCAAGAAGTACTGTGTTCCAGGGAGCCATTAGAAGGGGGTTGGAAAGAAACCAAGACTGGGGGAAAGAACATGCCTTACCTACAAAGACATCCAACAGACACAGGTGAATCTTACGAAAATTCTTAAATATGTGATGTTTTGGGTATGTTCACAGTAAAGACTTTCTGAGACAGATCAGAGATCTTCAAATAGTATGAAAACTCTGAAACTTCAGAGTTCAGGTTGACTTGCAGTTCCTTCACATCGTGTCAAGCAAATAACCTCAAATAATCAACTTCTTGCAGGAAGAGTAGATAATGATATTCTTTGTATTTTATAGAAGATGTCACAATTATCATTTTTAATCATTGAGAAGGAAATAATATCATCCCTACACTTGCTGACATTCTCTGACTTACTGGATGAAAGTAAATAATAGAACAGGTTTTACTGACATGAAGTGTTACTGTGCTTTATCTGTAAATTTACCCATCTGCTTGACACCCATTCTAACCTCTTTTCTGTCTTCTTTATATTTGTCTTTATCCTCTTTATGAAAAAAAAAAAAAAAAAGAACCTGGATATGCTATGAAGTCATTTCCCGACTCAGCACAATGTGATTCAGCCATTAAACCACCTTCTCTTCATATACATACTTCTGTTGGCCTCCTAACTGGCAGCCAAAGACATTCGCAAAACTTTGTGAATTCCCGGAAAACATCCAAGTCATTTATTGATTCAGGCTGCTGGCTGATATTCTCCTTGAGTTCAGCAAACAAAAACAAACAACAAAGTGAAAGGATGGTGAAAAGTCTAGAAAGAATATAGCGAGTTACGGATTTTAGGCTGCATTTATCACACTTCTTTCATTTCTTTTAATCTTGTATTTAAGAAAACTGATTAGTTTATTCTTTATAAAACCTTCCTTGGACTATTCTACCAGCCATTTCCTATATCTATAGATTTCCATCAACTATTTTTTTACTTAGGTAACATGTAGTCCTTAGAAAGAAAGAACGCTCTTCTCATGAAGAAACTGGGAAAAGGAACTGGATTTTGTTCTTGGCTCAGCTAATGGCTTTTCCTATGGTACCAGGTAAGTTACTTAAGGTGAGATTCAGGAAAATGCTTAAACTCATAAATCACAATGCCAGTATCTATTCTTAGCAGAGAAACACAGTAATTTTCTCTAGTCCACTTAGGCACATCAGGTATTATGAATACCTAGATTTAAGTGTAAGAAGTTATTCAATAAGCACACCTAGAAGCATTCCCCGATTCATTTTTTTTGTGCTGAGTATTCAGGTGACAATTTTTTTTCTCAAGGGTTTCTGAAATTCAAAGACAAGGTTCTCTATTGTTATATACTCAAAAAATTATCTAAACCTCTTTTAAAACTAGCAGTCCCTGACCACACAGAGTTCAACTCAAAACAATGAGCTCATGCTCCTTATTTTCCCATTGAAATACAGGTCAGAGCTCTGTCTCCTTCAGCAAGGGAAAAACCTGGATCCTGGGCCTTCTGCAGCCTCCAGGAACTGCAATCACAACTCCCACTTCACAGGGTGGCCTAGATACCGTGCAGAAGGTTAACCTCAATGAACACACCCTTCCCACCTGCTTACTGAGGCTAGGGCATGGGATAGTCAGAGAGAAACCTCAGAGAAACCATGGAGCTAATCTGGGAGTAATATGCTAACACAAAAGCAGTCCTGTCACTTGAGTTTAAAGGTCAGACCTGTTCTGTGTCAGGTCAACAGTCATTTTTTTTAACTCATTTTCTTCATCTCCAGCATGGAGGGAACATTTCTATGCCTGTTTAAAGTATTGAACTAGTTCATGTCTTTCAAATAGCTTTATTAATTGAAAAATTATGTAGTTTAGAAAATAAAATGTGTCTTTGAAGCCTATTGACTTTTTGAAAACTTCTACTATTCATAATATTTTTATGACAATTTTATTTACTTCTTTTTTCTTTCAAATTGACAGACCATTATGTGGTTTCTGTTTTTCATTTATACGGGACTTTTAAAAATGAAAAACATCAGTGATGGTTTCAGGTGGGTTTGGGTTTTCTGTTTTTTGG
>RSEF01000001.1:50911642-50959390 GCA_003993805.1 Himantopus leucocephalus
AAGCCATTCTCTGCCCAGCCTGTATTTGTGCTTGGGATTGCCGCAGCCCACATGCAGGACACTGCCCTTGGCCTTGTTAAACTTCATGAGGTTTGCATGGGCACACATCTCCAGCCCATCCAGGTCCCTCCGGTTGACATCTCTGCCCTCCAGCGTGTCAACTGTTCCACACAGCTTCGTGTCATCAACAAACTTGCTGAAGATGTACTCAATCCCAACATCCGTGTTGCCAACAAAGAAGTTAAATAGTACTGGTCCCAGTACTGACTTCTGAGGAATGCCACTCATCCCTGGTTGCCACTTGGACATTGAGCTGTTGATNATGCCACTCATCCCTGGTTGCCACTTGGACATTGAGCTGTTGATCACAACTCTTTGAGTGCAACCACCCAGCCAGTTCCTTATCCACCGAGTGGTCCATCAGGCAATTCCATGTCTCTCCAATTTAAAAACTAGGATGTCGTGTGGGAGCGTGTCAAATGCTTTGCACAAGTCCAGGTAGGTGATGTCAGCTGCTCTTCCATTACCCACCAACGCTGTAACACCATTGTAGAAGGCCACCAAATTTGTCAGGCATGATTTGCACTTAATGAAGCAATGTTCGCTGCCACTGATCACCTCCTTATTTTCCATGTACCTCTTAGCAGAATTTCCAGGAGAATCTGCTCCAAGATCTTGCCAGGCACAGAGATAAGACTGACTGGCTTGTAGTTCCCTAGTTCTTCCTTTTTTCCCATTTTAAAAATGGACATTATATTTGCCCTTATCCAGTCAGTGGGAACTTCACCAGACTGTCATGACTTCTTAAATACGGTGGAGAGTGCTTGGCAACTTCGTCTCTCAGTTCCCTCAGAACCTGCGGATGAATCTCATCAGGTCTTATGGACTTGTGCACCCTCAGGTTCCTCGGCTGTGTAGGTATCTGGAAGGGATCTGCACAACATTTCACTCTCTCTGAGTTCAGAAATGATATGAAGTTGAAGAAATACTCCTGGTAGTTTTTCAAAGACAAACACACAGATGTATATGAAAAACTGATTTTGCCATCCAAAAAAAAGGTCATGCCTGTGTAAAAATAACTCTTAAATAAAAAGGGGTAATTTTGAAATCCACTTCTCTCCCCATTTTCCTTTCCTTTCCTTTCATGAAATAGCTCTATCTCAAAGAACTTTTCTTTAAAACGAAATTTATGCATTATTTGTAAAGAATTGTAATTATTAAAAATGTAAAACAAACATTTGGCTTTTAAAGAAGTGAAAGCAAAGTTTTGTTTCATTTGATATTAGCTGTTTCACAGCTGAAGACCACATACAGAGATTCCTATGATCCAGTTCTAGGATCAATGTAAGCATTTTCATCTGAGCATCCTTTATTGTCTCTTTTAAGCCTTTTAATTTATTTTGGTTTGGTTTGGTTTGGTTTTGGTTTTTCTTTTTTCTGAGGTCAGGTACAGGACTTAACTATAAGTTAAGCATTTGGCCAAAACACCAATTTTTTGGCTTTAATTGGCTATAGTGTTACGTTATCAAACATGAAAGACAGGAAGAAAAAATACTTTTTTTAAAATAACATTTAAATTGTATTACTAAATTCATGCTGTTTTCCCCCATATATCATGGTGAACTTATATTGGTGCAATCAAATCAAGCATGTAAAATATGGATGTTCCACATCTATCCCAAATGTTATTATGTTTTAAATTATTTGATTTTGAAAAGTGAGAAAAAAGGTAATTTTTTGGTATGTTTTTTCCACATTTTTTCTGTACAATTCCTGTATTGCTATCTTTTTTTTTTCATTAAATCCAAATTTTTCCTGTGTACATATAACTCAAGGAGATTGGATGCTTAGAGAAATTGTGACTAAACGTTGTGAGGTAAGTGTTAACAAAAGAAGAAAAATCTCTAAAAAGGCCCCAAACTTCATTTAAAAAGCAAGAATTAGACATTCTGACTAGCATCTGAAATAAATCTTATTGTAAAGATTCCTGAAACGGACGGATGCACGAGAGTCAGACTCTCGGGACCACATTGCTGCTGTGTGATGGTGAGACGACTGAAGAACAGTAAGAATCTCCTACAGGGAAAGAAGATACTTCAGAAGCACTACAAAATATATGCGACATGATTGACTACTGATTACATTTAAACTGTGAGACAGGTGAGGATACAGATAAAAGGGGGAAAAAGTGTACTGCATAGTTAGAGCTAGGGTTATTCTGCCATTTCAGCCTATTTACTGAAATGGAATGAAGTGATAGAAGAAATTAAGTTTTAATTATGATTTCTTTATCTTTTGTAAAATGAAAGCAATAATTTGGAGGATTAAGATTAAGTGAAATTCCTTTTGTTTTATAATATGTATTTCCATGATTTTCTGTCTAAATCAATATTTCAGAATGATACTTATTGAATTCCCTTCCAGGAGAGGATCAGTTATGTCAAGCTGCTTCTTGAAGTTTAAATTCAAGCTCCACTTGGATCAGAGGATATCATTTGGATCACTTTATAATTTTTATAGCAGTTGAAAATATTGAAAAGAAGTCATCAAAGAGGATGCTAATTGCAATCAAATTAAATCACTGGATGGATTAGAATTAGGATGCAGAACTCTGGGAAAATGTCTGCTTTGATGCATCCTGCTGGTAACATGCTTTATTTCTGTGTATTCACCAACATCTTTTGAGTACTTTTTCATCCTAATTAATAGTGTGAGATTCACAGTGACCCAACCATAGACTGAAGAAAACAAAAAGGTTCTTGCCAGTTGTTAAGGGAGTAGTTTTACTTAAGAATAAGACATTATTAGTTATGCAAAATCATGTGTTTGTAAATTCCAGAATCTATATATATATATCTCAAATCACCCAGCTCACCACTATTGGAATAAATGAAAAAAAGAACCTTTTTTTTTCCCCCCCTGGAGTAGTCAAATGAGGTAGCTATGAGTTTGAAGTGTAGTCTTGGTATTGTCACGCAAATAAGCACTTCAAGAAAATCTCCTCAATATATATTGCAAGCCAGAACTGTGGAATTAATTAGTCTGTTCTTCATGGTAGATTTTTCCATAAAACTTTTGAATGTTCATATAAGGAAGGCTTTTCTTTCTTTAATTTACTCTTCTATTAAATTTTCGTGTACATCCAAGGGAATGTTTTACTAAATGAAATGAATGGATGCAAAGGAAAGTTAACTCAAACCAAACTAGAAAACTGTTTATAGGCAGTTCCAGAGGCAAACACATGCACATGCACAAGGATTTCAGTAAATGTCAAAAACGATAGCAAAAAGATTCTTTTCAAGTCTGGACACCAAATAACAATCCTTCTTCCTTTTAGGGGTGTTTTTCCAACATTGGGGGCAATACTTCATGTAACAAACTTCAGATAACATTTAAATATATTTACAGGCATAATATGTTTATAAATATAAATAAATATTTATAAATATAAACATATTATATGCAATATAGAGCATATATAAACTATCTTCCTGTTAAAATCTCCAGACTATGATGGCAACACAACGTTATGGCAGGTAACATTTAGACTAACAACATATAAGTGTCTTTTTCCAAACATAATCAAAAATGAAAACATTCTTAGTAATTTGAAACATCAGCCATGGCGGATACTCCATTTCTCAGTCCAAGCCTTCATTTGCAACAAGCAGCGATTTGATTTTCTTATGTCAATCTTATAAACTGAAATTCGTCTTCAATACTTCTTATACTAGATGTACAATTTCACTGAACAATGAACCTTATGCATTTTTCATAAATCAATCCTCTCATTAACAAAATTTACACAAACTGTATTTGTTTACAGGGTTTCCGTAAAGTGGGTTCAAAACTGTTGCTTGGGGTAAGCCAGAAAACATAAGATTGCCCATCAGTCTATCTTACCTTACATGAGTTTCTGTGAATTTTTTTCCATCCTTTTTTTTTTTTTTGTAATTTTTAATATTACACAGGTCTGATTAAAGCAAAGAAAGATAAATTTGAAAAATTAAAAATTGCTATTCATATGTAATCCTTCAGAAAGAGAAATTGAACAGACTGCATTGCTAGTAGCTCAAAAGTAGTTTTTCAAATAGCAGCTTTTTACTCTTGTTTGTAACCTCACATAGGTATGAAATTGAAATACTAACCTCCTTATTAAAATATGCATTCATTGCAAGCATTGTCTGATTTATTCTTGTAAAATTTTTCTCATAAACATTGGCCTGCCTGCATTGGTCTTTAAATAAATGTCTTGGTTGGAGCAACACAAGGTTAATTTCTTTTCTAATCCTTGGGAAAACTGCACTTTTAGAAGACTCTAATGTCTGAATTTGTGAAAATATTTACTCTCTAGCCAGCTATGATGTGTGAATTTCAATGTCTCAGTGTTTTTGAGTTAGTCAGGCACAGGGATTAGGAGGAACAAGACCCAGGCACTTGAGCCAAGCTGGACAACAGGATTATTTCATACCATGAACATCGCATTCAATATAAATTAGAAAGTTTGTCATGAAGTTTTTTTCCTTGATGGAAGTGATCCAGAGAACTTCTTGCCCCAGTGCCGGACCCCCGATACCTTTCCTTCCTCCTGAAGCCATAGCACTTGCAGTGTCCAACATTTGCTGTCCACTGCTGGGAGTGCACAACTTCATACTGATATCATTGGCTGAGTATAGTCCTTGTATATTTTATACTGGTATCAGGATCAATACTGGTTCTTTAGTATTATTAATGTTAATTATTTAGTCTTATCCTATTAAATACATTTATATTTCAACCCTTGGGTTTCTTTGGTTTTTTTTCCTGATTTCTCTTCCCAGGTTAGGGAGGGGTCATTGGGTGATAGAATAATTGTCTGAACAACAATAAATTGTTGTGGGTTTCTCAAACCATAAAAATAAACAAACAAACAAACAAACATGCCTTTCAAAAGGAGAGAAAAAATAAAAGTGTTAAGAATTACATGAACTTTGTCGGCAGTCATGAGAAAAGATTGGGGAAACAGCTATTTGTTCTATCAACCTTGAATGACTCTGTAATTTTAAGACAATCATCTCCTCTAAGCCTATTGTTCACAGAACTCTTTTTGTTACAGGCAGCTGAGATAGGAAGAGAAGTTAAAAATAATCCTTCATATTTGAGAAAAAAAATCCCAGAAATATCTCCAAAAGACTTAATTGGTTTTGCAAGACTCCTTAACTGGGATGCCAGCAGACATTTCCGATGTGGTTATGGCCATCAGGACAAGAAGGTCGGAATCCATCCAGGTGCTCTCCCATCTCCGTATCTGTATTTGTCTTTTACCCTCAGCTTTTATCGTCAGGGTATAAATAATTTGGGGACAGGTGATAAATTTTCTTCTGTGTTTGCTTAATGACTATCACAATAGTATTCTTGCCTTCAGGTTGCCACATGTTATCAAAAAATAAACAATAAATCAGAATAATGGAAAGGGATGTGTATTAATGACGTTAAATATAGAACAGAGAATAAATATTCTACAACACTGCCTAGGTTGCCAGATGACTACCATGGCTTCCAGCTCCCCTACATTCTTGCTTTTCACTCACTGTAGAATTGCATGGAGCGCCGGGCGACTCAGTCACAGAATAAAGTAATCTGAAGTACTATGCTTTTGACAGTTTAAAGAAGCAGGTTGTGTTTTTGTGAGACCTCACAAAGGGATATAATTATGTTTTTGTATGTTTTCCGGGTTACAATAAGATGTGTTGTTGGTTTCACCCCCACATCCTCTGAGCTCTGTTCATGGTGATTTTTGTCCTATTTGTGATTCTACCATGGATTAACCTTTAAATGCACTACATATATATTTGTAAGAAAAACACTTCTGCATATGCAGCTGAGATCAGTAGAAAGGATCCAGGCAGGCTTCTTTTTTTATAAATGAGGTAGCTGCTATGTCCTCCTCTGAGAACAGGCCTGAACTCTGACACTTTCTCCCTTCCCACCCCAGAAAGCTTTCTAGAGACCAAATTTTCAGGGAACACTAAACTGTAAGTGCTAGGAGAGAAGACAGAATGGATTTCGGGCAGTTTTGATTAAACCTTACGTCATACACATTTTTATTGTGTTATTGTGCATTTTCATGTAAAGGTGCGGCACTGAAGCATGGGATAGACAACCACTTTAAATTCATTTGAATAAACCAATATAACACTAAATTTTTATTTGTTTATTGATTTTTTCCTAAATCTCTTAGGAAAAATAGTTTTATCAGGAGACTTGCCAAAGTAAAGGAAAATAAACTCATTATCTCAAGAAAATTAATTTAATTCCTCATAGATTCCTTTGGAGACTATTGTGTCATAAAGATTTATGAAAAACTCTGTCCATATATGTGGCACACCCTAGCTATGATGATATAGTTAAAAAATAATATTATATGCTTGATTATGGAGGCCCGCCAGCTCTCAGTGTGGGTTACAGTTATGGATCTGTTTTGACCATTACACAGCAAATACTAACATCTGGAAACTTGAAGTTCAAAGGTTATTTTTCTCATAAAGCTGCACCAGTATGATTCATAAAAACCCAATGTTGACCTTCAATTTAACAAAATCCTGCTGCTAATATTGTATTGTAAAATATAGGGTGTCTCTTTCCTTGACTTGGTTTGATTTTTATTTTATTCAACTATTTAATCAACTAGAAAGGGGCTTTTGAAAATAACTCATCCTTGTGATTATAATGCAGAAATTTGTACAGATAGATTACTAGTGTTTAACACACCTGCATATGTTAACCTTTACCATAAAAAAACAAATCTTTTATGATTGCCTAAGAAGCTCCTGACTTGTTACATATTGCCTGCAGATTGTTTTTTTCCTTTGTCATCGTCTTTCTCATTCCTCGTGATCCTCATCATGGTATACTACTTACAGTTCTATTCTTCCTGGGTTTATAGTGCCTGAAAGAAGACACTACAAAAAAATACATTAGCATAAATTAATCGCACGTTCTAGCTCATGCCTTTGGGCCATGGGGGTGTGCAGTAGATTAAATGATTTCCTTAATACTCCTGCGCAGCTGGATTCCCTTTCTGCCCATTTTGTAGCTCTGGACTGTGTCTGTGTGCTGATATTACCTATGCTCTGACAAGCAAATGTGGTGGGCATTGCACATACACCTCTATCCAATTCTCCAGGCAGTCGCTAAGTTCCGTACAATACTTCCCCTCCCCATACATGTGATATGGACTGTAGCAGGTAGCAACCAGGTAGCAACCTGGGATGTTGTACAGCCCAGCAGCTATTGCTAGAACTACATATCCTGTCAGGTAATCTGGGAATGCCTAGATTCAAATACCAATTGATCATAAGTTTCCTCCTTTCCCCATCCTTCTTGCAGTCACCAAATACTTGCCTGTAACCTAACTTTATTTGTAGCACTCCTCTTCTTTCTTCTGTTTGTGGCTTTCTTAAATTAGGAACCTGAGCAAGCAGACCTCCTCTTCTCGCTATTTAACAATGGGAATAGAAAATTAAGGAAAACATCCATAATCATAGGGCTAAGCTAGAAAACTATTCCTTACACTGTGTCTGGTTTGGCAAGCAATAATGAGCATTGGGTTGACCAGCTGGGAATGACCAATAAGCTTGGTTTCTTATTTCCACATGCTCTCTTGCCTGTAGATTGTAAATAACCAGGAAATCCTGTATTCAAGTGGGAATTCTGTGGAAATGAGAACTATCATATACTCCATTTAATCCTCATTTTAATGAGGCATACATATAATTGAGCTGACATTAGAAAGTTGCATTTGCCGCATGGAGAAATGATTGATAGCTTGGTCATGCTAAACTTGCCTCCCTACCAAAAACAATTAAAATAAAAGGAAATAAAAACAAAGAGAATTCACCAGCTAATATCTGTATTTATTTCTTCTGAGTAGCAAGAGAGTTTCCTGTAAGTACTTTTAAAGGAAAAATATTTTGGAAAGCCAAAGTGTTAAATACAAATCTACAGGAGAAATGAAAACTGTTACGTTTTTAGGATCTGAACTTGAAATTCAATTCAAAGAGCTGCACAGCATTAAAAAAAAAAACCAACACAACAGGGGTAAAAAGTGCTTGTTGGACTGAAAGGTAGAATGACGTGCTTTAACCCATCTTTGACTTCTGTTTTATATTGTTGAATGACAACTCCCTTGAAAAGAAGAGTTTAGAACTGTAGTGCTGACTTAACCTTCATTACATCTCTGTTATAATAGAAAGACAATCTCATTTAGTGGGTTTGACAGTGCGTTTTTCAGTATGTTTTGAAACCTTTTTCTTTTGACATATATTTTCCTTAGCTGAAAAGATGTGCTATGATTAATGAACAGCTGTTTTTTTTTCTTTTTTTTAACATGTACTAGGTGTCTGTCACTTAACATTTGTCAGTCTTCCATCACTACCTGTGAACAAATGTTCCTAATTAACTGTATCAGGAGGTGTGGGGACTACAAAGGGGTGAGCTGTATCTGGGACACTGACAGCTTCATTTGTTATGAAGCTAAATGTCTGAGGTATTTAAGATCCAAAACTTGATGTTCTGTCATGGTATCTTCTGATGGTAAACCTTTATGGCCTGACCTTAGAGACTGACCGAGTTAAACATGCAGGAATCCTGCAAGACATCCATAGACATGTTAGTTGTCTGAGTTTTTCATGTTGGAAAGTAACATGGTAATAAATAGACCTTTGTGGTTTATTATCCTTCTTGTAAATCTATTCTTTCCCAGGTCAGCTGTGATTTACATAGTCACTAACTAACCATTTGTTTGTTTTGGAAAAAAACCTTGTAATTCAGGGGCTTTTAAGTAGAGTAAATGAACTGCTTCTTAAAGATACCGAGAAGGTAACTAAGAAAAGCAAGTAAGCTTAAATTGGCAGTATTCAGGTCTGAAAGTGTAGTTGAAAATTGTGTATGTAGGAGTCTGCAAATTGGAAAAGACTGAAAAAAAATCATAATCTTTAACCTTACACTAAGGGAAGAAATACAGCAAGAGCTGTTCTTATGAAGAGAAAGAAGAGATGAATGAAAATTATGGCCTAGATCTTGCTTGGTTTATTTCTAATTGGACCTCTTTTTACCTCAGTTTGAAACATGTTGATATTTGATGCTGCATAAAAGTTTTGGCTCTATGCAAGAAAATATAGGTCTCTAATGCCAAACCCATATTATATGTAAACCGTTTCCATCGTTAAGCAGACTTCTCTATGCAGATCTGCTGCATACATTCATACCTTGATGTAAGGAAGTGTTAGTCACAGATAATGGAATTTTTTTTGTATTTTTGAAATATTTTCATTTTGAATGAAGTAAGGCCCTCTTCATTTGCTATACCTCTGCAATCAATATGCAGTCCATATTTTCCAAGCCTGAATTTTATGATTTTAAACATCTGACTTCTCATTTAGTTAATTTTCCTCAACCTTTCTCTAGCTCACTCTTTTTTTTTTTCCTCCACTATTTGGGTGAGCATGGAGGAAAAACTGAAAGATAAGTTCCTTGTTTTTTTCTTTTCCTCGGGCAGAAAAATCAACTTTACTTATGAATTGGTTGTATTGTATGACTCTCAGATCATACAACCTTTTCATTTCACTTTTATTTGAGTCTTTGCTTGTGTCTTGGGAGTTTATTTACTAATACAGAACACACAACTTCTGAAGCACAAAGTATAATGAATGGAACATCAAAAAAATGAAAGCAAATGATTTGTGGTTTCCAAGGGGAAAGAAAAATCTCTGCAGCAAGAAATACTTACAGACGTGGTTGGAACACACAACCAATACAGAAAACCTTAACAGTCTGATGCTGCTCATTTTAATTCCTTATCATCAAAAGTCCTTATTTATTCTCCTGAAGTTGATCTCTAGACATGTGATTAGAAGCAGAATTTAATCTATTATTTTGATGGTAAACCAGTAACCCCTAAAAAACAAGTTAAATAATTATGTTGTTTTCCTAAATAACGTCATTTTAATAGCAGTAATTATAAATCTTTCTTTTATATCTCATATTATTAATATATTAATATAATAATATTATTATTAAAGAATGGTTGAAGAAGACTTGAATGTTCTTTGAATGTAAAAATTTTATTTAAGAACAAAATCAACCAGCATCTTCTATGGTAAAAAGTTAAAGATATCCTGATTTCAAAAGCTGGTAATTGTTTTTATGTCCACAAAATCTATCTCTATCATATCTAATACTGGAACCCTGATATCAGACAGGGATAACTTGACATAACTATATTCCGAATTACATGTGTTCCTTTTCATTATTGCCTCTGATGAAGCAAAGAAATATTTTTTTCTGAGAAATATTTTTATGTTGATTCCCGTGCTTAGGAAGACCCTCACTACTTTTTGCGAAGTCAGTTAAATCTTGTCTTTTCAATATCTCTACAAAACTAAACATTTATGTTCTAACCTATGTTGCTTATGATCCCTGTGCTTATTGACAATCATTGTCAAATGTTGCTGGTGTGCCAACAGCACGGGATTAATATTATTCTGTTGCAGTGTTGTCAATCTCTTGTCCTTGGCCCAACCCACTCCTCTGCTTGGTTTCTAGAGTGTTTCCCACAATGACCTCTTAATCGATTTCAAGATCTTCAAAATGCCATGAGGAAAAGATAATGCCAAGAAATAAATTGACTATGAGCTATTGAGGTTGATCTTTTCTTCAAATAAAAGCATTTATCAAGGTAAATTTACCTACATTTACCTACATTTGTATGTCGCTTCTTTTGGTTAAAGAATGTATCACAATGTATCTTCACTTTCTGTTATCAGATCTTTGATATTTATGTTAACTTTTTGGTATAGGAATATTTCAGCTTTAAAGAAGAATATATATGTATTTACTATGATTTAGCTTAGGTTTGTAGGGTCTTTCATGACCGTGAGTTGTCTGAGTGTGCACCTGCAAGACTTTTAAGCCACGTGCCAGTTTCAAGGAAATTTGATGAAAAGCTAGAAGTATCAGAGATGATTGGGTTTCTGCACTCTTTTTGAAAATCAATACTGAGTAAAACCAAGTGAAAGGCTGAATTCAGTCTTCAGGAATTCTTCTTGGCAGCGTTTGGAGAGGCAATCAGCAACTGAGTTTGGCCAGTGCACATGTAGCTCCAAATACCTACAGCATGTAGTGTTTCCTATCTGTAGTCAAATCCTTGGAGGGATTGTAGTAGTCACTGGGGTTAGAGCTAATAAGGAAGAAAAATACGCACAGATACCCCGGTTTCCATTGGTCACAAAATATTGCCATTCCTTCAGGACACAGAACGTCACTGGTTCAGGCTTTGTAAGCAGGAACATGAAACATTTTCCAGAAGAGAGTACGAATTTCAATGGGTTTTTTTCATTGTAATTTATGATACAGAAGTGATCATGAGTGCATTAAAATGTAATTATCCATCTTCATTGATTTTAAATTTCAGTTATCATCTACTCTGTTTTTCTACCTATAGCACACAGAGGCTTGCAAGACCCTAAAATTTTACTGTCATAAATTAAGTTTTCATGAGGAAGATTATTTCTAATGGCTAAAGTAGGATCAATGTCTTCCAAATGTTGTATGTTACACCACCACAGATTTTGAAATATTCTACATCATTAACAACACTTCAGAAAATAAATCATCTTGTTGACACAGTCATGCTGTTCTTGTGAAATAGAAATTAAATAATTTATTTAAAACCATTACCTTTTTTTCAAATGAGGCCTTATTTATCTCATTCAGCTCAGAATGACAAGAAGTGTTAACCTGTTCACAATGGCAGTTCCAAGGAATTGTTAATTAATATTCTAATTTTTGTTATCCTTTTTGCTGCTTTGCCTTCACTTAGGAAAATGTGACTCCATACGTTATAAGTTACACTCAGAAGATTCCTGTAAATTTCTTATAACTATTCTTACAATGAGCTTTTCACAACAGTTTGAATGTTATCCAGAAAGCGTGCATAATTTGTTTCCCCAGGCTTGCAAACTCACTCAGAACCACAAAGCTTGCAATCAAGAACAAATAGAAAATGCTGCCACTGAGCCACTATCAATCTGCTAGTAAAATCTATGAGCTCCAAGCATGACAGGAAAGGCTGTTGAAACTATTAAGGCAAAGTTAAGAAGAAAAGCATTGCTTCACAGCTCCTGGTATGAAAAAACTGGGGCCATGAGTAAGCAAACAAATGAGGACTAATATATATAAAGGAATGATTAGAAAGATTTTTTTATGTGTATATATATACACATGCTAATTTATTCTTTTGTAGCTCAAAAATACTGTCTTGATGCTACAGAGACCACAAAAACACCAAAAAACACCACAAAGAGTGAGAATATCAGAAACAAGAAGCTTTTTTTTCAGGGTATGAGACTAATGTACAATATTTAATATACTGCCATTCTAGATATTGTGATGGATTGATTCAATTTGTTGAACTAGAAATATGGGGGTCATCATGCACAATGTAAAATGTCTTTGAAAATCCCCTAGGAATTCATGAACTACTACAAACTGCACTTCAGGGAACTGACTGATGACCCTATAAGTGAAAAATTAGTAATTGTTTTAGACCCTATGAGGAGACAACATTATGATCCTAAACATTATGTTTTCAAAGTTCAGGTTCTTTGTACATTTAGTATTTCTGCAATATCTGAGCTCATTATTAGTTTGACTTAACAGAAAAAAAAAACCAAACCAACCCAAAACCTAGTGAAGTTGTTCACAGTTGTCGACTCATTTGTGAGTGGTAGGAGAAATTATTCAGTTCTTTCCTCTTTTGCTTATTGAAGTAAAATTCATGCAAGGCCTTTTATTAGAACCAATATCTCCTAAAATTTCAAATGAAGTTCAGCCTAAATTTGACAAAATCCTATAATTCTAATGAAGTTAATGAAATTGTACTGGGTTTGTATGAATGATCTGGCTTTGGGTGTTATCTTCTCTTTCTTTCATTATTCTAGTATTATCTTGACATCACTGTTAAATCAATCAAATTTTGCCTATATTAAAGTTTTCTAGCTTTCTACAGCTTCAACTGAAGCTTGCCTAAGTTATTAAAACTAAAGTTTTCCTTTTAGATTAGTATTTTAACAATATATCTTTTCCAATGTATTAGCTGCTACTGGAAATCCAAGACTATGTCATTACTTGCAATTTATTAACGAAAACGCAACTAGTTTAGAAATTTCTTAGGTAATAACATAGTGCAAAACTTTGAACATATATTTTGCAAAGAGCTTTTAAAGTCTCCCTGAATAAAACACAAAAAATATAACACATCAGCAATAACAATGAATATTGTCTTGACAGTTGATTTTACATAAACAATAAACCACAAAACAAGAATATAGTAGTATGGAGTGCCTGCATTTTGCAGAAAGCACACACTGTGTGATGTTACCTGCCAAGGTAATAAGATTTACAATGAACAATATGAATAGAACGTTGTAAGTCAATTCACCAAGAAAGTATTGAATGCAAAAACTACATAAAAATGCTATTAAGAACACGACAACAGATATAAAGAAGTCTGCCACTCTGACTTAGTTTGAACTAGCTGGACCTAGATATTGCTTCTTATTTCCAAAGAGTTGCTTTGTATCAGCAGTGTAGAAGATGAACTTAAAAATTCTCAGACAGGGTTGGACAATGCTTTCCTCATTTAGGTTTGGGTTATGTGTAAAAATAAATATGTAATGTTTAGGAAAAATGGAACCTGATGTACGTAGTCCATGATTTGGTCTTATTACAATGCAGAAACTGAACTCGATTGAGGATTGAAATGAACAGTTGTCTTGCTGTGATAGTAGGTCAAACCTACCCAAGCTGCCTCTAAATACCAACTATTCTGATCTGTAGAAGGCAGAGAACTACAGACATGTTTGTAATAAATTATTCCTTCTATGCAGGCAACATTTTAACACTACTTAGTATATGGCTTATTGAAATTTGTTTGCCATTAATGAAATACTAATATTTTAAAGAAAACATTTGAATGTTATTCCTATGGATCCATGGATTTTTGCTGTTTGTAGTCTTTCACTGTAGTTATGACTGGTTCCATTAAAATGATGAATAATATGAATTTAATTTCTAATGGCATCTTATAATAGCTATGTTAAATTTCTTACGCTATATTTTTGCTCAGATCTTTTATTCCCTTTCGAAATTTCTGTAATAATGAACAGATAGTAAAAATCACAGTAGTGCAAATCCTAAATATCCCAAGTCCTTCAATACAATGAGTGTTTCAGTTTTGAGTTCATACGTGAATCAAAGATTCTTGCAGGACCTTTACAAGGAATCATTACAGTACTTGTGATGCAGTATGAATTCTGTGGACATTCTAGAGTGTTTTCTGTGACATTAAATGGTTTGTTTGTAATTAAAGATAAGTTATTGTCATATTTGATAGGCTCTTTCAGACCATCTCTGTAATATCCTGTAGATTTGTTATTCAGGTATGGGGTATTTTGAATTGGAACTTTTGGTTTTAGCAATTGATTTTCTCTTCCATCTAAAAAGATGACCTGGTAACCATACACATCCTGCTTCACTTTATTACTTTATATTACATAATAATTCCATTGCATCTTCAGGTATTTGCAGAGAGAAATAAAAATGCCCCAAATTAGTTCCAGTCCTTTTCCTTTCCTACCTTGGATTAAATGAATCAGCATAACCAACAACTTTCAAAATAATTGTTGTTTTACAGTTCAACAAAATCCATTTCTACTTTTGACCATTATTCAACATCATTTGAAATTCACTGAGAAAAGAATGGAAACAACATGTTCTGAGTTACCCAGATGGCAAATCCCTTTTCTGTGAGTCACAGATACATCATCTGTAATTGCCCATTGCCGGTCAATACCCAAATAAAGAGGGTCTGATCATAGCCAGAATTCGTAGGAATTAGATCTTGGTAAGAAATGAAGAACACTTTAACTCACCTTTATATTTCTCATTATTGAGAGTGTGCCATTGAATATAATATACTTATATATGTATAAGCACTTGCCTTAGTTTTAAAGAATACATACACACAATCATGGAGATGCAATACAAGAAGGATCCTTTTTCTAAAAAGTACCTCAAACACTGAAATTAAAAGCTATTCCACAAAGCAGTTGAAAACCTAGTTTCCATTTAAAGTTTAACTACCTCTAGAATGAACTTCCATCATATAAGACAGTTTGCATTACAGAGTAATTATCTGATCAAAATGCTTTGACCTTTTTCCTTACTGTCATTGTGGTGGTATGCCTTGGACATACTATATACCAAATTTATTTTAAAATGTCTATATGAAGATGTTACACTGCATATAAGTATTCACAATCTATACAGCCTATTTTATGCTGATTGCCTGTACTACCACATCAAGAATAATTAAAAGTGTGAATTAATAATCTGCAGGGCTTCTATCATACACATATTTTTAATTAATTCTTTAATAAAAATCACAAACACAAACTAACCAAAGTAAGGTAAAAAAGAACAAAAATTAGGATTTAAGTGAAACTTGAACAGAGAAAGGAGAGGGTACTACAACTTCACTGGAAGTTTACTTGCCAGATAAATTCCAGCCTTTAATTTTTTTTTTTTTTAATGGAAGGATCACAGCTCTTTAAATACAGTGGTACTACTGGTGCAGCTGTAATGAGGAAGAACAGATGATCAAGATTTGTGGCAGCTGTGTGCTTCAGATAATATACTACAGAGGATGAATTAACTCAGAATCATCAGTCTAGAGAGAAAAATATGCGCTCACCCAGGGGACACTTATGTCATAAGCTTTCGTAAAACAGGAAAGAGTCTAGACAGATAGTTACATGAAAAGCTCTCCTTTCAGAAAATTTACACGAAGGGTATTATTAGAAAAAGAAGGCATCTGATACTTTGCATGTAAGTCTGCTTCATATCATGTTATTAACAATAATAATGTCCTATATGTTGTGTTCACAGAGTATCATCTCTTTGCTATGCATAGAATTTTGAGGGTGTGCCATGATCACCCAGGAAATTCATATATTCCAGTCCTATGTGAAATGCAAAAAGTTATGAGTAGCTAGTCTTTTTCTACGTTTGCATTTTCAAAGCAATACAGATGATAACATTAACAAGCCTGCAGTTTGCAGTCCTTAAGATGGTACAGGTTAGGGTTAGGTTAGACCTGCTGGAAAGCAGCTCTGCAGAGAGGGACCTGGGAGTCCTGGTGGACAACAAGTTGACCATGAGGCAACAATGTGCCCTTGTGGCCAAGAAGGCCAATGGTCTTCTGGGGTGCATTAAAAAGAGCATGGCCAGCAGGTGGAGGGACGTCATCCTCCCCCTTTCGTCTGCCCTGGTGAGGCCTCATCTGGAGTACTGTGTCCAGTTCTGGGCTCCCCAGTTCACGAAGGACAGGGAACTACTGCAGAGAGTCTAGTGGAGGGCTACAAAGATGATCGAGGGAATGGAGCATCTCTTTTATGAGGAAAGGCTGAGAAACCTGGGTCTATTTAACCTACAGAAGAGAAGACTGAGAGGGGATCTTATTTATGCTTATAAATATCTAAAAGGCGGGTGTCAAGAGGATGGGGCCAGGCTCTTTTCAGTGGTTCCCAGCAACAGGACAAGGGGCAATGGGCACAAACTGGAACACAAGAAGTTCCATCTGAACACGAGGAAAAACCTCTTTACTTTGGGGGTGACAGAGCACTGGAACAGGCTGCCCAGAGAGGTTGTGAAGTCTCCTTCTCTGGAGATACTCAAAACCTGCCTGGATGCATTCCTGCGCAACCTGCTTTAGGTCAACCTGCTTTGGCAGGGAGGTTGGACTAGTTGATCTCCAAAGGTCCCTTCCAACCCCTATCATTCTGTGATTCTGTGATTCTGTGATTCTGTGAAGGCTCTAGAGAAATATTAAATCTCCCATGTGATAAAACTAATCAAACAAAACCAGGGAATACCAGGGCTGCCATCTTCATTTTCTGGTAAGATCCTACTTGAAAATGTTGCATCAGACTCATTCCTCAAGGGAAGTCCTTGAAATTATATTACATTTGATCTGTTGAGTGGTCAGACAAGGGATAAACACATCCTAGGAAATGGAGTTGACCTACTCTGACTTTTCTTCCAGAGGGATGTAAAGTATTACTTCAGTCACAAATAAAACTGAAGCTAACCTGTCATGGATTGACTACATGGATTAACTGCAACTGCCATGGATTAACTGCAGCTGGAGCTGGTGAGTACTTATTCTGATGATGTAGTTGCTTATCAAAACTGCTGAATCATGAAAACATAGCTTTCCACAAGGTTAGGTTAGTGTTAATGTTAGTGTTGATATCCAATGCTTGATAACCCTTCTGCTGAAGACATTTTTCCTCATATCCGATCTAAACCTCCCTTGGCGCAACTTGAGGCTGTTAGGGGGTTTGTCTCAGCATTAGGACAGAATGTCTAATTTAATAGCAGACTGCAAGGAGGGAGGCAGAATATGTAAGTGTGTCCTGTTCTTGGATGTCACATTTTTTCCTGAGCCTGTGCTTTTCCTGTTTCTGGTTGGAGGTTTGGGTTTGTTCCTGTCTCACATCCTAGCTGAGGAAACTTCATAGAATCATAGAATTGTCTAGGTTGGAAGGGATCTTTAGGATCATTGAGTCCAACCATTAACATAACACTGCCAAAACCACCACTAAACCATGTCCCTAACCACCACGTCTACCCATCTTTTAAACACCTCCAGGGGTGGTGATTCCACCACTTCCCTGGGAAGCCTGTTCCAATGTTTGATAACCCTTCCAGTGAAGAAATTTTTCCTAATATCCAATCTAAACCTCCCCTGGAGCAACTTGAGGCTGTTTTCTCTTGTCCTATCACTTGTTACTTGGGAGAAAAGACTGACACCCCTCTCACTACAACCTCCTTTCAGGTAGTTGTAGAGAGTGATAAGGTCTCCCCTGAGCCTCCTTTTCTCCAGACTAAACAACCCCAGTTTCCTCAGCCGCTCCTCATAAGGAGTTGAGCTCTAGACCCCTCACCAGCTTTGTTGCCCTTCTCAGGACACACTTGAAGCGTATTTTATTATGGGGCAGGTTTTAAACCTATTCTTTTGCTAAATGCATTAATTTTTGCATAACAATGCAAATAATTTAACCAGAATTACTTCTGTATTATCTCTTGCTTAAGTCAGTCACATTAGAGAAGTGACTTGACTTCAGTTTTACTATTCAAACTCTTGCCCCCCTCCCTTTTCCACCACTGCCCCCAGAAACACCCTCCCAAAAACCTTGTCTAAAAGAATCTCGCAGTTCAGCTCAGTTCTATAGTGACTGGAATATTTTCACATTATGAAAAAAAGGCTCCGGGAAAAGGAGTTCTATTTTTCGTGCCAGGGTTCAGTGGGAGGAAAAAAACAAAACTGAAAAGCTTTCTAAGGAGGCAACTGTTCTCAGTTGAACTATGATAAAGCTTTTGCAAAGTTCATCTTGCTTGAGAGCTTTTTCCTGTTTTTATTTGGTATTGTCGTTAGCATTATCAACGTAAATTTGTTCTCCCAATAGGTAATGGAAATGCTTAATCCCAGATTCTTCTAACTGCATCATGGTTTATTCAACTGATTTCATATTTTATGTTTAGCTTTTTATTTTATCCAGACCATATATGGTTTTATATTGTATTTGAAATATAAAAAATAATTAGATATTCTATATTTGTTATAAAATCAGAAAATATATGTCAAGAAAACTCTGAATTTCTCATTTGAGCATATTTAAGTGGCTAGACCAAGAAATAACTTCAATATCACTGTTGTTTGGAATCATATGACATTAAAACTAATGTCAAACACCTCACACTTGCCAGTTCAAGGAATACAGCCTCTGTTACTTATAAGGATAGTTTTTGACTTCAAATGCAATAAAAATTTAATATTTTAGAGCTAGAAAAAACTCAGTGAAAAATCTTTAGCACCATTGTGAATAGGGACATTTAATTTGCTCATTATTGTTCTCTGCATTGATGATAGAAATGAGACATAAATTTAATACTCTCCATTTAATATTGTTTCCTACTAAAAATTTAAATAAATAAATTCTATCTTGGCCATTAGGCATCTGAGAATTTAAAGGTTAATGGCAGCATGAGGTAATTTACTGTGACCCAATCTGCATTACATCTGTATCTGTTACTTTTCCCAGTCATCAACATTTGGTGCTTTGCATAACTGTCATAAAAAAGCATAGTTCTAATCATTTTGCGGGTTTTACCAGAAATGTATGATACAGGCTGTCAAGGCTATTTGGAGTTCAATATGCAGAGTTCATTGAGAAGAATGTCTTATCCTACTGGCTTAGCAAAAGAAAATCAATACATTAATTACGTTTGAAATTTCACATTCAAATTTTTGTAAATTTTCTGATAGAACATAGTCAGAAAATAGAGATTCGGTTGCATGTTTTCAGAAACCTATTTGTTTGAACAAATTTTTACAGGCAAGTGTCCTGCTGCTTCTCCTGATGAACTTTGGTTCTCAGTGTCTGTAGGTATTAGACAACTTTTGTGACGGTTTGTTGTGATTCAATGGAGTATGGACTGTTGTGATTCAGTGTTGTCTGGTTGTCAAGTTTAGTCTAACTGAATTAAAATGAAAGCTTAGATGACTTTGGGAACTCTGTCCTTGTTGAGAAGTATCTGCATCAGCATCTGCATCTGCAGTCAGGTATCTGAAAGCCTAGCAATATTAATATTTCTTTAAGACAACGCATTGTTTAATGGAAATTGTGTTTTCAGTAATTAAGAGTCCTTTTCTATCCATGGATGCAAGATGATTATGTTGTTCTACTGAGGCACTTTATTTGGCAGAGTGGGAATGGACTAATTTTGAAGTACCTCAAAACGAATATCCTAAAATCAGTTTGGTAAACTGGAATATTTTGTTTCAGGTATCTTTGTTATTTTCTCTTTGTCTTTTTTCTTGCTAGAAAGTCAACACTTTCCACAGAACGTTTCAACTTTGTAGAAAATTCTCAAGTAATTCTGGTATTATAGAAAACACAAACAAGTTGCACCCTCCAAAAAATCTAAACTTTTAGCGGGTTTTATTTGGTTGGTTAGTTGTTTTTGTCGGGTTTTTTTGGAGTATGAGAGAGTTATTTTCAGGACAACATTGTAGTGGTGTCAATCTTTCAATCTTGGGTTGGTACGTAGAAGCAGCCTCGAGGCAGTGAGGTCTGCGGCAGTGACTAGAGAATATATTTTTTTTCCACTTTGTATCATAGAATCCCTTTATAGAGAGACTTACTATTGTTGGAAAGTGCACTAACCTTATCATTTTACATGCCTGTCATTGTAGTGATTAGTATGGACACTTTACCTTTCATAAGATATGCATACTTACCAGATACATATATACCATAGAGTGCAGTGACGAGTAGAACTCACTGAGTTATCTCTGGCAGCTCTGTAGCTGCATTAGCACAGCATTATGTTAGGGCTTTTTCTGTTGTGAGCTGAAGTAAATAAATCCAGGTGAACCACTGTATTACTGGTACTGTATTGATGAAACTTATACATCCCAAACATGGATACCTTTATCCAGTCCTGCATAGAGTCAGATAGGTATACAGATCACTAGGTATTGATAAAAATGGAAATAGCAAAAATAATTTATTAAACTATATGTTTAGTTGGGGAGATAGGATATCTTTGTTATGATAACATTTGTAGAACCTGACACTTTGAAGCAGGATGCAGGTAGCTAAAAATGTCACAGACCCTCCTCAACAAAAGTTAACTGGAGAATTAATTAAAGAAAAATGCTACTGGCTCTGAGGGCTGTAGTTAAGTTCGCTGATGAGCATCTTGGTCTGATTTTGGTCTGAAAGACAGAGAGAAAACAGGGGTAGTAGAGTGAAGACAGGACTTTCTTAAGGACAAGGTGTTAGGAAATACATTCATTACGGAACACAAGTGGGCTTAATTTACCATGACAGAAGAAGATTTCAAGGAAGACAGACAGCTATCATTGTTTTAAAATCACAGTAAATTACCTTGCTCTAGCTTCAAAATAAATGGTACTTTGGTATTAAGCAGGATTTCTGCTCACAGCCCATAAACATTCACATGAAGAAGCATGTATGTCCTGTCTCAGTGAAGACTGAGGATAAATGAAATCCTGGTGGAGGCAGAATTTGGTAACCTAGAACCTACTCAAAGCATGGGATAAGTATGAGGTCTTATTACAAGAACGTCAAAGGAATAAGACATGTCCTGAAAGGGTATCCGTAGACACACAATAAAAAAATCACAAATATGAAATATATGCTAAATGTATTACGTTTAATTTTTTAATGCACTGGCTTATTTTAGGTGTGCACCAGTGTATACAGTTCTGTTTAATTTATTGGTTAAAATAATATTACCTGACAGGTTAAAAATAATCTTAATCCAAACTATGTGTTATCTGTTTCAGCTAAACTGGTATTTAACTCAAAGACTGGGAAATGTAAACTTGACAAATACTTAATTATGTGAAATGTGTGAAGATTGGACATAGCAAAAAGTGAGTGAGAATGAATTGAATATTTAATGAATAAATTAACTTTGTGCCAATTTCTAGCAGTTCAATTTGCAGTGATCATAATAAACGAATGTTTGCTAAGATATTAAAACTACTGGAGTATGTGGTTTCCTAGGACAAAGAAGGCATTAAATCTCAGGTGTATCTAAGAAGGGTTTTGTTGTTTGTTTGCATTTGTTTTCTGGGTTTTTTGGGTGTGAGGATTTTTTTTTCCTTGCAGCTCTTGGGATCAGCCTTCTGTTAAAGTTGGAATTTAGTTGCAATATAGATTGAAACTTAATTCCAACTCATGTAGTTTCCATGGAACAAAGGTTGATTGCTCAAATTGCCCAGTAAGCAGAGGGAAGTAAAACATCTGTTATTTGTTTGAATTAATATGCATTTATCAGATAACGTTGCCTGTATGGTATGTTTTTCTGAATCCAATCTTATTTGTAGTTCTGGGAGAAACACTGTAAGGGGGGGGGACTAACTGGGTGATATTTTGGTACATCAAATAAAATACTTAAGAAATACAGCTATATTTTGTAAATAAAACCTTGTGGAGTTTAGCTGTGAATAGAGACCAACATAATTTCTGAAAATAACATTTATACTTGCACTCCATTTGACACCGTTCACTAGACAACAGATCTGAAAGTCAGGCTGATGCAATGCAATTCAGCATGTAAACTTCTTTTCAATCTGTTTGCAAGAATATGTTTAAAGGCTGATGTTCTGGCTGAGTGAAAAATTTACATGAAATGTGCTTAATTAGTATCTCTTTATTCATATGTTCTGACAGTATTAGAATATAGCTTATAGCACATGTGAGGGAAATGGAAAAACCTCCCTAAACACGTTTGAATTTAAAAATCTAAGCTCTACTGCAGTAAAATCCTACTTGATAATGGAGGTTTTCTTGTTTCTTGCCTGTTTGTATTGATTTTTAACTGAGTTATCAACATTTAAGAGGAAACTCCACCTCATTTCTCCTTAAGAAAGTTATTCTTAAAAATTTTTTTAAAAAGCTAATGAATTGGAGCATGGATTGTGTTTGTGCTTTCTTTGATGTAAGGTGTGAAAAAAGAATATCCTTTTGCTGGTGATACTCAAACAGAAAAGAACCAAGCTAAAATGAGGAAGCGGCAAGGTGATTCTGGGGTTGGTCTAATTAAAGAAGGAATAAGACAAGAAGATAACTAAACTGATACCAGTTATGCCTTCCAGCTCTGCTTCCTTTCTGACTCAAAACTAAAAGTAGCGTATCACAATTCAGTCAAAATTGCATAAACCTAAAAAAACCCAGAGATTAAAGTATCAAAGAAATAACAATACAGACAGCCGCTACAGCCCACTCTGTCTTCAAATCCCTTATGACTTTACTAGAGCGTTTATAGAAACAACATGCCACCTACATTCACACATGGCCATAAACAATTTGTGTTTGGGTCAGGCACCATGTCTCCAGAAAAGCTCCCTCTCAATTAATATTAAAAGAAGAAGAGACAGCTGTGACTGTTCAGTCTAAACTACCATGGAAAATAGAAACAGCACTATATAGGAAGAGACAGTTGAGTGAATAGCTTGCTGTAAATTATGTATATGATTAAGTTAGTCCTTTATTCTCCTTGTGGCCTCTCTATAAATAGATTGTGATTTCCTCCCATCTATTTTTCATTAGATTTCACCCTGTAAATATCATTAAAGTCTTATTCGATGTATTTACACAGATTATTGCAAATACAATCAACGTTGCTTCTATATTCTCCTCATGACTCAAAGAGATTGTATTCTTTTCATTCTTGTTGTCTTCATTTTAGGAATCACAACTGGTAGACAATATAGCTCTCTATATAAGTGTCTCAATCTGCGCTTCCCTAAACAGAAAGTCGGGTCGAAATACATTTCCTTTTTTAGTGAACTTAAGTTACTGGCTCTAGGCTCATTTTTCTTAGTTACTCAGGGAAGAAATCCACCAACCACCCAGAGACCCATGTATCATAGAATGCAAGTTACTGTTATTTTCCTCTTACTGTCTATGTTTGGTGGTCCTGCATGGCTGGCCTTCATATTTATCCAGTTTCCCATTTCCTCCCTAGTGAGAAGATAAATATTTTAAATCAAGAGGCCTTGAAACTCTTGGTACCAAGTGTTCTTAAAGAGCTGCCTAAGAATACATATGGCAGGTCATGCTCATTTTTCTATAGTCCTGGGTGACTCCAAATACTGCTGGCCAAATATATGGCTTATTCTTAAGACACAGGGTGGCTTGGGCTGATATAAGTCCCAGCCAATCAATGGAAAGATGATAAAATATTCAGGTATAAAAAGTTACAATATAGCACCACAAAGAAAACAGTTCAGTTCCCCCCCGCCCCATTTTTTGTTTTCCTGGGGGTGGCAGAATAGGCTTTTTTTTTTTTTTTTAATGGTAAATAAAATTTGTCAAAGAGACCTGATTTCTTAGATTACATGTTTTAGTGAATAGAGGTAAATATCTTTATTATGTTCATGCACTGTTGAGAGATTAGCTTTAATATTGCATTACATTTAAAAGGATCAACACTCCTTAATTGTCAGTAAGACATGCCCTCAGTGGATTAAGTACAGCTTGCTGACTGATCTCAGACACATGTGTTGATGAAACATTTTCATTGAACAGTAGATCTTACAGTTGTCTCCATGGATAATGACACTAGACTAATATTAAAATTTTCATCGTTGTTTGGTGTGAATATAACAACAGTAGTCAAAAAGGGTGAGAAAAAACATTGACACTTGCAGAACAGTGTTGGGCATCTATACACAATGGTGTAGGGTGGAACACAAACACAAAAGGCTGTGGACTAGAGCCTGGAAAATTAGGACTTGAAGGTTTTAAAGGTTCAATAGTTGATCTTGAGCTCCTAATGTAATGTTATGGAAAAAAAAGATATTGTAAAGTTTAACTGTATCAACAGGGATACTGCTAATAAGAGGAGGAGGAGGTGACTTTTACCTCTGCCTATGGTACATAAGTACATATTTTGAAACATAACTATATTTTGAGGTCTCTGAAAAAAAGGGTTGATGATTTTTAAGGAAGTTATTCTCTAGTCCTCAAACAACAGGTTCAACATAAAAGGTTCAATTCATACTGTTGGCTAAAGAGAGATCAAGTATTGACTTTGTGAGCCTTTCCATCTTTTGGAGAAAGTCACACCAAAATCAAGAGGTAGAACGCAAAAGTAAATAAGGAATGGATATAAGTACAAAGAAATGTGAGCAGAACAGATATCATGCAATCTTGGATGCAAAACAAAAGGAAAGTTTTCAAATCATTTCAATGGCTTCTGACTTCCTTAGAGACATAAATAGATAACTGCATATCTCAAATATGCTTAAGTTGTATTCTCCTTTATTTGAACCTGAGTTCTTTTTGGTTCAAATTGAAAAATCGTGTTCAGGATCAACATGTACTTTGCTTTGCATTATTCAGAGAGCTGTCAGGGAAGAGAGGTGTTCACTGGGTAACAGTGATGAATATAATTAGTTGCAATAGTTACTCTGAGGTTTAATGATGCTTATAAAATAATAAACAATGTCAATATCATGTACCACACTTTAAATAATTGATTGCTTAATAGCATTTTGAAGGGAATTCAGTTCCCATAGAGATCAGCATGAGAGCAAAGAGGATCTTTGATTGCATTTTAGTGTTTACAAATAATAGTGAGGGGCATACCTCCAAAGGGGTGTTCATTTCAATTCAGAGATGTATGAAATACTTGGCTAAAGCAAACTGAAAAGCCATTTTGAAAATCTGTTGCGTTATTCTGTCCTTTTTGATTTCAAAAGTTATTGGCCTGTTGTAAACTTAAGACTAGATATTTTTAATAAAAACCTTTACTTCAGGTGGTTCAACTGTACTTTCTCTACTTTGTCTATTTCAGTGTTTTGTTTCAAGAAAAAAGCAGATGGACAGAAAGAAAAGAGAGACAAGAGGAATGGGCTGTAAAATTTTTATCAGTAGTAGAGATACTTATTTTTGTCTTTTTTCTTAAGTAATACTGAGTTTTGTTTGCTTATTTAAAGTCACATCACTCAATTTAATTACTTCCAGGATAAATGAATATTTAGGTTAATTCAATGTAAAACAGTCATCAGACTGTACAGAAAGCATTCATTTAGCACATCTTTTTTCTTTCATTTTTCTTCTTTTCACATGCCACAATTCCTTTAATACATTAACTTTCCATATCAGACAAAACATCTTACTCCTGAAAATATTCTTCTTAGCAGATCATTCGTATCCTCATAATACAATTTATTCTTCATGAAAGAGTGGGAGATTATGAACCTGCATTTATTAAATTGTGCAATAGGCATCTAAAATACCATTAAAATGAAACTCCACAAAAGGGATCTATTTTCTGAAAGCTTACATAATTTTATAATATAATGCAAGCCAGACAGAGAAAAAAAGGAAACAAAACCAAAACAAAAAAAAAACATACGGCTTTTCCATCATGTAATATGAATTAAACAAGTTTGAAAACCTGTGATAAAAAAACTGAACTGCTATTATTTTCTAATACTTTTCAACTATTACATTATCTACACTATTTGTGAAAGCATTTTCCCTGCATCTGTTGAGGCAAATCCGGCATCTCCATTTGTAGAGGATCTTCTTCTCTCAGGAGACATTCAGACAGAAGCTTAGAGGGTATAAATGTTCATAGAAGTATGCTCTGAATAATCTGGCAAGTATAATCTCCCTAATCTGCATTTTTACTCTTAGTTGATTAAATCGACTATCTTGGTGGCAAGATATTATGCCATGATGACTAGAGATCAATATTTGAAATCAGCCATGAGCTTCCTGTTCCAAAATACAGTACAAGCCAAACAGAACTTGGAAATGACCCCAGGGTACCACTGGAAGGAGACTGGAGGAGGAAAGTTTCATGTGTCATCTCTGGTAGTGGTCCCTGTGGAAACTGCCTCTTAAGTCTGTAGTGAAGGAAAATAGCCATTACCAACAGCACTGAATATTTGGATAGGAAATCTACAGGCTTTGAATACCCATAAAGAATTGCTGTTCTCATTAGAAATAGATGTGAAAATCCAGAAATGATTCATTACTACATAACACCAGCAAGTAAGTTTTAGTAATAACAGAATTTTATGCACAGATTCTGAACTCCAATCTGAAGTAGATTTTTTCTGCATCTCATTTAAAATTTTAAAGCTCTACTTGTTTATTTTTCTGCCTTCCTATGAAATTTCTTTCATGATTTTATAATGAACTTTGGCATACGGTCAACTATTGTGAACTTGTTGCTGGTTAAAGATTGGGTGTTTATCTTTCATCAAGGGTTTTTTCTTGTCTTCCAAGAGCTGTAGTTTGTAAAGTAAAAATGGAAATAAATAGAAATAAAATGGAAGCTATTCAAACTGAAAACTGTAGATACTGAGATAACTGTAAAATCATTAAGCACTTGATATAACCCAAGTTTTGCATGACTTATTTTGAAAATCCTTATTTATCTAGAAAACAAGTCAAATATTGAGGCAACCCTGGCAAGCCTTTTGTGACGGGTTGGTGAGTTTTTATCTATCTTACTTTTGCTATGAAAAGGGAAATGCAGTATATTTGAAGATGTAAGATCAAAACCAATATGTGTCTGAGAGAAAAAGTATTATATTTTCAGTGATCATTAGTAAGGCTCCTGAACATCCTAATTCAAAACTATTTGCAAAATAACCAAATGTTGCTAAGAAATGCTCGCTATTTTGCAGTGATTCATAAAACTGTAACATGCATGCACTTAGAAAAAAACCAAACCAACAAACAAATACAACAAAACTGAATTCAATTTTAAAGCCTCAAAATGGTACTTTCAGTGCTCCTATTTCAGTGAGAAGTTTCCACAAAGAGAGAGAATGCATTTTTCTGTGAACTAGATGTCTGATGCATTCCTGAAACATAAATTTGTATTCACTTCTCAGCTAGTAATTAGTTAATTATTCATTCCTTTAAAATGAATAAAATAGTGACAATATCATCCATGATGCATTCAGCTGGAGAATACAACTTTTCAAAATATACACGTGAAGCTAGGTTTCCAAATATATTTTTAGACACTGACATATGGGATTTGATACTTAGAACTACCAAGAATTCAGCAACCTCCTGCAAGAATTTATGGGAGCTGTTTGAAGCTCAGTATTTTGGAAAATCTGGCTTACAAATTGCATGTCTAAATTTAGTTCTGGACCTTGTTTTAAGTCAGTGATAAAAAAAAATAAAAAAAAAAAAACAAACAGAAAAACCCACAAGGTGTTCACTGATATGTTGCATTGCATAGATATGTATTTCATTCCCCAAACTAATTTTTATCAGGTTTTTCGTTCTCCTTCCCAATAATGTTGTAAAAAGAAGCTTTATTGTTACCCTTATAGATTGAAAGTATTTGAAAGGAAAGCAGAAAATACAGCAAGTTTCCAAACTGAGAATGTCCATTCATTTGAAAAGGAATTTCAGATGCCAGATTTTGCAGTAGTATTCCATCTCACCATCATACTATATGTCATTGGCTTCATTTTGTGAAGAAGTAACTGCTTCCAGAAGGTGTTGAGGACCTTTTGTCCTTGTGTTATCAATAGGACATAGAATATGGAAGACAGTTTTTCAAATGTATCTTCAGCATGAAAAGATATATTTCAACTGAAGTTCGGTGCTTTACTTCAAATTTTAAGATTTTGGCTTCATTGCTTCCCTGAAAGTCAAAAATGTGCCTATATTGTATGCACAAATCATTCTGGAGTGCCTCCTAATACACCACAGCACTGGACCACTGCCCGTGAAGATTTATTGTTACTCAACTTGATTTTGTGAAAACAAACTAATATTGGATTATTATGTTTCCAAAGAAAATATTGAGGAAAAATGGCAAGAAATTACACTGGACAGTGCACTGGGAAATTAGAAGAGGCAAGGAAAGGCCTTCACATACTGATCTTCAGAACAGACAAGCCAGTAATATGTTTCAAAGCTTGTTGAACCTAAACTGGGTGGAAGGGAGCCTCATTCTTAGCAAGATATTGCCATCTACCTGTGGGATTGATAACACTGACTGATTTCTAGTACTTTAATATCACAATTATTTCAACAGTTAGCTTACTATTGACCAGCAGCATGAAAGCAGCTGTTCTAGAGAAGCCTAACGCTGCCTGAACTGGCATCAGTACTGAGCCTGCTGGGGCTGACTCTGCAAGGACTAGTTGCACCTTTCTCCGTCAAATAATTTCAAACCTGCCTTTTAACACACCTATATCAGTCTTGTGCTAATGGGAAAATTCTAAAAAGCATCAAAGAGGAAGGAATATGTCTTCATTAGAGTAGGACTTCTTTTTGCACATATCAGAGACCAAGACCTTTCTCATAACCAGGCCACCTTCATAGCCCTGAATGCGAGGAAACAACCTTTCTTATCTGAATTCAAATCTTCCTTATGTCCCTGTGTATTCAGTTTAAAATCATAACTTTATGATTGGTGGTTCCTGTTAGATATGACAAACAATGACTTTAAACGGGACTCCTATGCCAGGGCTGTGGTACGTTATTGTCAGTTGTGTTGTTTGCACAAGGATTTCTTAATGCTTGAGAGCGCTCCACTTTAAAGTTTCAGCACAGTTTTGAGGCCAATCTCCATTTATTGTGCTTTGGTTTGCACTTGTGAGCACTATAATTGGTTCTCTGCAGGCAAATGAGAACATGCGATCCAACAAGCACACTTAAGAATGTGGGCAGGCAGGCAGTCCATAGCAATCAAGCAGAGATACCTTTATGACTGGTTTTGTTTCGAGAAAGCCCTTAGCTCTGACTATTTTCTTCCATAGACATGCTGCAATTGTCCTGCTATACTGGCTTCTTTTAAAGACCATGTAAAAGAAGCAGACTCAGTAAGCCCTTCTGAGACTGCTGTCACCAAGCCTTCCTTGACCACTGATGGGGAACAATTCCCGTTTCCTGAGTTTCTCTTTCCATTCACTCTCTGAGATATGGGTGTGTGAGAGAGAGCGTGCTTTGTTGCTTTCAACCACAGATCAGGAAAGACAGCTACCCCCATCTTAATAATGTATTTAATTTAAAGTTCATGGAAAAAAGAAGCAACCCAAAATTTCATGGATTATCTATGGGAAATGTGAACAATTTGGGTAGTGTTTTAAGCTTCTCTGCACAGTTATAAATGTTGATTTTTGCAGTCATACGTTCGCCATTGCCATAATACAGTTAGATGTACTAAAAGGGGAAATGTTCAGGTTCTTTTTTTTTTAGATCATTTTGGTAAAGAATCAAAGCCATAAACACTAAATGAATCGTGTGTGTGTGAGACTGTGTTTGTGTACTTGCATGTGTGTGTGTGGTTTACCTAGTATTATAAAATCCCTACTGTGAAAACTTGATCCCACATAAACAGTGAAAATTGTTGGAAACTATTGCATCTCAGGAAATAATAAAGCTAAATGGTTAGGTTGTAATTCATGTTTTTAATACCCGTAACTTAAACAGATATACTCTGTTCAATTCAGTACAAAGCAGACATTTTCTGATTTTTAAATAGAGGGTAGCATCCTCAGAAAGCTAGTTAATAAATACAAAGTGAAGAAAAAAACTCATTTGTCTGTCTCAGAGCCTGTGTTCATATAGACTGTTAGCTATTTTAGACAAAATCCTTCACATTTTTCTATGTTATGGAGCTCTTCACACATTGTCAGTAAAAAACCCTACACAACAAAACAAAACATCAACAAAAAAAAGAATAAAATATTTATGAATGACCAGTCTGAAGAAAATTTCATAAACTTATACTGTGCAGTCAGACTATCCACTGAGAAAACTAGATAACTGTTATTGAAAAAAAAAAACCACCCGAGAGCATTACAAAAATGTTGAAAAATATATAAGTTCAAGAGCTAGACTTGTTTAGGTGCTGAATAAGAAGGCTGAGATACAGTATGGTGGCTTCTAATAAAAGTGTTGGAGTTGGTGTAGTAGGTACCAAGTTAATACGGACTGTTCATAGTAGGACTGAGTCCATAGGGATTGTTAGTTATTTTAGGCAAAATCCTTGTCATTTTTCCATGTTATACAGAATTTAGTGTATTGCCAGTCCAAAAAGGCAACACCCAGTAGTAAAATTCAGTGACCCTTCTTACCAATAGTTTATCAACTTCTAAATGGTGGGGGGAAAAAACAACAAAACCCAATCTTTGATTCCTGTTTGTTGGTGCCATTCAATACAAAGGAAGGGAAAAAAACCCAACAGATCACCCAACCCTCAAAAACAGCACCCCAAAGCTGTATTTTGGGGAAAAATGCTCTTCCTCTGTCCTTTCTGCATGCACCAACTTCCTCAAAGTATGTTTTACAGGAGGACAGTGTGCTGCCATGCATATCCCTGATACTTAAATAAATAACATTGATTAGCATAGCATTTTCACTGAATATGTGTTGCAAAGACTGCTTGGCAGTAAACATAGTATTACTGAATTGGAGTAATTTGTTCTTTTCAAAATTCAATCCTCTCAGCTCCAGGATGGATTCCATCTATCCTGGAATCCAAATAAAAGTTAACAATTGTCATTTAATTTTGGAAACAAATGAAATTGCAAATATATGAAGTGTCTTAAAGCAAAATTGTAATGAAACAAAGTAACAACTAGGTTTCTGAACAGTTGTTCATGGGAACCACCTGGAGTTGCACCAGATTTTAAGAACAGCCTTGATAAACAGAACATGGCAGATACTTTCCTTGTCTTTTTCAGTGCTATGGGGGTCAAAAAGGAGATTTCTGCACAAAGGCAGAGAAAGTAATTCAGTAGGTAAATGTCAGTCATTGTATTCACAGATAGAGCATGTACAAAAGCAACAGGTAAGCAAGCCGAGTACTCCAGAGGAGACAAAGTGGGAAACACAACACAGAAATCACCCCCTGTCTCCTTAGCAGGATTCACAAAAAAACTACCAACAAAAAGGGTTTAACAACAAAAAATGTTTGCTGTCTGTTTTATTCATTTTATTTGAATAAACAGTCTCTTTCGAAATACAAGGGAACTCCATAATCTTCAAGTGGAAGATAAGACAGTCCTAACAAATCTTAAAAAAAATGGACCAAAAGTAGGATTGGGGAAAATTACTTTTAACTGTACAACTCCAAGAAGAAAACCACGTTCAAATAGATCATGAAAGAGTATCCAAAAATTCCCCCTTTTTTTTTTTTAATGAATTGAGGCTTGAATATTGTTATATTAATAGTAATAGATTTACTGAATAAGGGGAAGCTTCACCATTAACCTGTTTTATGAGATCAGGTATTTATTTATCAGGATTTATCCAGATATTGATAAGGAATTCACAGGAGTTACTGTTGCTGTGGTGAGAAAAAGAAAAAACAGTTTGGATATGACTGAGCACAGTAAGATTTAACTTCCCCCCCCCCCGACAGGTATGAAATATAGCGTACATAGGTTTGTGAGGAGGCATGGTGCTGTGTCTCTCTACAGGGAGACATTAAATTCTGTAAGTATATTGGAAAACACAGAAGATTTCTTCACTCCTTCAGTTCCTCAGGAAATTAATTGGCCAATTTCCAAATGCTTTTTCATGTATTTAAAACTATGTTGCAATGGGCTGTTGTTTTGGCACGTCGGCTTAGCTCATGAGCATTGATTCAGGATCAGGTGACGTTGTTGATTTAGCCCCTTTCTGAGAATCACCTGTTTTGCAAATGTTTTAATAAGGTACAGGAGACATTTACTGACTACTGGGTGTTAAAGCAGGGTGCCAGTTACATAGCTGGAGTTTAATATCTATTTTTTAGATATTGTAAACCTGAAAACAATACATGTAGAATAACGTAGATCAATCTTTGGAAACCTATTTTCCTTCAGTATAGTGTAGAGGATTTTTGATTCTTGACAGTTTAAGGTATAAGCTGCAACAATGGGGGTTGTGATTTGTAAATCCTTACAAAAATGGACATGCATATTTAACATTCTGCATTATATTGATCAGCTATTCCATTTGAAGCTTTTTCATTGCCTTTATTTACTATTTACATATAATCAATTTCCATGTGTTTCTGACTTGAATTCTTTGTTTGAACAGTTTGCATTCTGACCCTTTCACTTCTTTTCATGAAGTTATGTGTGAAAAAATTAGAAACTCTGAGGTTCATCTTTCTATGCTCAAAAAATGATGAACTTCTATGTATCTTTTGTCTAATCCATTTTACAACTTATGTAAAGTCCTCGATTTTTTAATTGGCAATTAGCAGGGAGGTTCTTGATGCAGAATAGGGTGTTGTTGAAGATAATAAGATTTTGATCTGGTTCAGGAAATTCAGACAGAAAGTTTTCCATCAGAAAAGACAGATTTACCAGAACTGAAATTTGTCAAAACTGTTAGGTTTTATGACAAGCACAGTTTCCTAGATCAAAATGACACAGACAGACAAATTGCACAAATTTTCAGAGTAGATTTAATGGCTACAACACTCACAGGCAATGTAGGAGTAGATTCAAATCTCTGTTTTGTGCCTGGTTCAGATCAGGGACTTAAAAAGAATTTTCCTTCTGGGCCATTAATTTCCTTTTATTTCCCATGTTAAAATTTAATTGACATTATAACATATATATTAATGAAAACATGGGTATGCCCTGAAATAAAATTATGTGGTATTATCCACAGACTATTGAGTTAGAGTGTTTTGTTGGATCAACAAATAGTAAAGACCCAGTAAGAGTTTTCTGACCACAGTGAAATAAGATTTCAGATAAAACATTTAATTTCACAGAAACAAAGTAAGGAGGTGAGTACTTGAATTGTTGTTTTCATGAAATACATCCCTGTGCTTAATATGTGAATATGCAGAAACAACTACTGAGGTTAAAAACACAGACTTTTCAGAACAAGGTAATGCTTACTGATGATCCTAAGTAATGCCCAGTCCCCTTTACAGAATCATTTTCATTGATTTCAGTAGACTTTTATGTCTGTTCCACTCTCAGCATTGCTTTTCAGAACTTTTAAAAAATCAAGAATCAGTGTGAGGGTGAGCAGGACTTTGGAAATATCAGATGACCATTTAGATTTTATAAAACAAACTCTCTAGAGCTTCTTAGGAAGGGTGAAGCAAAATCCAAGGAGCTGTAATTATTAGCAATTAATCAGTTTAAGCTATTAATTCATTTCCAACAATTGCTTTGCCCTTGCACAATCATTTGTAGCATGAGCATTTGTAACATAAATCACACCTGACTAATCTAGCAGCCTTCTATGATGGAGTAACTGCATCAGTGGAGAGGGGAAAAGCTCTAGATGTCATCTATCTGGACTCCGTAAAGCCTTTGGTACAGTCCCCCCACAACATTCCTTCCACTAAATTGGAGAGATATGGGTTTGATGGATGGGCTGTTAGATGGATAAGGAACTGGCTGCATGGCCATGTCCAGAGAGATATAGTCAATGGCTCAATGTCCAAGAGGATGAGTGATGTCCCACAAGGGTCTGTACTGTGACCAATACTATTTAATATCTTCATCAGTGGTATAGACAGTGGCATTGAGTGCATCTCGAGCAAGTTTGCAGACGACACCAAGCCGAGAGGTGCAGCTGATACGCTAGAGGGAAGGGATGTCATCCAGAACAACCTTGACAGGTCTGAGTAATGGGCCTGTGCAAATCCCATGAAGTTCAACAAGGCCAAGTGCAAGGTCCGACACCTGGGCTGGGACAATCCCCAGTATCAATATAGATTGGGGGATGAATAGATTGAGAGCAGCCCTGTGGAGAAGGAGTTGGGGATACTGGTTGACAAAAAATTGGACATGAGCTGGCAGCATGCACTTGCAGCCCAGAAAGCCAACCGTATCCTGGGCTTCATAAAAAGAAGTGTGGCCAGCAAGTCGAGGAGGTGATTCTGCCCCTCTACTCTGCTCTCATGAGACCCCGCTTGGAGTACTGCATCCAGCTCTGGGGTCCCCAGTGCAAGAAAAACATGAACCTGAGAGCAAGCCCAAAGGAAGGCCACAAAAATCATTAGAGGGCTGAAACACCTCTCCTATGGAGAGGAGCTAAGAGAGTTCAGGTTCTTCAGCCTGGAGAAATGAAGGTTCCAGGGAGACTTTGAAGTCACCTTTCAATATAGAAAAAGGGCTTATAAGAAAGATGGAGAGAGGCTTTTTAACAATGTCTGAAGTGATAGGACAAGGGATAAGTGTTTTAAACTAGAAGAGGGTAGATTTATATTGGATATAAGAAAGACATTTTTTATGATGAAGGTGGTGAGACACTGGAACAGGTTGCTCAGAGAAGTTGTAGATGCCCCATACCTGGAAACATTCAAGGTCAAGTTGAATGGGTCTCTGAGCAACCTGATCTAGTGAAAGATGGCAGGGGTGTTGGACTAGGTGATCTCTAAGGTCCTTTTCAACCCAAACCATTCTATGATTCTGTGATAAGAGCTGTATTTTTTCGCCTTGTGGGTGTAGTACACATATTGCACCTACAGACTGTTGAATACCAGTAGTCCTAGCTTGTAAGTGAAGCTGGTTGCACTCCACTATTGCTCATACTGTAGAGATTTCTCAGTCGTATGACAGGTGCTGTTTCAAAGCTGATGGAAGTCAGCAGAATCAGTTCATGTTGGACCTGGGTGATAAGGCCTCTTAATGTTCATCTGGCACTCCACCACCTCTCTGAATTTCAATAATCCTCTTTTCATTTTGTGTTTTAAAGAAGAGAATGCAAGCAAATTGCATCAAGGAGCAGGTGAAGGAATGAAATACGACAGACTAGTGTAATCTTGTTACTTTATGGATAACACTAAAATAGCAAAACAGAGCCTGAACCACAGCTGCTTTAATAAGTCATTTCTGATTGCATCCACAGGAAACCAAACAGCAAGCAACCACTCTGCCAGTCTCCAGTTTCAAATTTTCTGTATTACTGTACTTAGAAATTTACAGTAACCGCCAAAATTTGCCAAAACCTCTGGAATCACTCCCATCCCAGCTGTTTCTATGGGATAGAAACTTCAGGCTTCTGACTAATCATCAGGATTTGATTTTCTATTTGCATCATTTGCCATTTTGCCAGAAACGTATATTAGAAAGGTATCCAAAGTAATACTTATTGAATGGTGTGTGGAGATTGAAAAGAGGGAAAATGAAGTAGTCTATTTACTGCACCCTAGTTCTACACAATGCATAGACAGACACATAAACACTACTGCACATCCTGTGATGGGCTGCTGTCCAAAAAAGTGGATGTCAACTAAAGTTACTAAAGGGAGTTTTGGCAAACAGAAGCGCACTGACATGCCAGAATCCTCTTTGCCTAGCCTTTGTGTAGGCCAGTGATGTCTGTTCCTGTGAGCTCAGGCAGCTTGGTGCTTGCTCACTCCAAGAAATAAATTATCTGAAATGGAGCAGGCAGAAGCAAGGGCAATTCCATCTACTACCTCTATACCAATCTTCCAGAATGGAGCAGACTTTCTATCGTCAGATATGAAGCAAAACAGTAGCTTTATTTAATGCATACTGTGTAGTTTTGGGCAAATCTGATAACCTCAGAATTAAGAAAAAGAACAGATTATTTCTTCACTTTTGTAAATAATGGAGGCAAAATCTGAGTTTTGGTGCAATATATTTGCATGTGCAACTGCATACACTCCTGCAAGATGAAGGAACATGTTTATTCAATGGTTTGAAATCCCAGAAAAAAGTTTTATAATAATGAGCTAAAAGAATAGTGTTGTTGGGTAATAAAAATCTTTTTGCAATTTCTTTTTTATTATGCACTTGATGAGGTGGCAGATTTGTATTTCCTCATCTAATGCTTCATTCTTTCTTTTAAGACTTCTGAACATTGCAGGATGTTGCTACTTTTCTTGTACAGCCTCATATTATATACTAGGTTCATTGTATGGACAGCATGCAAAAAATTCATTGTCTATATATCAGTAAAAAATAAGCAAACAAAAACACCTTAAATAACTATTTTATTTCCCTGTTTCTGAAGCATGACATTCACTGTTGTGCCAGCATAAGATCTTGCATACTACATTAGATTTGCAGAAATCCTGTTTTGGATTTCATAAAACATGGCTAAGTCTCCTAAACATCAGGAGAATATCTTCAATATCACAACAATTTTTCGGTAGGCTTCTTTCCATTTCTTTTCTGATTTTTTTTCTTTTTTTTTTTTTATGAGTGCTCCACAGAATATTTTTTTTTTTGTAATGAAAGCTGGGATTCTCTTATGATCAAAATCTCTTGTGATATCTCATAATCTTGATCTCAGGCCTTAACTAACCTATAAATTTGGTCAGATTTGCAATAGAATAATGAGATTTAACAACTATGGAGGTCATCTGGTTCAGCCTCCCTTTTGAAATGAGACTGCTGCCAACATCAGGTCAGATCAGCAATGACTGGGTCTAGCAGAGCATTAAAAATCTCCAAAGACAGAGGTCCCTTGACCTCCCTAGGCAACTGCCAATGCTGTGTTACACTGGAAACTGCACTACTCTGTTAATGTTTTTTTTTTCCAGCCTAAAGCTTCAAAGACAAAATTTATGGCAACTTCATCTTGTTAAGTTGTTTGGTGCTACTATGAAGAGTACAGTTCTGTTGTCTTTGTAGCTGCCCTTCAAATGGTCAAAGGCTTTTGTTAGATTTTCCCTCAGTCTTCTCTTTTTCTGGATTGAACAACCCCTGTTCCCTCATCTGTCTTCACAGTATACGTGCTCTGGGTCCCTAGTCATAATGGCAGCCCTCTGCTGAACTTCTTCAGTTTCTGCATATCCCTCTGGAACTGGGTGGAAGGCAAAATTGTATGCAATATTCTGGGTGTAACTTCATCAATGCAAAACACAGAGTCACAGCAGCTTTCCTTTATATTTTAGCCATATTCCTCTTAACATTGACCAATACAGTGTTTGGCTTCTATGCAATGACAGCGTACTGTCACACCTGGAGTCCACTATAATCTTTAAGCTCTTACTAGCAGTGTCACTATTTGGCTGTCAGTTCCTAGCCTGTACAAATGCGCAGGATTTTCCTTCATAGTGTCTGACTTTGAACTTTGTTTTACCAAAGATCAGGAGGTTTCTGTTGGCCCAGGTCCTCAAATTTTTCAGACTCCCTCTGGGCTGAAACTTTGTGCCAACAACTCCCCTTAGTTTAGTCATCTACAAATTTGTCTGTGGGTACACTCTGTGCTATGACCCAAGTGGCTGAGGAAGACGTTGAATACATATGGAGCACAGAATTGGCCTCTGGGACACTCTGATTGCTGCTGGCTGTCAGCCAAAATCCAGTCAATAATCACTACTATTTGTGCCTGTCCAGCCAATTTTAAATCCATCTAGTAGTTCACTTTTCCAAAGTGAGGTCTGTGTTTTCTCAATTTTCAAATGGGAATGCTGTTAAAGAGGGTGTCAAAAACTTTACTAACAACAAGGTAGAGTATATCCACCAGTCTCTCCTCATGCACATAATCACTTGTTTTATGGCAGAAAGTTTTCGTGTTAGTCAAGCCCTTTGTAAATCTGTGCCAACTACATCAGATACACTTATCTTTCACGTGCTTGGAATAGAACCTAAGTGTAAATGTTTTGTGGTCTTTCTAGGGACTGAGGTGATGCTGATCAGTTTGTTCCTTGGACCCACATGGGCTACTTTGCTTTTTCTAAAGGCAAGATTGGCATAGTGTTAGTTTTTTTCTAGTTCTTCCTAGTCAATCACCTCCCCTCATCACCACAGTTTTTTGCAGATGACAGACATTTAAATTTAAAAATCACAGCAGACAGCTCTTTCGGCCCTTCTGGGTGAACCCCATCTTGTTCCAGGAATTTGAATGTATCCAGCTTGTTTGAGTCTGTTGTGTCCCTGATGTTTATTGCCCCATGCCATCCTATCTCTTCCCGGGTCACTTTTCTATAAATACAGATTGCTAATAATCTCAGAATCCTGAATAGCTACTACTTTCCTGTTTCCCTCTGTGAACCTCTCATGGCTTTTGAAACTCTTGAATCAGAAAATTTCAGGTAAATGTGTCTAAAGAGAGTACTTAATTGGAACCAATATATCAGACCTGCTACCACCTGCTACTGTCACATTTTCTGCTAGTCTCACTCAGAAAGGGAAACTGTAGATCTCCAATGTGGCATAGGCAAGAGACAGAGGCACAGGAAGGTGCCAAAATGCCTTTCCTTAGAATAACAGCAGTTTTTCATCCAAGGAATTTGCTAGTGGTGCACAGGGGAATGGTATATCTGAATATACAACAAAAGTAGGTCAGCAGTTGTTTTGATATGAGAGCAACTTCTGTTATTTTCAGAGTATGTACATTTGGACTAGTTTTGGTTTAAAATGAATATATTTATTTCAAGCTTGGTATCTATGAAATTTGACAAAGGGAACTGTCACCCCCTCCCTCCCGCCCCCAGGCTTGAACCTGAATCAGTGATTAGAAAGACATGGGTAATAAAGAGAAATAGGATTGGTCTTTTTCAAAGATGTGACTGCTGTCTCTAGCAAAATTTCTAATAGGCATGACACATTTAAATACATGTCAGATATTTATTGTAAGTATACAGTGAATGAGTTTTCTAGTTTTCTGCTATCCATATGTGTATTAGCACATGGAAGACACTTTCTATTACAGATTTCGAAAGGGAAAAATATTTGCTGAATCAATCCACTGAGTTATAAGGAACAGCGTGTGTTGTCAACATTAGTGGCGGTTTTGCATAAATAGTGCAAATCAGAAAATAACATTTCCATTTCTTGTTATATTTAAAATTACCATTGGAGCTCTTCATTTTAATTCAAAAAATGTATCAGAAACAGTTTTCAAGAAAAGAAAAAGTTCATTACTAAGTTGTCCTTATTGTTTTATCAGATGTCTTTCTGTCTTTGGTAACTTCAGTTAGCTTCATTCAAGCACATGTCAAAGAAGAAAACTATTGTAAAACATGAATTCAGCAAATCGGAAATACTGCCAATCGAAACAGAAAACAGTACAATTATAACACTGGCAAATTAGAAGTTAACAATTCAGTGTCTGTTTTCTGATCCTCATACTAAAATTGTTTTTTTGTTAACAAATTGGATTACTTTCTCCACCCAAATCTCCTTCCACCTCCTTCGCACTCACCCCATGTACAGGAAATAGAAGTTAACTGTGTTGTTAGAAAGTGGAGCTCATTTATAAATTAAACTGGGTGGTAATTTGACTTTCAGCCTAGAGAATATGTATCAGAAAAGTGTATTTGCTGGATTTTGTTTTATATAACTCAGCATAAATACTGAGCTTTCATTTTAAACACTGACAATTTGCTAGAAATAAGTTGAAAGGCAACATAGAAGTTAAAAATAATTACAGCCAGCTGAGTCATTTACATAATTGGTTTAGCCACTTATATCTGAAAGATTTCCTCCCACTTATTGGAAGCTGATTATAAAAGGATTTTTTATTATATTTATTACTTCATTGTAAATTTTGAACATGATTTTTAAAATGCAATAATTCAGTTTTAGACCTCTCTGTGAACAAATGATCATTAAGGTGATAAGAGACATTAGATATTCAAATTGTTCAAGTCTTGTGAAGATCAAATCACTAAATAATGTGATTTGCTAAAAAGTAGATAGATGCAGAAACACAAATTATTCTTTTAATTTTTTTACTCACTTTCTAGTTTGTAATTTCAAATTTCTCACTGCAGTCATAATGTCTATGAATAACCTTATTAAGAAACAATTAAAAATATTACAAAACTATGGAACTCCAGGTGTCAATTCTTAAACAAAGACCTGTAAAGTTGCTAGTTGTAGTCCTACGGAAGTCAGTGGCAAATTTTCCACTGTCTTCAATGGGGCCATGGTTTTACCACATATAATACAATATTTGCAATAATATGAAATACAGACAATTGCACATTTGAGATTGTTATTGATTCCTGACCAGTTGATACCATTACTAGGAAGAGACCTTGCACTAGTCATTGTGGCACTGAATCTTTTACAGACTGAAGAAGATTGATGAGAGGTATCAGGTAAAGAGCATCAGAAAATTTTGTAAACTGCTACAAGTTTTCCTGTCTAGGTCTCATAGGCCTTGCTTAAGGCAATGTTGATGGAAAAAAATAAGCTTCTGTAAGATTTATTGGCTGGGTACAGAGTTTAAATGTAATGTGTCAGAGTGCTGTGAAGTAATTGTGTGTGCATGCCTGGTTGTAGTTGTGAAGGATGCAGTCAGACTCTTGTCTGCTCGCTTAATTGCCTCTGTGTCAAGAGTCTGAGGGATTTGGGATTCTTACTACCCAAAACATTATCTCATTCCACATAAATTATAACCTCTCTGGTGTGAACCATCAAGTGTGCAAGCTTAATATTCACTTTCTAGGAGTATCAGTGCAACTGTTTATCCAGCTCTAGAAATTATTCAGCTCAGTTTTTAATGGTATGGGTTTGGAGTAGAGAGAAAATGCTTTTTGGTTTCTTGGGAAACAAGTCTATTTCGGTTCAAGGATGAATGTTAATACAATAATTTCATTACTGTTCTTCCTAGTTGAAATAGTAATTTGTTAGAGGATTAAAAAGGATTTAGCATATTGCATGGCATGTAGCTGTATAAACGTAATGACAGGAACTGAATCATAGGGTTTTGCAATATAAGCCTTGCGTGTTAGCAATGAATTGAGATTAGTTTAAATATAATGATCCAAACTGGGGACATATCTATTTTATGTCACATTCATGTGCATTGTAAGCAGTAGTTCAGAGGCATATTCGTCAGAAAGGTACTTTATTATTAGTGACCTGAGACGAGGTATACATGAAATCAGATTTAGTTTAGTTTAAATCAGTGCTTTCACATGCTTTCAAAAGTGTTTTTAAAATGTCTCAGTCAGAGGTCCTTTCTGCATTAGAAAAGTTATGCACTTTGGACTGGAGTAGAGGAATGTTGATGAAATGATAAATTACCAAGCATGACTTTGCAGACAGTATAGACCAAGGAGAGCTTGTGTTGACACAAAACTTATAAGAATACAGCCGTACTAGATCACACCAAAGATTTATCTAGTATAGTATTCCATCTCAGAAAAAAAACTGGTAGTGGATACATTCAGTGTAATCCCCTAGTGATACTTCCCCAGATAAATCCTTCCAGAAGTCTGCAGTTTTAGTATAGCTATAGACCGTATCTTTGTGTTTAACAGTATTTGATGGCATTTTCTTCCATGAATATTTCTAATCCTTTCTAAGTCCATGTTTTAGCATTTACATTATCCTATGGAAAAGACTTCCATACTTTTGTCATGTATTGCACTTCCTTTTGTTTAAGTCTTCTGTTTACTATTACTCAGTTTAATTTACATTCACAGAAGATTATGATGAGCATCAAGNAAGACTTCCATACTTTTGTCATGTATTGCACTTCCTTTTGTTTATTTTAAGTCTTCTGTTTAATATTACTCAGCTTAATTTACATTCACAGAAGATTATGATGAGCATCAAATTCTCCAAATTACTTCATAGTCAAGAAAAATGAACACTCACATGATTTTTTTTTTGCAGTAAAGTATCTTGTATAGTAAGTGCCAATTTCTGATAAGTTAAAATAATGCTCTGTGTTGCTGAAAATTGTTATCCATGTGGCTGCCATTTTTGAACATTCCATTAAAACTCTTAGAAAACTAAGGGTGGGAGGGAATCTGTCCTTTAAAATCTCAAAACAGCCAAAATCAAATCTTTTGGGAAGAAAATTTAAAAGTCCATAATTTTTAATAATAACGCTTTCTACCCCTTGCTTGTAAGATATTTTGTATTGTCATTGACATCGGAAATACCTGTTCAGAGCAAGAGAATGCATCATGGCCTTTTTGAGATGATAAGGAATTTGAGGAATGCACTAACAAGACTATGTTCAGATGGTTGTAAAGTGAGAATTCAGTGGACTCTCGATCTTAATTCTCAGCAGATACCACCTACTGTCAAGCATTCTTTAAGAACCCATGAAAGGCCCCTCAATTGGAGTTCATTTTAAGGTGACAGTGGTGCCACCCCTTGTTTGGACCACAGCTTAGTTATCAAGCATCAAATTATTCATCAGAAATAGAACTCAAGTCATTCTCATGCTGAGACTGACTGACACTGAAATTTTATATTCTTCTTTAGAATCCTGAACACTACTCTGTGGCACAACTGTGGTTGAGTCTACTCTGCTAAAGGAGAGGCATCTTACTAAGCAGCTTTACTGTAGCTGAGAAAGAAAGCTTCATAAGTCTGGAACATGTGAAATAAAAGGGAATCAAACTTTGTAGTCAAGAAGATTGCCCAAGAAAGAAGCCTTGAAATTTCATGTCTGCTGTTCATTCTATTTACACATATTATCCCAAGACTTTTAAATGGAAAAAAAGCAGAATGTTTCTTCAGCAGTGAAGGCCCATTTGTCAGGTGCTTCTTCTTGCTTCCCCCTTCTCTGTTGCAAAATAGAGGGTTTGCATTTTTAAGAATCATAGAGCCTAAGTTAATTGCCAAAAACAATCTAAACCAGGCTTGCAGGAGAGGAGGATATGAACAGGGCATATTAATCAGCACTCAGCAGCTGGTGCAGGATAAGACATACAGGACAGCCAGAGGCATTGTGCAAGGGACTGTGTGGGACTGCTGGAGCTGGTGCTACAATGGCAAAAGTATATTAGACAGTGTGGCTCCCAACAAAACGTGCAGTGACACCCTTCCAAGCCCCATGATATGGCTTTGACCTAGACAAAACTCCTGTTGCCCAAGGTTGCCCAGGTACTAGGTTGCCAGGAGTGCCTGTGGTCTCTCCTGCCCCATGGTTGACACCTGTGGGATGTGCACCCTAGCAGAGACACAGGGCTATCAAGTGGGAGAAGGTGAGTAGATGGTGTAACATCAGGGATGATAGTCAGGACATGGAAATAATCTTTGCAGAGACCTTGCAGGGGCAAAACAAACCCAAATCCATATTATGTGGAAGGACAGATGGCCAGAGGTTATTCTTAAATGACTGGATATAGATTCCCAAGATGATGGAGACTGGATTTAAGAGGAGATTCAGAAGGAGAGAGTACCTAAAGTACAAGGAAAAGCAGAAGAATGGAGTGGAACATGGGAGTCTCTCAGGGACAGCATGATGCAGGACGCTATCATACTTCCCCAAACAAAGCTGTGTACCTACGTGCCTGTCCCAAGTGTCTGTGCATGAACATGTGCAGCATGATGAACAGGAGGAATTAGAAGTCCTTGTGCGCTCACAAATATATAATCTTATTAGGATCACAGAGACATAGGGGCACATTGGTAGGTACAGGCTTTTTGGGAAAGGCAGGCCAGGAAGACAGGATAGAGATTTGCACTCTGTGCAGAGGAGCACTTGAATATGTGGAGTTTTGCTCTGGGATGAGTGTGTCAAAAACTGACAGGTTAAAGAAGAATAGAAACCAACAAGGGGGAAAATGTGGTGAGCGACCTCTACAGAGGACCTCCACAAGAAGGGGAAACAGAAGAATTCTTATTTACAGACTATAGAGGAAGAAGGCTCATGGTTGAAGGCCCTGGTAGTCATGGGAAAATTTTTCTTGATGTCTGCTTGACATGCAGGGCACAAACAAGGACACAAGAGTTTGGCAAGCCAACTAGGGGATGTTCTCTGCAGGACCTGCTGTACATAAACAAGGAAGAACTAGTCAAGGATGTGAAGAGTGATGGAAAGCTCCACTATGTATATGATGGTAGAGTTTAAGACCCTGAGAGACAGGGGTAAGGACTGGACAGAGTCCTGGGCAACCTGCCCTAGCTGACGTTGCTTCAGCAGTATAGGTTAGACTTGACAATCTCTTTGGAATCCCTGCAAACCTCAAATAGTCTGTGATTCTGTGAAGGCAAATAGCAGAATTGCAACCCTGGTCTTCAGGAGAGCTGACCTAGGCTTTTTCATGGAAATAGTTGGCAGACTTCCCTGGGAGGTAACCCTGAAGAACAAAAGAACTCTGCTGGAGCAGAGTTGGTTGACCCTCAAGGACCATCTCTTCAGGGCACAAGAATGGTCCATCCTGATGTGCAGGTAGGCAAGCAAGTATGGCAGAAGGCCAGCACAGGTGAAGAGGGAATTCTGGACTAAAGCAGTATAAAAATATTTTTTGGGTGTACACAGTCAGTAAGACAGTGACAGGACAATAGGACCCTAACACAGGACCATAGAGTGCATCCAAGGCTTCTGAAGAGGCTGGCTTATGTTACCAGAGGTGTTCTTCATGGTACAATAATAAGCTGATGATATTTAATGTCTTTCATTAACAGCTAGGATGACTTCAGTAAGTTTGTGGATGACACCAAACTGGGAGCAGTACTTGATATGCCGGAGGGAAAGGTGACCATCCAAAGGGATTTCGATGTGCTGGAAAAAATGCACTAACAGAGACCTCATGAAATTTAACAATAACGGGAATGGAAAAACCTGCTGCAAGAGGACAGGCCTAACTGGCTTGAAAGCAGCTTTGAGGGAAATGCCTTGGAAGTCTTGGTGGCCAGCAAGTTGCTCATGAGTCAGCAGTGCGCTCTTGTGGTTATGAAGGCTAAGTGCATATTGAGCAGCAATGGTAAGAACGTACCCAGTAAGATGAGAGAAGTGATTACCCCCATCTATTTGGCACCTGAAACCACATTTTGAGTGCTACATCGAAATTCGGGCTCCCCAGTACAAGAAAGACAAACTGGAGCAAGCCCAATGGAGGGTTACCAATAGGGCTGGAGAATATGCCTTATAAGAAGAGTTTGAGAAAATTTGTGTTGGGTATTTTTTTCAGTTTGAGGAAGAAGGGTTAGTGAAGTCTTACTGCTGTCTTCAACTGCCTAATGGGTTGTTGTAAAGAAGATGAAGCCATACTCCTCTTAGAAGCACACAGAGAAAATACAAGACTGGGCAATATCCCGAGTAATCTGGTCAAACATTAAACTTAACCCTGCTTTGAGCAGGACCTTAGATTAGATGACTTCCAGGGATACTCTCCAATCTACTTTATTCTGTGATTTTAAGTTATAGAAAACAATATCTATTGAGCAGATCTTAAGTTTCAGTGATTCCTGTTACAGCAGTAAGGGCAGAAAAGATAACTTTTAAGAACACAAAATATTTTAGGAACCTTTTCTTTATTTATTCATGTTTTTGCTTCTAGACTTTTCCAGATGTGATTTTATGTGCTCATCTAGAGGTTTCAGTTCTCTTAAACCATACTATACATAAAATTCTGAGAGTTAAATTTCTCTTTCATAAAGGAAATCATGTTCCTTGGAGGGTCAGTTCTACTGAATATCACTAAACTCACATAAAATACATTTCTTTTCTGCAAGACAGAGTGTTTTAAAGCTTCAGGTCTGTATGCATTGTCTAGCTGTACTTTGCACAGCTTACACCTCATAAAGCCATAATACTGTTATTTCATTTTTTCCTATGCAGTATGTGTGAATGTGTTCTATTCCTTGGTAAAATTCTGTTTTTCCATTCTGCTCCATGGGACATGACTCTGGAATAAATATTAGTTTAAACCTATGATGTAAAGGAGAAAACGATAAAAACAGACTAGCAATAAGCTATAATAATCACTGTAATGTGTTTTATGCTTTCACAGTGCTTCTGGTTTATCAGCCAGTGCAGTTATGGATAGATTAATATCTGTTGTTTTAAATGGTGTACTCTAACTGAGGGTACTGCTCAGATGAAGAACATATACTGAAGAACAGACAGTTAACAGAATGAGGAGCCGTACACGTATCTCAGAATACCTATTGCAAATTAACCAAATAACCATTAACAAATAAATCAATATTCAGAATATAGTTTAACATCAATTCTAACTGAACTCTTTCTTTTTTCTAGTGAAGATTAAACGTGCGTTAGCAACATAGAACTAAGAGCATCCAGTAAATATTCTGTGATGACAGCATATATTATTATGCCAATCAAGACTTCAATTCTCAGACATGTAATTACCTAAACACTGCTTTTGGGCAATCTAAACTTGAGAAAGACAGTAATGTTAAGAGGGAAATCTTCATATCTTTCAGGTTGTGCAGCTATCTTTGAGTGCTGCTTCTACCCACAGCCCTAGCACTTCCAGGTAATCACTGCTTGACGTGTTTGACATGGGAGGAAATACATGTTTCCTTCTTTCACATTTCTCTGTCTTTACATTTACATCCTGCTTCTCCCCTCTATATTTGCTCCCCCCCATTTCTCTTTTTCCTGGTACCACATTATCTGGCTCAATTATTTTTTTTTTTTAAGGAAAGCAGACAATAAAACATATTTTAACTCCATTAATCTCCATTCAAGTGAGGGTAAAGGTGGGGGGTGGGGGGTGGGGGGAAGTGGTTGATGTGCTAACGTTCATCTAGTATCCAGGTCATTACTACTAAATGAGTTTTAAAAAGACCCAACCCAAGAGATCTACTTAAGCATTTAGGAGTTAAAACGAAGAAAATATGCATCATAAGATATACTGCTGCAATCTAAAAAAAAACTAATTTAAAATGGTTTAGATAGTGTCCTCACAAAAATGCAACCAGGATTTTACTCTGTGCTTTTGCAAGCCTAATATATGCAAAAGTTAATATATTTGGATCTTGCCAAAAGGTAATAGCTATGATTATATAGTATAAATTTCACCTTGAATCAGAAAACACTTTAATGAGATACATTTCATATGGCACACAGTGACCATAGTCTAAAATCTAAATAGCATCACTGAACAGTAAAAATGAGTTTGGTACTTAGTAGACGGGAACGCAATACTCATTAGGGATTCTGCCAGATGTATCTGTGATCACTTCATTGTGCATTGTTTGGAAAAGAAATCTTCTCATAAGACTATCTGAATTTATTCATCCAGGAAATTTGATTTCAGGGCTTTTGTCAGGGCCGTTTTAATTATTGGAATGGACCCCATGCCGATAGTTTCACAGCTTGGATGTGCTTTAATTTTCATTATACTAAACTTTATAAGATTGTATAGACCAAAAATGTATTTTGCATCCATACCTCCAGAATTAGTGAATAAACAGCCCTTAGAGACTTTCTACTTGTAGTTTTCCAG
>RSEF01000001.1:50959490-50995276 GCA_003993805.1 Himantopus leucocephalus
GGTTTAGTGGTGGTTTTGGCAGTGTTAGGCTGATGGTTGAACTCAATGATCTTAAAGGTCCCTTACAACCTTAACAATTCTATGATTCTATAAATTCGGAGGATTCTGGAAAATGTGGCCTCCTCTTTCTGGAATCATGAGGGCAAGCATTCAGAAGCACCTATGATCTAGCTAACATCTCTCACTAAAAGCCAAAGGGAGATGGACTGAAAACTGCCCTACTTCCTTATGCATCCCCATAAAAAGTCTGATGGACCAATGTTAGCACTATAAAAAGCTTATCAAATTTGGTGAGAAAACTGCTCGGACACAGTGACTGGAGGCTTTTTGAGAATATATGGGAAGTGTCATTCATAGTTTCTTTTTTCTCTGACTGCAACCTAGGTATCCACTTTTGCCCATCTGAGCAGCAAGTTAAAGGCTGAAGTGGGTTCCCTGAGCTGCTGATCCCTCTCTCCATTCAGCAGCAGTGTAGCAGAGAAGGAATTACTTAAATGCACAGCCCCAGTTTGAAACCTGTGTGCCAGCTCAGGTGCCCACATCTGTGCCCACAGATGGAGTGAACAATAAAAGAACACACCACAGATTTATTACTGCAGGTTTTATAATGCCTGAGAACTCTGCAAGGTGTTCTCAAATGCTTTGCACCATTTCTTCTCTTTGTGGAGCTCTATACTTCACAAGGACTGGATGTGCAACAGAAATGGAGAAAAATCAGGCCTTCTGGAAATTACCCTCAAACAAAAGAGAAAACTCTTCAAGTGTTGTGAGATAACCACTGCTTTTGTGGGCATGGATGGAGCATTGTGTATTTCAGGTGTAAACTTGGTAAGGCACACTTGTTCTGAGTCATACTGCCTCAGAGGGGACAGTGAGGCACCAGATGTGATCTAAGCAAGATGTAACAGTCATTAGAACAGTGATTAAATCATAATAGCAGCTTATTAAAAAATAGTAAGCTCAAAGTTTAATTTTGACATTGTTTTTCATTCTTACAAATGACGGGCCACAAATATAACGTCACAGACTCAGGCTGGAATCAGAATGCCCTGGGGAGGGTTTCTGTCTCTTAGATAAAAACAAAAATTTTCCAATGTTTTATTTTTGTATGGGCAATCTAGGAGAAGGACAAAGGGAGCATATGAGTCACTCTAAATCTATGTAAGCATAAGCTTTGTTTCGTTTGAAGAATGGAGAAAACTGCAGAACTACCCTCATTTCAGATGAACCAGCTCACTAGATTCTGAACAATGCAAACAGGTGTATTTTCTGTAACTCCACAGCAGATGTTTGTTGTATTGTTATCATTACAATTATTATTATCCTCATCATTGCCACAGTAACTTCAAGTCCTAATTCAGGAAGAGTACTTCACTTCTCTAGGTGATATGCAAACACGGGTGTGAAAAAGATGACCCTTATCAAAAGAGTCGTTGCATAACTATTCATTGTAATTGTAGCTGATTTCTAATTGGTACCAGCTACTCTCTAGTACAGCAATAATGACCATCCACAGTATGGGTCACAGTAGATTTAACTTAGTGTTTCATTTTATAGGGATTGTTGCACAGAATTTCCAAATAAGTGATGTTTGTAATCAGTTTGTGTGGAAACTGGTTTCTCAGATTTAAACCTCTCTTAATTCCTGTTCATAATTTGGCCAGTGGTTATTATAAGTATCATCAATCACAAGGGGAAAGATCATGGAGCAAAATCACATTGCTTGTGTATTGAGTATATTGTACATTTTCTAATACATATGTATTGTGTTACACAGACTTTTCATGTTCTTTGTTCAATCTGCTCTATTATAGTCATTCCTTTCCAAATTAGGAAGATTACTACTATTTATATTCTTATTACTAGTTCAGGTACGGGGATTCAAGTACTGCTGGTTTTTTTGGAGGGGCATGTTGTTAAAGTGAATATACCTGAGCTCTTTGTACATATATTTAAAAAACAAAGTAAAACTCTGTAGAAATTCCCTGATCCAACTCAGTAATTGCAAACTTTGTTTGCCCTAATAAACCCATTTCTTTTGTGTATGAACTGCAAGTGCACAAAAATATGTTTATACCCCAAAATGTAATGACAAGCACATAAAATAAAGCTGTACAAGCCAGATACTAAGCTTGGAGATGTGGGAAGATAAAGTTGAGGATCTTAAGTATGGAGCGGTGGGAGACTGAAGAAAGATGAGGAAAGGAAAACAATAGACAGTTGGAGACAAGATTTTCATAGCAAATTCGTGAAGTTAAACTTTTCAACTACTTAAAATAGACAATAAATTTTCTAGAAGGATGAACATACAACAGCATTTGTTGAATAGGTGCTGAATTTGGGCATGCAAGCAGCTTTCAAATGTCTATCTAGTTTGGGAAAGAAGTATATCTATATTTTGCCATACCATTTTTTTAATGTTTTTAGAATAATTGTTAATCCTGTTGACATCAGAATGGTAGTATGAACAGAATAAGGACTTCAGAAAAGAAGGACTCTGTTCAAACTGACTGTGAGGTTTCACTGATAACACAGGGGTAGCAATATACAAAACTGGTGCTGTTTCATCCCAGAAGGGAAAAAAAAAAAGGAGATAAGAAATATTTCCATGCAAAGTTCTCATCAGAATTTTCAGTTTCAGACCTCTGCTAAATTATTTATCCATACTTCATACATCTTCACCTTATACCAAGACATTTAATGGAAATCAAACCAACAATTTGTGGTGCAACAGCTAAAATCATGCTTACATTATTTTAAACATGCTTACAGTTCTGTCATTAGTTCCACAATAAACTTAGTGATCACTGAATAGGCATAATAATTAAACTTCAAATATCCCCATTTACATACATATAGACCTGGATTCTTCTGTGTCGGGGGAATAAAGATTATTGCATCCATTTAAAGTAGATATAGAGTGTTATCAAGATGGAAATTTTTCTGTGTAAAATGTATTTGTGGCAAAGTAAAGTGAGATAATTATGATTTACTGTGAAGTAATCTAACACCCCTGAAAGCTTTGCAATTTTGATTTGTATTTATGGTCAGGTTTTACATGTTTCTTTTGAAGGAGCTTACCAACCTGGCAGACTTCAAACCTGATTCACCTGCTCTGCAAGAATAGTAAATTCTTCATTTTACTTTAAAGCCATTTGGAGAAACAATTTTTGTTCTTTTCCCAAAATAGTTTTCCTTAAATTGGCAGTTCAAGTCACAGTTATATCAGGTCATACTAGAATTCAATGACATGTTAGAAACTGTGAGATAGCTAGTTTCAGAAATTTAAATTGCTGCTTTGAGGTATTTTTGTGTTCATTTTTAGCTCTACAATATGCACATATTACATGAAAAAGGTACTACTGTTGGCATATGTTTTAAAGCTGTCATCATGACTGTCCCCCTTCAGTTTGAGAACTGTCAACCATAGAGTATTTTCTTACAGTATTCCACCTTATTTCTTGTTACATCTGCCATATTTCATCTAGATTAGAAGCTTGCATTCTAAAGAGGAAAAAGTAGTCAAACATTGTCCTCCTTCTTTATCAGTGTTTACCAGAAGCACTAATATGACAGTGTTATGCAAATATACCCATTTGTTTTCATAGTCCCTTCACACTTTGCAAACTCTTATGAATCCTCTAGTGACTTCTCAGTGAATAATTGATTCACATAATATATCATTAACAAAATAAAAATTTATAGTCTCATTTAGAGCAGGGAGGTGGTGGATTCGCCATCCCTGGAGGTGTTCAAAAAAAGGATAGACGTGGTACTAGGGGATACGGTTTAGAAGTGGTTTTGTCAGGTTAGCTTAATGGTTGGACTAAATGATCTTAAAGGTCCCTTCCAACCTTAACAATTCTATGATTCTATGAATATGTACATTTAAAATCACAAAAAAGCAGAACTTCTTTGCATATACAAATGTATAGCATAACCACCAGAAATAGCCAAGATGTTATATGTGAATTGATTTATTCTCTGAACAGTTCTAGTAGTCAAATTATAAAATTAAATCATACTTTTTACTTAGGTATCCAGGTTGGGAACACTTTTATATTTTTATTTGTATCTATTTACATTTTTATCCTAATTTTAGTAATCTTTATGAGACTCCTATATTTTTATCTCTAACTGTGGAAAAAATGTGTATTTAATTTGAATTATATTAATCTTATATGTCTGCTGATACATACTCGGGATTCAGCATTCAACTCCTTTTTTTTTAATTTCATCTGGGAAATTCAAATCGCGCTTGATATGTGAATATCTATTCAAGTACTCACAAGCTCATCCAAAATATGCATTTGATGATAGACTATAACGATCAAACTGGAACTTAGCATGACACAAACTTCCATTAGCATGCCAAACCTCAAGAGGAGTGAAGTTGAAGCATTCTGTTCATATATCATGCCAGAAAAAGACCACATATCATCAGTATAGTTTTTTCACATAACTTGTAGTAAAATTCTGTTCCTTTTGACTTCTTTCTATATAGTAAAACTCAAACAGTGAACCTGTTTAGTAGGGTGGGCATTTGTTTTGCCAACTGCTGAAAAACTTATGAGCTAAAGAAGAGATATTTAATTCATTACTGTTGTAGTCTGCCCGCCAGCTGATTACAGCCAGGCATAGCTTAGAGCAGTTCTGAGGCTGCTCTATTGTTTAAGACAAAAGCCCTAGTCTGACCCAAGAAAGAGAAGACAGAAAAACAGATTTGGTCCACACTGATGCTCTAAGGTATACTTCATACAACTGAGAAGTTATCTCATACCTTAAGCATATGGGTTATCTCAGTGATATAGTAACAGATAAGCATCTAACCGCTCTGCATACCAAAAGACAGTTGCAGAAGGTTTCAAATTCCTTCAGACCATTAACCTCAGATTTCAATGACAGCTGCAAATTCAAAAGACCTATTGCACACTCATGAATATATATTAATACACAGAGAAGTTTTAACTTGCATGTCTGAGAACTGAGTCCTACTGAAAACTCCATGTCCTTATGTGATGTACATAAATTTATCCTCTTTTTATATAAATATATAAAATGTTCAATACATGTGACTCATTTCTGGGTCTTGATTAAGATCTTACAATGGTGATCTACCTTTTGGGGATGATAACTGATCCCCATCTGCCATGCTGGGATTCCAGGTACTGAAGAATATACAGGAGTATGAGAGAAAATTATCTACCCCGTTAGAATCCAACTACTAAAGATTAGATCTCATTCCTCTTTAAAACAATTTTCTCTGTGGATATCTGCTGTAGAAACCTGCTGTAAAGTAGAAATAGAAATACATCAATGTATATCAGCAGGACTACAAGACAGATTTCTCTGTTTATTTCTCATTGTGACATGTGACCTTACAAGAACATAGACAGATGGATATATATGAATTCCTTACCTTGGCTGCCAATGAATAATGGCAGGGAACAGCAATCTAAAACTTCATCCGCAAAAAATGAAATGCTGAATGCTATTTATATGAGTGAAAAATAAATCGATACGAAATTTTAAATCTTTCCTGCCTTATTTTTAAAGGAATATATCCTATTTACAGAAGGTCATAGAGGAAAATTAGACTACATTAATTTTTATGGTTTAATAGCTCTTAAATTCCAGAAGGAATTGTAGCAGCGAAATGGATATTTAATAAACAGCAGTACAATGCATTCAAATAAAGTACTTTATTTTCCACAGGCAGGGAAAGGTTGGAGGGGATTTAAGGTAGCATGAATAATTTTAGCCATGCTTCCACTCAGCTTCTGTCAGACTTACACTCTAAGGCCAAAAAAAAAAGCCAAAAAAAAAAAAAAAGCTACATAGGCACGATCCAGAAAGTCATTTCATGGTAATGTGTATCAATTTTCTCAGCAAGGCTCTAACAGAAAATTTGTTTGAACAATAGCTTTAAGTAGTTTTAAAACAACACTTTTCATAAATGGTGTGGTTCTAGTGGAAGAAAAAAAGCTTGACTAGGCTGAAATGTATACGTCTCAATGAGCATTACATAAAGTGCTTTTTTTTGTCTTTTCTTTTGCTTTCCCCCTGGGAAATTATTCTCTAATCTGTTTCAGATTTAAAGTTAGGTCTTGTTCAGATTAGTAATTAAACTTTTAAAAATATGTTTTCTTTTTCACTGTGCTTAACCACATTACAGAACAGGTAAAGATTAAAGAGTGTACTCTGACCACCTATTACGACTCTTACGTACACTGAGAGCAGGCACTGCAATTGCTTCTCTCCATTAATCGTACAGAAGGTATGGCTGAGTTGACAGAAAACAGGACCAATTAGTCATCACTGTCTTGATCTTAGACGCTATAGTGGATGCTTAAACCTGCCTTACATTCCCTAGCAGGTCGTTTGAATACCATCTTAATTACTACTGTCATGTTATGTTGCAGGTATAGCTCATGTTAAATGTGCTTCATGGTTCAAGGTTAATTTTTCTTGTTACTACTTGGAGAGTTCTGATACAAAATTCTATTCCTCTTAATATAAATGAGTTTCACCATTGAATTAAATGGAGCTAGGAGGTCAACTCAGGTAGAGGTGCATCACAAACTGATATTGTAACTGTTTAGCTAAACATTTTGAAAGATCTGTTTATCCAAATGCTGCTCTGATACAGACTGCTTGTTTTAACTATCAGAAAAGATGTATGAATATTTTTCTTCTTCTATTTCTGAAAATCTGTAGTTCTTTAAAAAATGATCTGTTACAAAATGAAACATATGGCATGCTTTTGAAAGTTATACTATGATTTCTCACTTGTCAAACTTTATGAGTGACTTCAATGTAATCCTGTCTTTAACAATGAAATGATGTTAAGTAGGTTGCAGGGTAATGAAGAACCGTACAGGTACTAGAAAATCAAATGTAATCACCAGTGATTTTGTTCACAGTTAGCACTGAGGTCTTGATGCACCTTTCCCTTTGCAAGGTTATAGGAGATCAAACATAGGAAAGATGAAGGGCCAAAGGTAAAAAATAATGACTTTCCTGGCATGATCCTTTTTCTTTTTATCTGGAAAGACTCCTTCCATGTTAGCTGGCCTCACTTTGGAAAACATGATTCTCACACCTGGAGTAAGCACCTCAGAGAAAACAGATTAGTTTTCTCTATTTCCTTACTGAAAATATCTACATGAATTCCATCTATGGTTCAGCCTGTGTTCAGCACTTCAGGTTTCTAATTTCAAGCAGCCAAGTGAAAAAAAAAAAGACTAGAACCTGATAGGAATTGAGCTTGCCTCTCTGAGATAGAGAGAAGTACAACTAACTTGCAAGGAATATTTCCTTCCTTCATTCTTACCTGGGTATTATGCAGATTTTTATAACAGCTATGCCATGATACTCCAAACTTTTGTCTTAGAGTACATATTGAGCCTTTGTTCCAAGTTAAGGGCTAGTCTTGTGCTGGTCATTTTGATTTAATATTGTTCTTTGTAACTCTTGGAATCCAAAGTATATAATCCATTATAGCTATCACTGAACTTTGAGTTTTGATAAAGTTTTAAATTCTATTTTAGTTTTCCAAAAACCTGTGAGGTAATAACCAAATTTTGTATGGAAATATTAAAATACACAAACACAAATATTAATTCATGGAATTTCCTTTCTTAATTAAAAGATTTTTGGGGGCTATTACATCATCATCAGGCTTTTTTTAAAGGAAATATTTCTAAAAAGTAAAGATTTGAGACTGGCAAACTGTCCTCTCAACCTGTAGTCTTAATTGCCAGTCAGGCAATTTGTTTATTTGTTTTATTCTTTTTGCAAGAAGGCTTTCTTCTGCTGTCTTGCACAACCTTGGACATGTGGAAAAAAGTACTTTCATGGCACCACTTCAAATAGTAAAAGGAGCAGATTGTTTATTGTTATTCATACTGACTTCACAAAAAACAGTTACCGTGTGCTATGCCCTATTTGCCCTTCTGTATTTCCAAAATAAAATTTTCAAGGTTTTTGAACTGTGATAAGCTTAGGAAAAACACCCATTGACAACCATGCATACAGCTGCAATGGTTTCTGATGGCTTCATAGGAGTGGAGACTAAAAAGTTTCTTTTCTAGTATGTGTTTATTTTCTATTGCAGTGAGTGTACTGATAATTCTTTGGATGACAATATTTACAAATGTTCAAATGAATACCCCAAAGCTGCCCTTCGAAAGAAGACAATAGTCCATTTTTGGGAGCCAAACCTTGTATTAATGTACATGGTGGCCGACAGTGAAAATGTTCCCCCTCCTGAAGGGAAAAAACCAATCTTGACAGTATATTTAAAATGAAATAAGATGGCCATAGATTGTTGGTGTTACTTTGTTTAACATTTTTTTAAGATGGATATTATACGTAAAACTACACTTTTAACTTTCAAAATGAGGTCCTCAGCAGCTCTTTTTAAATCGTGGGAGGAAGTAAAAGCATACATATCTATGATATGCTGAAATCCTTGAAAAAATTACAATATCTATAAAAAAAAAAAGATTTGAAAGCGTAAAAGTCTGATAATATTTTATAATATTATTTAATGACCCATTCTGTAGTTGTTCATGAAATCTCAAAATTGCTGTAAGTGCTTCAAAAACATCTTTTAAATATAAAATTATGCATCCATTCTTAATGAAACAAGGTCATTAGATGCTAATTCTATTAAAGCGCAAGGGGCATACACGGTTTCCAGATCTGTTATCCTGGCTCAGCATAACTGAAGGATCTCAAGTTGCCTGATATGGGCAATAATGAATTTTGCTGAGTAAGACTGGTCTTTAGACCCATGTAGAAGGAAATAACCTTGGGAGATTTTTAGAAGAATGGGTTATATGTCTTTAATATTATATGTTGTATGTCTTGATTGACCTTGTGGTCAATCTGTGTGCTGAAACTCACAAATTTGATTTAAATGGGCTACACCCAGGTTCCTTTTTTTCTTCCAGCCTAAGTAGAGCACTTAACCACACTTTTTATCTTTGATAACTGGCACATACACTCTGGTTAATGCTGCACTAATTGTTTAAAACATATCCCAAATATTTTTCCCTCTGCTTTTCAATTGACCACCTCAACAGCTGACTTGACAGAATTGCTGTATACTGTTCACATCATTGAAAAGTCCAGTGTTTTAGCATAAACCTGACTTCACCAGAGAAACTACTACATTGTACCTCTCTCTCCTAGTCAATATGCTTGAGGATAGACTCTTCAACTCAGAGGTCGGGTTTTTTTTTCAGATACTGTTTGTCCAAATTTTGCAGTTCTATCACTTGAACTCCTCAGTGTTTGAACAGAAATTCCGCATCTAAAACTTCCAAATATTTTAGCATCACATCGGGTAACTACCACAAATTTAGCATAATAGAAAATTTGCTAAAAACATAAATCTGCATATTAAATCCCAAATGGCCCCTAAATATTAACCTGCATTACTTGGCCACTAAGCACACAAAGTCATGTTTAAATTACATATATGTAACTTTCCGTGCTTTTGAAAATTAAGACATTGAGATGACTGGTTATGATTAATCAGGTGAATTTACAATCATGAAAGCACTATCTTAAATGCAGGTAGGAGCTCCTAAACCTTCCTGGGGACTGCCATCTCCTATTTTAGATTTTTCTCAAAATTATAACTAAACTGTCCTGTGCTACTCTGATTATACATACAACTGAAATCCGTATTTGTTCCCTACTGATTTTATTCTTTCATTTCAGCTAAAGTAGTAGATCGTATCTGTTCAAGATAATCTGTAGCTCATTAACAGTTTTTCTTTGTTGTAACAATGAGTAATTCTTTTTTTTTTTTTTTTTTTTNTTGCAGTGACACCAAAGCATCTCTGTACCCTGTGACTCTCAGAGCATCCCATGACTCATTGCCACTGCAGCTCAGGAATGGTGACCCTGGTGAGACCTTTGAGAGCTTTTGTGTGGGTACTGAAATGACTATAGTTTTGTTTGTGTGCTACCCAAGTAGAAGGCAAAACCTGTAAGTTCCTCTGCCTAGCAGCTTCTGAAATAGTTCTGTCCTACCTTGCACATGATGCCACACTTGACTGCGTAGACACAACTTAGAAGAGATGGTCTTCATGTTAATATGACTGCAGTAACATCTCAGACAATACCTGCATTAAAAGTGACAATAAATCAACACTAAGCACCTGAAATAAAATTAGGAGTCAAAAAAGAATTTTCCATGTAGATTAAACCCTGAAACTTGAAAAAAAAAAGCCTCAGCACCAGTGTCTTACCTCAAAAAAATTCTTCACTATGTCCAATTTAAATCTACCCTCTTTCAGTTTAAAATCATTGTGCCTTGTCCTGTCATTACAGGCCTTGGTAAAAAGTCTCTCTCCGTCTTTCTTATAAACCCCCTTTAAGTATGAAAAGACCACAATAAAGTCTCCCAGAGCCCTCTCTTCTCTTGGCTGACCAACCTCAACTCTCTCAGCCTTTCTTCATGAGACATTGTGGTCGCATGAAATGTGTAAAACTCCTGTGTTACCTGCAAATAAAATATTGAGGGAGACAATAGAGTAATACAATAGAGTAAGACATACCATTCACAGTACTGAAACATTTCTTCTGACAGACAAAGCAAATGTAATTTTGAGCATTGATAGCCTTTGCAATAGAAAGAAAACTGCCACTGTTTCCTCCTGTGTCTTTTATTCACAACTAATGGGAAATTACATGAACAGGATGCCTACAGAAGAATGTAAGCTGTTGCTTAACCAAATCCGCTCAGGACAGTCTTCTGACACTTGCTTTTATTGTAAATTTCTTAATATGGTATTCTCACTGATAAGAAACATCGTGTTTTAGAAATAACCTGAGGCGAGCATCTCTGATAATATAGTGAATTTCACACCTGAGATGCTCAGAAATGAGATGCTCAGAAAACTGGTCACCAGTTGGAAGTTGATCCAGGCTGGTAGTCATTGCAAGTCATTCTCTGTGATAGCAAGTTCATGATTTCAGCTCTGCTGGACACCTTCTTTGACCAGAAAAATGATACTAAGCTTAGAATTAACAAATAATTCCAGATGAAACAAACCAAAATACACTACATGCTCTTTTACACTTAAAGTGCTTTTGAAGTAGGATATGGACATAATGGTAGGTGAGCATGACTCAAATCACATCATCGTGAATTTCTCCCTTATCTATACCCCTTTTTGCTCAGTATTACAGCATATGTTTATTATTTTTATAAACTGTTAAGAGGAAAAGGGGAAAAATCATAGAAAATCTGAGGAAATGAAAGAATTCAGTCCAAAAGGAAGTGAGAGAGAAAGAGAAGATGGAGGGAAATCAGAGGGAAAACTTTCAATTTACAAAAGGCTTTCAATATCCTCCACCCTGTTTTACATCATTAATTTTATATAGGCTTTTCTTATAAACCCAAGAAACTGGTGACCTTATTTTCAATAAAATCTTTGCTTGCTAGGTAATATGCTCTGGCTCTCATAAGTCAGGATTATCTTGCAATCCTCCAAGTGCACCTTCAATGAGACTCAGTCTGAAGTACAGCATATGACTTATTAGATTTTAAATCATAATATATAATTGCCAAGTACAAAATACTCTGCCATTTTTTTTACTCTTTAGGAAGAATAGACATGATACTGACATTAGAGCTATGAAAATATGGAATTCTACATCTCCTGCAATTTTCATAATATAACAAATAAATGTTTTGATTTTTGTGATCTGAAGTGTGGGACAGCAGTTCAAGAACACCATCTTACTTCCTTTCTACACAAAATCACTACGTGATAAGAAAAGTATTTTATATGCAAAAATAAAATTGAAGTTTTTGTTTGAAAGAAAAACTTTTTTTTGTTTATAGGATAATGTCTTCAAATAATATATTTGCATAACAATTATATGTGCATGTATCTTGGTCATGGGTATTTTTCTGCTGACTGCAGAAGGACCCACCCTGATAATGCTGGGTCAGATTCCCGTTCTGCTGCTCCATCCCATCTCTGTCTGGTCCTGCCTAATCTGTAAGGGGCCGGGACAACCTGATACAAAGCTGCTCCCTCCACTGACACCTGCTATTACATCTGCAGGAGAAGTAATCCCTTCCCTTGAATATGTAAGATAATATGAAAGTAACACTGCCTTCCTCCCCAACCATATTTGCAAAGGTATTTTAATAGAATGTCTTAATTAATTGTTCCAAAATTAAATTCTGTACATTATGGGTAATAAGTAAATTAAAACAGAAGTTTCAGACAATTCTTTTTAATGGCCTAAAGAATAATGCAGATAGAAAAAGAAGCCCATGGGAGCTGCATGAAGAAAGCATAGCCTTATCATCTGTTCTGTCAGCACCGTTATGGCATGGGAAGAGGCATGACCAAAGCTTGCTAATCACTTGCAATTACCAGTCCAAAGAGATCTCTCCAAGGGATGGTACAACTCCAAGGCAGTTGTGGCTGCTATATTTTGCCCAGAATGAAGGAAAAGGAAAAACACTTTTTAGCTAAGCTACAATTAAGAATCCCATCAAGAAACAGGATTTAACTTTTTTTTTTTAATGTAATACATTTTTTTTCTTACTACAAGGGAATTTATTGTCATTATTTTTTGTTGCCCTACTCATTGTAACCATTCTATGTCTTTTGGAATTACACATTTAATATAAAGAATATATGGTTTACAGAAAAATCAGTTTGTGAAAACCCAGTATAAATCCTTTCCATGGGATTCCCAGTTTAGACATGGTCCCTCAGAGACACACCTATTCAACAGCTTGTCTATTTTATGCATTTATTATTTTTTATTATTATTATGATTATTTTTGTTGTTGTTGTTGCTGTTATTGTTATTACTGTTATTTTTCATTTTCTGTTATTGTTCTATCACACTGTCTTTATCTCCACCCATGAGGTTTTAGATTAGATTCTGTACAGAAGACCTGAACCCCACATATGATACTGTCACTTTGTGATTCCCTGGGAGTACAAAGCATCCTTAAGAGTCAGTTACACTGCCCTTAATTGTAAGGTTCTTTGATAAGACTATGTCAGTACAATATGCATTAGATAAATTACAGAAGAGTTCTGTAAACTTAAGAGGCTTTTTTTTGTTGATTTTTATTAAAATGGTTTAGGAACTTCCCTGTACTGCAATCTCAGATTCCTGATTTGAAAAAGTTTATAGAGGACCCACTAGACTGGAAAATGGACATTAAATTTGAGCAGACAGTGTTAATCAGTTCTTTCAAAGTTATTTATCTAATAGCAGCATACATGATGTATACCAGGCATTTGTAGTCTGTACTTAATAGTCTGTATTTAAAAGCATTTTGGGGTAATAATGATATTTTATCATATATCAGTACACTGTAAATGGTCTTGGCCACTTTCTTTTCTTGGACCCTCAAACAAAATAGGTCAATGACTGCTTTAACTTCTCATCTATTATTTGCTGAAATCTACATCCTTGATTTCATTTTCCTCTTTTTACAACTGCTATTTATTTACCTTTGGACTTTCTAAAGCACTCTTGGGATTAAGAGATAATTTTTTTGTGAGATTTTTAGTTAATAAATCTAATTTGAAGCTGTGTTGGTGTTCTTTCTTTTCTTTTTTTTCCCCCTCATCTGCTATCTTTTGTTTTATCCCTTGAATCCCAACTGTAATATAATTTGTGAACTTAAAATTCAGTGAACAAATATCATACAAAGTAAAGTTATCCAAGTACAAGTTTATAAAATAATTCATTACTCACATATTCATCTGGATTGATTTCTTACCAACCTTTATTGACTCTGGTTCTCTTTTCCACTTCGTTAGTCATTCTGATGACAGTTGTCTAACACAGTTACCAGAGTCTTCAGAAGAATACATGTTTTTACAGAACTTTTTTTGAACCACATTAACAATATTTTGGAAGGATAATGTTCTGAAGGTATCATATCATATCTTTCAAATCTTCTTTTCCCAGATCTATTGCCTGGAATAATATTGAATACACTGGGAAAATCTACACAGTTGATATCTGAATGGCCCATATGTTGGCCATCCAATGCCTTTCTTCTTGATGTAGATGCAGTAGAGCTCTGCCTGATGACAACCTACAGAGTCTTATGCATGGGTGGTCTGCTCCAAATACAAATAAGTGAGAATAATATACAGAAAGTATTTATATTTAGATATTTCTTTCTTATCATAATCACTTTCCCCACACTGTAACAATAAGAAAATTCATTGACAAAGGAAAACTTTATATATTCATTATTCCCACAAAGTCACTCAGCTCTACTCAATGAAAAGTTTGTGACTGTGGCAGGTTTGGATAATCAAGCAGATATAAAATCAGCTGGAATGAGTTCGGGCTACAAAGCAGAAGGAAGTTTCAAATAGTCAGAGTGGGATTCTAGGATAATGTTTGAAATGAGAAGGTGGAAAAATACTATTAGAATGGACCTGAATAAATACAGGCTAAATTTGTGATAGACTAGGCTCAGGATTGTGTTTTTACCGTTAAATATTTGAAACTTAAATAGGTACTGAAGACCCGACTGAATTTCCTGTGAATCTACATCTTAACAATAGGTTCATTGATTAGACTAGAATAATCTACCTCTTATTTACTTAACTTAAATGCTTAAAGTTCATCAGATTGAAGTAAGTGATACAGGATGTTTTTCTCAGTCCTATGTTCCTTATTCTTTTTAAAAATACAGACTATGTTCCTAGCAGTATTTGCAACAGGGCTTATCAGATAGTTGATTGGGTGCATTAAGGTAAAGTGAAAAATTATGGAAATTCTTGTACTTCCCACAATGCTAGGAAATACAGACTGTGGCCTGTGACACCTCCTTAAATACATAGTGGGGGGGAAGTGCTGTCTGTGTACAGCTGATGAAATGTGACTAAATAATTTGTTCTGAAAATTCAATAGATATTTGAAATTTTATGCAACTGCCCTGAGATATTGTTATACCAATATACTAGGTATTCCAATAAATTCTGCTATTCCTGGAAATTCTTATCTAGTCTATTATATGAAAGGGCATTAGTGCTTTAGAAATTTCCACCTAATAGAAACCTCTATATTTCTGTATATAAAATGTATTATACATGTTAATGACCTTGTAGTAACATCTGAGGTTCAGTCCCACAATCTTCATGTGAATAGCCCCAGTAAGATCAAGAGGAAAATGGAACCAAAAATCACCCTGACTGTAAGAAAGGTCTGCAGGTGTATACAGGACTTACATTGTTTTCTAAGCCTTCTATAGACGAACTGATACTCGAAAATGCAAAATGTCCTGAGGACTGTTGGAAGCTCGCTAAATGTAACTGCTTTATAAATGATATTCTTGGGATTCCAGTTCAGATTATCTGTTAGTTTGTCCAAAGTGTGGATATATAGTTCTTTGATTTTGTATATCTGGAGTCTAACATGTAAGAGCGAGGGGAGCTTATTTCTCTATATCATCTTCACTGGTAAACTGTAATTTCATCATTCTAAGGGAAATGACTGCATGCCTATGCCCATTTAAAACCTTTTGTGGTTTAAGTGCCTTCCTGATTTTGTCCTAACAGTCTGATATTTTCCCTCTTTTCTCCCTATTCAAAAGGGACATTTTTGCAAATGTGACACCAAAATGGGAAGGAAGGGAAAAGAAAACAAATAGTTTCTATATTCATCAGGAGAAGAAGCCAAGGCAAAGGTGGGAACTGACAGGGAAAGGCTGTTGCCTAAAATTCCACATGTCAGACTTCCTCCAAAGGCTTAAGCAGTCCTTGCAAAAGCAGCCGAAATCGGGTTACTGCCATTAGAATATGGAGAGGTAATCTTAGCAACTTCATTGTTTATTATTACATCTTTGGAGATTAAAACTGACTCTCTCTGCCCAAGGGTTATAGGGGTTAGAGAATAAGATGAAAATAGATCAGAGAAGTGTCATCTTGGAAAAAAACCTCATAATGTTCCAAGCAATAGTGGAAACAATTGGTATGAGGCTATTGCGATGGGGTTTATAAAGATTTCTTCCTTTTCTTTCTCTTCTTCTTCTTCTTTTTAACTGGGAGACTTTCAAGGAAGCTATTAAAATAAGGATAGGGATTAAAACTGGTGAAAGAATACTTACAAAAAGATTGAAGGAATGTTCTAGATTTTTTTTTTTTAAATTACTTTTAAGAAATGAGTTGCAATGCAAACGTGAGCATTTGGACAAACCATATGAAAATTGTCTGGTTTAACTCAAACTATTCTGCCTCCTGTAAAAAAAAAGGAGGCCAAAATATCAATTTTGGAAGAATATTAATTAAATTTTGTACAGCATGCCAGTTCTGGGCTGCAACTTGCATTCAGCTACTAATGTCTGTGTTTGATTGCATTATTCATTTCTTCAGTATTGCTTAAGACAATTATGTTTTTCAGGCAAAAAGGTAAATGTGTCTCCCTTGTTCCCCTTTAAGGTTGTGTGGTTCAGAAGTATGTGTACAGTTAAGCTGGTGTGAATTTTTATTATTTTTTTTAAAGCAGAAATTTGGGGTTGGATATTTAATATATGGAAAAATACGACTAGGTTCCTAGGTGACATGGAAGAACCTATGGAGACAAATCTGGTGATGTGGAAGAAGCAAAACTTGGGGTTTGCTGGAAGAAAAAATGTTGTCAAAGTCATAAGGGAACACAATTTTCATTTCATAATATGATGACATAATCTGTCAAAAGAAATGAAGAAACCATATTACTGATATTTATCTTTCTTTGATAAATCTTTGCAGTAACTCTTTGCAGGTAACTATTGTATTTTCAGAGCTTTATGACGATATAAAATATGTGTGTCCAACCCGTACATATTTCTAGAAAGCCTCAAGTTGCATTTCCTTTAAAAATACCTTATGTACTGGATAGACCATATAAATATGAACACTTGCATGGTCTATATGAAATTTAAAATAACTTTTATTTCTTATAGCTTCATTATTAAATATGAAAAGGCCAAAACCTGACAATATACATGCTCCTTATCATAAAGGAATTATGGGTTTGTGATTTTTGCATCTTTTCAGTCATTCAGTCTTTCCTAATATGGCAGCTTCTTCTTTTTTTCCAAGTTATTTTGACTTTTAAGACTATGGAATGTCCACCATAAATAGAACAATTTTGGATTATGCTAATTTCTGCAATGAGAATGTAAATCCTTACTGACCAGCAGTTCTGAGTGTGAATGCAAGTTATACAAAATTAGGCAAAAATATTGGCAAGCATGTCACCTCCATGTCATTTCAAGACTTACACATTTTGGGGGTTATTCTGGGTTTCTAAAGCTGAAAAAGCTGACAGAATAATATTTTCCAACTGAGCTATCCAATATCTTTAAGATGTGCATTGTTATTTCTAAGGGTTTGGTACGTAGAGGCTTTCCCTTTGGAAAGCTGTTTAAAGCATTACAGGTGGTATTAATTTTCCAATATCTTATTTTGGACCTCTGGAAGATCTACCATACAGTCACTGAAAAAGGCTTGTATCTCAAATTATTTAAACTTCTGAGGTTTGACATATGTGTGAAATGAGATAGGATTATCATAGATGAAATCAGAAATCTAGAATGGAGAAAGATTTATGTACTGGACACTTACTTGTCTTTGGTTTGCATGGCACATACACAAACTTTATTAGAGAAAAAAATACAAATATCAAATAAATATTGTGCTTCAGAGAGAGAAGATGAAACTTCTTTTCTGCATATGTACATAGCTTGTAAGGTTTAAATCCTGAGCAAAGTCAAAAGATTTTTTTCTACAGTTGCATGAAAAGAGAAGATCACACTCTTTATTTTTTTGCATTTGTGAGAAATTATTTATATGATCACCAGCGAACTCTATTTTAAACTGAAAAAAATTTGAACAGTAATTCACATGCTCCTTGACTTCTACCCTCCCCCCCAGCTATTAATAATCTGATGATCGTATATGTTATTAATGCAATCTACTTAAGGAATTACAGAAATTATCTAGAAAAGAAAAATCGGTTCATTTAGGCCAAAAAAAATCTGCAACCAACTAATTGTAGCTAAATGATGTGCTGGCTTTGTCTGGGATAGAGTTAATTTTCTTCATAGTAGCTAATATGGGGCAATGTTTTGAATTTGGGCTGAAGACAATGTTGATAATACAGGGATGTTTTAGTTACTGCTGAGCAGTGCCTACACAGCGTCAAGGCCTTTTCTGCTTCTCACACCGCCCCAGCAGTGAGTAGGCTGGGGGTGCACAAAAAATTGGGAGGGGATACAGTTGGGTCGGCTGATGCCATCCGACCAAAGGGATATTCCATACCATATGACAGCATGCTCAGTATATAAAGCTGGGGGAAGGGGAGGTATGCTCAGAGTTATTGGGTTTTGTCTTCCCAAGTAGCCGTTATGTGCGATGGAGCCCTGCTTTCCTGGTGATGGTTGAACACCTGCTCGCTGATAGGAAGAGGTGAATGAATTCCTTACTTTGTTTTGCTTGTGTGTGTGACTTTTGCTTTACCTATTAAACTGTCTGTATCTGAACCCACAAGTTTTCTCACATTTACTCTTCTGATTCTCTCCCCCGTCCCACTGCAGCGGGGGGAGTGAGTGAGTGGCTGTGTGGTGCTTAGTTGCTGGCTGAGGTTAAACAACAGCAAGGATCAAGCCATTGGTTTACAACACATTTATAAAGCAGGTACTTTCATATTTTTTTTTTTAATTATAATCAGACTTTAAATGGTTAAAGCATGGAGCAAAGATGACAGATGTACTCTGTGCTTGTCAATCAATTTATCCAGATTTGTAATAGCTACCAGCCAGATTAAATAAAACTCTGTCTGTCACATTGTGGAAACTGGCACAAGGTTGAACAAACTCACTCCACCTCCAAGCCCCATCAACATTCTGGACTTAGCATGAGCTTCCACAATGCAGAAACCAGATGCAGTTTTTGTTGAAACTGGCCTGGAGATATTATCATTATTGGATTTGTTGCAATCATACTGTTATCATTTCATAAATTCTGTAGCTAACAATAGAAGCCTATTTATTTTTTTTTTTCAGTTTCCTATTATATAGAAATCTTCAAACTCCTGAGCAGTGATTTATACCCATTGACATTCAGACCCAGAATTGAACTCTTTTGGAACTTTTAAAATAGACTCTCTGTTTTATTTATTTTTTTTAAATCACTTGCTTATGTGTCTTGCATATTGGTTATATAATACCAGTCTTTCTATACAATCTTTTTTTTTTCTTTAGTAAATTGCTAACATCTCATTTTTCTCTAGAAAGTGAATTAATGCAGGAATCTAGCTTTTGAGTCCCTTTCCAATAAAATATGCATGTGAATTACAACATAATGAGACAAAAAATTATTAACGTACCAGAGAGAGAATTCAGAAGAGAAAGCAGAATGAATGTCTTTGACTACATGACTTTATGGAATAAAAACTACAGGTCACAATTAAATAAAAATGAGTTCTGAGACAAATGAGTCACAAATGTGCCAGGAAATTTTCTGTGAGCAGCAGCACTGGGAATTTAGGGTTAGAATTGCATAGCTGCATAAGAGAGATACCTCAGGTTTCATTTCCTAAAATACATCCCTGAAAGGGCAAAAGCAATTTCTGTTTGTATTATTATAGTAGCATTAAAAAACCCTGACATGCTTAGGCAATAACATTTGTGAATAATAGAAAACAGCATGTGATTATTCAGTTATTGTAAAGAGAGAGACATGGAGGAAAAAAATGTAAATCCACTCTAACACACATCAACCTTAAGGGGCATTGTCTGCCTCAGCTGGAACACCTTATGTACCACTTGCCAGCTAGAGTCTGTCCCGTAGGAAGGATGCAACTAGTCACTGCCCAGTGCTTGTCTCTAATGAAATCTTTAAAATTTTCTGCAAATGGAGAAACCCCATCTAGGAAAATCAGGGGGTGAGAGTAGCCGTTCTATTTCTGTTCTTCCAAGCCAGTGATTGCCATGGACTGTGGCATTCACTTTCAGATTAAAGCATATAAAAATATTTGTTCATATGTGAACACCTGTATATGAAGTATCATATTTTCTCATACAGTCAAGAAAGATTTAGTTAGCACAGCTGATAGACCCTGCAGAATGACTCCACTAACAAAAGAAACTTCCTACAGGGTTACACCAACGACCCAGCTACCCCAGCACTCTGTCTTTGATGGTAGCACTAGTGCATGCTGATACATGTGTGTGGCACATGCTGGAACATAGGAGTCTGGCTGCTTTTTGTTTGAAGTCTATTGCTCTCCTATTCCCCTATAACTCACTAGTTTTTTATTAGGGTTTATCGGAGCTTACACCTCTGTCTGTTCCTTTGGTATCTGCTGTTGGACATGTTGTCCATGAATTTACCCAATGGAAGTCAGTAGGTGCAAGAGTCACCCTGACATACATAGTTGACCACCTCTGGGGCCACTTGAGATGCCCTAAAATATCACCTTTTCTTCTCCTGTTACTCCAGCCAGCGCTGGTCTCCTGTGGGTCCTCTGTCAGGTCTAATCCCATGTGGAGGCTTCACAGAGCCTGTGAACATCTTAAATAGCATCAAACACCTCTAAGATCAGTTTTCCACATACAGGTCCCAAGGTAATCTGGCGGGCTTCTAATGCCACTCTAAGACAGTCTTCCAGGGATCCTCTGCTGTACCTGACATGCTTTTGCAGATTTCTCACATAATTTAAGATGTCTCATATCGCTCTACATTTATAAAATTAATTCAAGCCCCTAGTGAATACAGTTAGTGAAGTATACAAAGCAATTCAGTATATCCTGAAGTATATATTTACTGACTGATCAGCTGGATGGTTCACTGGGTTATACTGATCATAGTGATAAGATCTTCAGAAAACAGTGAGAGCTTAAGGCATAGACACATATAGCAGACATCCACATTTAGCTGTCACAATTTCAGATTCACTCACACCCTGACAAATACAGTCTTCCCTCAAATATAACAGCTCTGTAACATGGCTGTAAAATAGGATTTTTTGTCATTGTGTTCTCAGTTGTCAGAGATAATTGAGAAGTGTGAATTTACAAATTTGTGGGATATTGAGTACATCAACATGTACTGAAATCACCCTGAAACTGAGCGAAATTTCATGCTACAGCAATTTTTTTTCATTGGTTCAAGTTTCCAGTAAAAAATATTCAAATGACAGAATACAGAAAATACAGAAAGAATATTACACTGCAACTGGGCAAATTATTTCTTTTACGTCGGTCTATCATTAAACTGAGTCTCTCTCTGTTAGGTTTCTGCATGGGAACTGCAGTTCTTATTACTAAGTGTTCTCTTCTTCATTTACAAAATTGGTTTCTTGACTGCATTATATTTCCCTCCTATACTTACAGCCATGAGATTTCCAAAATACCACATGCCGTTCTGTCAGAAAAAAGAGACTGCTATGTCACACAACATAGTCTAATCAAGGAGCCTATTCTTCAGCAGAAAATTAGAGTTTGGGCTACGTTGTAAGAAGACACAAGAGGGAAATGAGATTCATTTTTGAATCAATGTTTTTGAGGCTGTAGAACTCAAAAATATTTTGATTTCATGTCCACCCAATTTAGGACTAAAGTTAGAAGGGAAAAAACACCAATAAAGCAGCAAAGCTTTCCCCCACTCCCTTCTCCTCTTTGAAAAACATTCATTCTCTGAAAACTGCATTTCTGCTGAACAATTATTTTCACAGAAACTTCTTCATTGACCCTAATAATCAGTATTCTCGTAGTTTGAAGGCTGTGGGAGTTGAACCTTTCTGCCAGAGGATGATCTGTTGTTACTAAGCTGCTTGCCTGTGTGTTCTGAAGATCTTTCACTTAGAATTTTGGTTTTGACATGCGGTACTGTTGTTACTACCTTTGGCAACAAACACTGTCCCCATTGGGCTATCTCATCATCTGTCTTGGGAGGGATTTGTTTTCGGATGAGGCACACAACCTAATAGCTGTAGACATGGCTGCAGTACGGTTACTTCTGAGACTTAGAGCTCAATGATGCATCACTGTTTACAGAGGAACACCAACAGAACTTTTCACAAGCCAGTGTTCCTGCACTTGTTCTTGCATGTCTGTCCTGTGTGGGAGACAGCTGGCTTGACAAGTTGTCTTGATATAATAGATCAAAAACATAGAAAGACTGAGAATGCTGTCTTTTGAACAAGATAAGAATAATCATGACCAGAGGAGTCAGTATGTTTTCTCTGGTTTTACAGAATTTTCTACAATGGCCAGCAGACAATTTGGTAGAAGAAATGCTAGTAGACAATATGGTACAAGGCACTTGTCACCAAAAGATGCTGTGATTTATGCAGGTCCAAAGGGAGTCTGAACACAAGAAATCCACTGTGGACTGTGAAGTGTAAACGTTGTCTAGCTTTGGAAATAGGCACAGGGAGAACACTCATGGCAAGTAATATATCTGTCCTGCTCTTACTCATCCTGAGGAATATGCTTATAGCCACTGTTGGACACCAGGTTAGAGCTAGTTACACTCCCTGCTGTAAGTCTTTGCATCCAGTTAAATATTCTTCTGTTAGTTAAATTTCACAACACTCTTCTTTGGGTTTTCTGTTCTTGTTTGTTTTTCTTCTGGCCTCTAAAAAACCCTTCCTTATCTAAGCAGCTTCCTATTAAGAGTCTTTTCAGTGAGGTTGTCCTTTGTTGTTTGAGAATTACTGCATATTCTTTTAATCCTTTGAGACTAGTTATAAAACTTGCTACTTTTAATTCATCCCGGACGGTGGCTTTTAGCCACCATGAAATTAGTACAATCTGTCAGTGTTCTATAAAAAGATAGTTACATTAGATATATTGCATGCATTAAATATCTGTAAGAATTAACCCCTAAAAGACAACATTGAATAATAAGAGTTTCATGTGTGAGTTTAATGCATTCCCTTTCAAACTCCAAAATTCTTAACGTATCAAGTAGATAATTAAATAAATAGATACAAATCTATTCAAAGGTTTCATTTTAAGTTCTCAGTAAATATCATCTGGTCAAGAACTGTCGTAAATCTCTTGATATGACAGATAATGGACATAATATGCACAGTTAGCAAAATCTGTTTTCTTTTCTCTTGCATACAAATAAAAGACTCAAAATAGTGATTTCCAAATTTAGTTGTGTGATACACAAAACTTCCCCGGTGTTCTAAAATCTGCAACTGTCTTGTCTTAAAAGATAACTAACTGGGTTAAGAAAGTACATTAGAGAAGATTTCCGTTTTCCCCAGATGTCCTAAATGGTAATCCTTCCTTTTTAATCAAAAGATTCTTGGAGATGATAACACTTCAGTTTATTTTTAGTAGGATACCTTGAAATTCAGTATTCTAGTGAGTACTCCACAGAGATGTGTTTCCTCTGTGTTTGGACCTTTATTTTACATTCTTTTTCATGGCAGTTTCACTACTGTGAATGAATTATCAAAATCTCAGTAAATGAAAACTGGAGTTGAAGGCAATATATATTCAAGTGAAAGAAGAAGAGAAAGGAAGTGAGAGAGATGTTCTAGAAAAGAATTGTCAGGAGGTTGTGGGTAAAGCAGAGGAATGAGGATGAGATAGGCCTTTGACAGATAATGAGAAAGCTGGACCTGATTCAGTGAAGTGGAGGGAGGAGGCAGGGGCATTATACTTGGACTAAAGTTAACCATGACATGCACTCTTACATTTTAACTAAAACTGACCATTGAAATTGACCTCTCATAGTTTTTAGTGCAATTATGAAAAGGAAGTACAAGGGACATTAGAGATCATGTGGTATTCAAACTGCAATTTTATTGCTTCTCTCTGCTGCCGCTACATGGGGTACTTTGCCCCATTGCACCACTCTGACACTGTTACTGCCTATTTCTTCCTGCCTCAGCACAGCTCAGAAACTCTGAGACAGACTGCTGTGTTAATGGCTTGAGTCTGTGCCAATAGCAAAGTGGACACTGGTTTAACATATGAAGAGAGTGTAAGGGGCCTCAGGAGACTTTTCAACAGACTGTTCTAGTGGAGCTCCCCCTTTCATTTATGATTTCTCTAAGGTCTGAGATGCCTACCTTCTAATCCACTTCCCCAAAAAATTAGGAGTCTACGAATATTGTTAAGTACATGCTTCAGTTAGTCCCAGCAGCAAGTATGCAAATGTGTTTATACCCACTGAAACTATATGATTAAAAATTGGGCTTTTGGGATAAAGATTTACAATTGTTTTGCTGAACCTAGCATATGTCCAACAAAAGAACACAACCTCTGCTATATATGTAATACCCAATATGAAACACAAGCTATGTATACTTTATTCATGTGTACAGGCATTTCATTTATGGTTCAACATTTGAAAGAATGGTGAGTATCTAACAATGACAAAATTTTTAAGAAGTGTCAGTCTTTCATTTGCCTCCTTAACTAAGCTATGATTCTGTCATTAATATATCCCGTGTTCCTATTCATATGTCTTCATGTGCAGCTTAGCATCCAAGGTGGGATGAAGACTGAATCTGTCTGTCTTTGTTGAGCACCCATCAGAAAGTAATCTTGAGTTCTGACCACTGAATCTGGAGTTCACTATAGGTCAAATATTTAACCCACTAAAACACTGGGAAATTAAGTGTACTTATACTGAAAGGGAGAATAATATACATGCTTTAAAATTTAGCTGTTAGTGACATTTTTATGGAGGAAAAAATAAATATGAGAGTACAAGTTATTTTGAACAAGCTAGAAGTAAATTATGTCCTGAAGGACAGAAACAGAAGACAACTATTTAACTTTCTGAGTAAGATACTTATAAAAATGACCCACCCCTAAATTCCTTGTAATTTGTGTCTGCTTGTACATAATAATGTATTACTATTCCAGGACAGAATAAAAAATAGCTTAAACTATCTGCATACGAGGAAAAGACTTTAAGAAAGATCTTCATTTAAAAGACACAGTAATGCTTATGAAAGGATTTTCTAAATGTGAACCATCTGGTTACTGTGACAATTTGAAGGTCATTTTTATTTTAGCATAGTAAGCCCAGAATTAACTGTTCTGGCCATTATTGATAACAGCAGATCCTCCAAATATTTTGAAAATACGCTCCATTCCTAAAGCAGTTATTGCTCTTGTAACTAAAAGTATTACAATTTAGTGATGTTTACTAGTTCAACAGCCAGAACTGACTACTATAAATATATAAATATATATTACATTTATGTAAATATATTCATGTATCTACTCAAAAACCACCAAGTAGTCACACTTCATATCTCAAAAATGAAGAATTCTAGGTCTTCTCCAAGAAATATAAAGGAAACTGAAACGTCTGGAGAATAATTTGAAATCTCCTTTCCTCATACTGTCCTTTCGCAACCAGCCAAATTCCTTGGTTATTTAGAGTCTAATCTTGCAAAGGGAAGTTTATGCACTTGGATTCCTAGCAACTTCAAAGGGATGTTGCAAAATCACAAGAAAGCTCAGTTGTTTTCTAGGACTGTCAACCTACGTGTCATTGGAGCTAAAGTGTCAGAAAGAATCACTGGAAATGATCCAGATTTACACCAGAGAAAATGTGTATAGAGTTAAACTTCTGCTGGTATCTAAATCTCATCTCTGCACATTTTAACAAGTAGGATTTAAAAAGAATTCCAGTACAGTTCATCTTTTCTTAATAAAATTGATTCATGTAGTTGAAGCCCTAGCCAGGGCTGTTAGAGTAGCTAATTTGAAGATAAATCTCACTTTTAAGGAAAGATTTGACCCTTGGATGCACACATGCAACTTTCATTATGCTAATGGAAGCCACATTCGTGCATCCAAGGGCAAAATTTGTTCCTTAGCAAAATGATGTAAAATAAACAGATAGTAAAGTGCATCAGTGCAGTAAGGGAAGCTAATTGCAGAGGAGGGATTTCCATTGGGGTGTGTGTTTAAATTCTGGGGAAGGAAACTTTTGAAATAACACACATAAAACTCACTAGCTTATAAAATATAAAACCTTCTAAGTGTAAAGTGAATTTTACTCTTGTCCAAATAGATGGTTTTGCAAATAAAACAAAACAAAAAGGCAAAAGTGAAACTAGGATTTCTAGATTCTTTTTTTCCATGTGGAAGAAGAAAAATGTAAAAAAAAGAGGAGGGGGGCAATTGTTTATTTTTTTAGACATACACAAAAATACAAATCACTATGAAAAGATTCAATGTATTTACTAAAATAATGTTAATATTACACTACTTATAACATTGTTTTCTGCAAGGAGTAGAGAACTCTTACACAGAAGTCTGGCACGTGTTAAGTTCTGCAGACAAAAATACAGTGTTGATTACTTGCTGTAATCAACATGACCTGATATCAGGTGAAATGAACCCAACACAACATATGAGAAGATGTAATGTTTCCACCCATACAGTGCAAAATACAGGGAAAGTATACTGATGGTCTCGAAATGCCAAATGTTGGCTCTGACTCTTCAGATCAGTATCCTTGTTTTCAAACGCATAGCATCGAAAGCAAAGAATTTTTCCTATTTCTTCCAGGGTGCTTTTTCAAACTCTTTTAAAGTCATTTTTACCAGTCCCCTTCTGTAAAACCACTGATCTAAACCTCTTCATCTGGGCATCCACTAGCAAGTGAAGCAATTAACCTCTTTCTTCCTGGGATTTTTGCCAAGATAGGCCAGCTGACTTTGCTCAACAAAGAAATTGAGAAAGGAAAGGTAATCACCAGACTGTTTAAAAAAAAAAAAAGCATGAGATTAGAAAATCCTATGTAATTTGTATTATTTCCATTTCTTGGTTTTTAGCTAGTAGACTGCCTTGTCAGAAGAGGTTATGCAATTTATTTCCTTACATTATATGTTGTGTCCCAAGACAAAAGCAAGAAAAGAGATACATTTGAAAGGCACAGTTCCCATATCTATTGTGAGCACATTTATTCTCTTGGGCAGGAGGAAACTTTCCCTGATGATATTTATTTTGCAAAGGAATGCTGATCTGAAATAATTCAGAGAAGCAGCAGCTACCAAAGAAGACAAAAGTAGAAGCAAATATAGTCCAAAAGCAATAAACTACACGCTGGTGGGACCTATATTTTGATCCTCCAGGGAACATCTCTAATCTTTTTTCTTGACAAAGTAGGTAACATTATCATCTTATGGCAATAACAACTGGCACAGTGTATATTGTAAACTGATGGAAACTGAAGGATGTAGATCTTCTCCCAAGTCCTGACCATGAGTTTTTTCTGTTTCTTCTAATGTAAGATCCAATATGACCAATATGACCTTCCCCGCCCAACACAAAGTTCATTAGTCACATCCCAGAATTGCTCTCTTCTGACATGTAAAGCACATTGAGAATGACCAACATCAGGAACTAGACCACTAGATGCTCCAGAATATTTTCAATGAATAGCAAAGCCATAGCATTAGATACATTTTCCAGTCACCCACAGTCTCTAGTTATTTTTATTTTAATAAGATTTAGTGATGAGTGTGGTTTTGGTGGTGCATTTAAATTAATGCATTGCCCACTAACAGTCTGCATACTGTTTTTCACCTTTCACACTTTTGCAGAGCTGTGTTTTCAGTGAGGTGCTCTGAGGTACCCTCCTGAATAGTCTAAGACTGCAAAGCATTAGCTGGAAAATACTCTCACAAAGAGTAGCTTTATTCACTGCTAGTGTGTTCCCCTTCCCAGAGTTTACAAGTCCCTTATCTAACAAGAGAATATCTCTTATTTGCAGCAGGAAAATCTTTTCACTTCAGGAAAAATATTAGTTACAGTTAGCAGGTTTGATTGAGCCCCTAGAGGTTCTCCATTCTGTCTTTTCCTATGCTATGTATTTTACAGACAGTTAAAAAACACTCTCTAGGCGGCTTGGAGAAGGTCATCCAAGTGGTCAGACATAGTAAATATACCAGACCTAGCTTTGTGAAATCTAGTCTGATGGGAATCAAATATTTGTGTCCATTTTTACCTCATCCTGTTATACAGTTAGTAAAACAGATGCCTTAAAACCAAGCAGCATTTCTAGCAAGCTTTTTTTTAGTGTTCCTTATTCTCTAGGGTACTCTGGTCTAAAATCATGGTCTAGGAGAGTTTTGTACAGTGGGAAGTTTGGTAAAACCTTTCCTTTATAAAAACCAAAACAACAGCAACAAAAAGAACAAAACTAGAGCAATCCTGTAAATCAACAAAATTCAAATACAACTCCCAGACTTTCNATTTGGTAAAACCTTTCCTTTAAAAAAACCAAAACAACAGCAACAAAAAGAACAAAACTAGAGAAATCCTGTAAATCAACAAAATTCAAATACAACTCCCAGACTTTCCAAACTTTGTAGTGTGGATAAAGAGTTTGGAAGTTATTGAAGAGATTTTTTTAATGACTTGTTTTGGGGTTGGGGTTTTTTTGCACACTTGTCTTAAATTATTTGTTGAATTTCTCTTTTCTTGTTCATATGTTCCAAATTTTTATAAAAATGTGTGAAAAAATAGGAACAATTGTGGAAATCACTGTGTGACAGAACAGAAAGAAAAGACGTCATAGTTCAANATCACAGTTCAATAGATAAAAAGTTTATCATATATAATAGTCTCATGAAAGATCATTCAATAAAATCTATGTGATGAACTTGGTCTTCATGTGTGAGCAGTTACTAAAATGATGGTTAAACTTCAATCTGTGGTTCATTACCTCCAAGGAAGTACTACAGTGTCAGNGTCATAGTTCAATAGATAAAAAGTTTATCATAGGTAGTAGTCTCATGAAAGATCATTCAATAAAATCTATGTGATGAACTCGGTCTTCATGTGTGAGCAGTTACTAAAATGATGGTTAAACCTCAATCTGTGGTTCATTACCTCCAAGGAAGTACTACAGTGTCAGCTAACATTATTTAAATAATATTGCCCTGAAAATCTGAAGTGAGATAACAAGTGTCTTGGTTAGCTAGCCACTGAGGACTTCTGCAGCAAGTTTCACAATATTCAGCAGTATTAAAAAGCAAAATTCTTGACATACTATGAAATTATTTGGTTTTATATATACATATGCACAAACACACACAGATACATATGTATATATAAACACATATGCACAAACAAGTTCCTTTAACTTGTGGTTTGCTGTATCAAGAAACTTCAAAAATCTTAAAAGAGGATTTAACTAGTGGCATAAACATCTTGTCTCTTAACTTAAACAACGCAGAGATTGGGGTCAATAGCAGATTTTGGCCTGGGCTTTTCCTGAATATACGGATGCCAAAAAAATTAGAGAGTTGGCTTTTTGTCACTTGCAGGTGTGAAATGTTTAATGCTTGTAGCTATGGTGATTGAATAAATAACAGAAAAAATATGGAAAAAGCGTAGCACTGGGAGTTGAGGCTGGCAGCCTGCCAAAAGACTTCACCTTGTTTAGGCAGAGCATTTTTATTATTGACTGAAATTATAACGCATAGTCCCTCTCTTAGATCTATGAACATAAGTAACTCCTATAAAAAAAAACAACAAAAGCCAACACACATACACTTTAAGAGATAAGTCTGAAGACTTCTTGCATGATTTTACGTATGTAATTGTTTTAGGAAAGAAGACAAGTAAGATCAGCCTTTCCTTTGAAATGTCACTCTTCCACATCCTTAAAAATATGCCCTTTAGGGCTAATGAGTTCAGCAGACATTTTGATCTCCTCACATATACCTTGAGATACTTTCAAAACTGAAGGGGTAACATTTCAAAGTCATGCCAAATAGTCAAATAGTCAATATTTCTTTTTGTCCGGAGCTAGGCTGCCGTCACCATGCAAAAACTGAAATGGCACAGCTTTCCTTTGTCAGAGCTGTCAGTTCTGTTATGGTGAAAGATGTATGTTTTCAGTCCCAGGGAAGGGCCATTGCCAGAGCTGTTTAATTGTTGCAGGTTCTGAGAGCAGGTAATCTCACTCATAGTTCATGATGGAGCCCTAAAAGCTGAACAATGAAAATCTCATTACAGACAGAAGTTTCTTCACATAAATTACATTATTTTACACCAGGATTGATTAAGAAGACATAGATAGGGAACATATTAGGGTAGAATTTGAGTTTCCCCCTCTTTTTCTCCTTTTCTTCAGAAGATACAGTTATAATATTCTTTTACTGTTTACTATGACTTTGAAATGATGCACCCGAGCAAGTTCAGTCCCAACAAAAGCCCTGCAAGTTTAAAAAAGTTCTCAGGATCATCCTGTGACTCGTGCTGACTAAAGGCACAACAAAGATGAGATAATAAAGAAAATACTCTTTTTTCAGGTCAACATTTTAATATGGGTTCATAATATTAGCATGCACGCAGATACCTAAGCTGTGATATTAACACTGGGTAGTCCCTTCTTCACTAAAAAAGTGATCTGTTGTGGACAGGTTTCCAGAAACATATTATGCATGAAACTAAACAGAATTTAACTGCTATTTCAATTACTATTTCAGAAAGTTTTCTTGAATATGGATGACTGTTCTCTATCATAATGTTGCACATGTTTTTCTGAATCCAACTTATTTTCAAAGTTTTTCAAATGTTGATTCAGAGAAATGTTCTGAGCTCTTTGGAGAATGATTTCTACTGACAGCTGTCAGAAACAGATTCACTCACTCAGGAGAATCACACTTCTACCTATAGTTGACAAAGCTGTATTGTATTAGTATAGGGAACTGCATTCAAGGAACGTTTTCAACTCATTGTACCCAACAAAACTTTTTATTTGAACCTTTCTGGAATTAAAACTTTTTTCCCCTTGATTTTTTAAAATTTCTTTTCTACTTTGCATTATATTTCACTACAATAACAAATCAAAAAGTTGAAACTGAAGAAAAGCATTTTGATTGCCTTGTAATATATATTTGTAAATTACTTCTGCAAGAAAATGATTTTGACTTGGGGTTTACTTAGGGGTTATTTTTCAGAAACTTGTTTTTATTCAGAATCAACCCTAAATTTATGAACTCTGATAACCTTTATAAAATTAAACTTTTGCCCTAAAAGCAGCTAAGTGTTAGTATTTTTAATCATATCATATCATGAATATCATGGTCTGTCAAAACAAAAAATGACATTTATTAATAACAATAAAAATCATCTTGCAAAAGGGAAGACAGAAAGATGCTGAAAGATGCGAAGATACCCAGTTTTTGTTGTATACACACTTATGCCTCTTTGGTATAAGTTGTTTTGCTTACAGGCAGTTTCATAGCTTGGGGAATCTCTTTTTCTTTGAAACAGAACAAGTTAAGCCACCACCTCGTTATTATCTGTTGACAGCCAGAAAGACTGTAAATCATGACTCGGCACACACCATCGTGTTAACTGAAACAATGCTGGCTGTAATCCTCTGGAGCCTTTCCAACTATGTTTGAACTGCACAATGGACAAAGGACTCATTTGAAATGCAGATGTAACATTTTTGTAACACTGTGTCTATAGACAAGGCTGGGCTGCCTGGCAATGCCTTTTTAATATTAGCATTTAGTGTACCAGTGTTTGCTTATGTCAGTCACCTGCTATGTCAAGACCAAGAGGTCAGATCTTGAGGCCGACGTGGCTGGCAGCCTAGAAACCACTTCATTCACGTTGTGTTTTCTCAGACAGACTTGCATTCAGCCATGCGAAAAAAGGGAAAAGCAAAGCAACCGGTGCCCTTTCTGTCCCGGGCTTCCCAAGGAGTTCTTCCAAGAGTCTGCAAAGTTTGCTCTCCGCTGAGTCACTCTGCTAAATGATCTTTGGTTGATGTCTATACAAAATAACAAAATAAAATCTTTATGAGGTCTCCTGCTGTGGGCAGGATGGTATTGGCTGATTTACTAACACCCTGATGACCCCCTTCTTTCCACCGTGCTGCCTGATGATTCCATGTTGTGTTTTAATGATCAGTCAGGAAAGCTTCTTCCCTTTCTTTTTTCCCTTTTCCTTTCTTTCTTTCTTCCTTCCATTTCTTTCTCTCCTTAAATGCAACAGTATAAAATCTTGTGTGTAAATTTAATTGCCAAGAATATATCGAGTTGCCTAAAAGTCTCCAACAAGAACTAATGTATTTTCCTTCCTTATTCCTTCAACTGCATGTTTTGAATGTAATTATGCAGCCTAAATGAGCATGCTGTTTCAATTTTTCTTATATATAATAGCATGGTGGCCTATGAAAACACAGCACTCTCAGCAGGAGTTAATTCTAATGAAAACAATAAATTTCACATAATATAGTCAACCACAAAATAGCTTACCAATTGCTTAGTTATATGAAGCCCACCTGTTCTACTTCAGGCAAAATTCCCACTGAAGTTAAAAATTTTCACAGATTAAGGACTTTGTGACTTGACTTTAAGTACCAGCCCAAATTAATATATATGATAGCTTCTGATTTCTCAGGCATGTCCTTCTGCACAAGGAGGTGGGGAGGGTTTAGATCACACAGGGGGCTGGTTGGTTGTATACAAAACTGTTCTCAGATATGAAAACTGGCTTAGGTTTCGTAAAACAGTCCCACCCTAACTCCTAGGGTACTCCTGCTAATGCCCTGTCCACCCTGTTTTTCCACCGCTTTACCAATAACGCTGTTGAGGGAAATTGGACAAATCAGTAGAAAACGGAGATATTTTTAGAAGGAACCTATGTTTCCTGTTGTTACTGCAGCTAAGATGAATGTGTCTGTGTAGATTTATGTTACAGCCACCTTATAACCCATGGTTTCATAGTGTAAAATCTAGTCAATGACAACACAGGAATATTTAAGTTACCACATAGAAGGCTAGTCCCCAAGAAATCCCACGTCATTCTCCTATTCAGGAGGCAGGAGGTGGGAAGAGGATCTGGAGCAGAGGTGGGAAGAGTGTCAGGAACTTAGCAAGCACCATTGTAGTTACAAAAGCAAAAGATCAATGTGTAAAGAATCAAAGCTAGTTAGTGAAAAAAGCAGCTGCAAAACAGCTGAATATACAGTGTTGAGACATGACATTTAACATGGAAATGGGAAGAAGCTGGGGAAATTCATGCCTTCCAAAGCTAGTGAGTCTTCTGCAGGCAAGAATTGTTTATTTAGCAATTACAATGAGAATATCTTGTTTACCAGTGTTAACATCAACTTTATATTCGTATTTACTTTAACCAGTAAATTGAGAGAAGTGTCTGTACACAATGTAAATTGACTTGAAGTCTTCACTTAAAGGAAATTACACGTTAGTCTTTACTAACTGGCAACTATCAGAATAAATTTGCCAAACAACATAGTTTCCCTGTTTCCTGATGACAAAAAGAACAGATCATTGCTGATAAACCTGCAGTTATCATTAGACAAGCCCAACTATCTTTGTGGTTTAATTGTCCAAATTGTACAAATAATTTAAATTTTATTTGCACACTTTGATTTTCTGGCCTTGAGACTTTTGAATAAATTAAACCTTATCTCTATTGCTACATTACTACTGTTATTTTATAATCATCTTTTTCAGTGATAATGTCAGTCATTATCTGCTAATAAAAAAACCAGAAAAAATAGCAGCAAAAACGAAGTCTAATGCAACAGCAGGGAAAATGTGTGCAGAAGAAAGGAGAACAAGGCAGCTATGAACACTGTAAAATGTGTACTAAATCAAAAGGGGGACTCCAAATATGATTTCAGAGGTGTTATCTTCAAAATGAAACAAAAAAGAAGAATGCACAATATGGTTAATTTTATATAGCAAAATATGGGGAGAATGCAACTTTATTCTTATGAAGGATCTCAGTCCAAATCAGTGAATCTATGATGTGATTTCATAACCTTTTGTTGTTTCTTGAGAGTTTCAAGTAATGCATCATAGGACATTTGCTGNATTTTGGAAAATTTTCTGAGTTTGAAAAAAATAATCAAGCTTATCATCTAGCAGCAATCCTTACGTTGATTATTTTTTCAAAATTTAATTTAGAGGCAAGAATAGAAGTAAAATATCTGATTCATTGGCTAGTCAAGCAATAATAGTCCTCAACAGAAAAAAACAAAAGAAGAAACAAACGTGCATCATAGGACATTTGCTGCCCTGTTCTTCATCTCCAGCCAATTTGTGCATAAGGGTAAGTGCATGCTTTCATCTTCTTCATATTTGTGCTTGCAGGAGACAGTTCAGGTCACGTGCTACAGAATAGAGCAGCATTAAGGGACCTATAAAGTCTGTCAAATGGGAAATACTGAAAGATACACGCTCATATCTTTCTCCATCCAGTCCATCAAAGCACTTAGAATAGTGGCCTCTAACTCTAAACAAGTCACAATTTCTAAAGGATCTTTTTTTTTTTCTGCTTTTCCAGGTGTGGTTTTCTTCCCATGGAAAGCAGGAAACTCTGGTCCATTGTTATATAATCTTGTATCCAAACAGCTTATTCTTGCTCTGTCTTCTTTACAGTTGAAGGCAGCTTCTGTAGCCTGTGTTTCAGCACTCATCTTCTTCTGTACAGTCTTGGAAGAACTATAGAACCACCAAGCGTATCGGTAAACACAAAGCAGTAATCAGCAGAAAGGATGAAAGAAAATATCAGAAAATTTCACAGGGAGAATAAATGTTGAAGAAGATGCCAGTACTTTGACACAGAGCACATACTCCTGAAAAAGGGAAAGGATAGGCAATCATTGAGATGATTTTCAGCCTCGGTTCCAGATTTCCCACCATGCTCTTTGTATGTACTGAAACAAAAAACCTTATCTTAAAGGGTATCCTGAACACTGGGGGGTCAGCAAATTCAAGTAAAAACATCAGCCAGTCTTCTACAATCTTATGATCACTCAGTAATAGGTATAGTTCCTGTTCATCAATATCTAGTGATCTACTGACACATGAAATATGAATAATATTGTCTTATATATTGTCTTATATCAGCCTGTGGCAAGGGAAAGACTTTGACTTCCACATAATGAGAATAAAAGCAGCAACTGGAGATTGGGAAAGCTGCCAAATCTCTACCTCCCTGCTGTCAGGAATCAGCTGATATTGTTTTTTTAAGTTTCCAGGCCATCTGCTTGCCTGCTTGCTTCCTATTTTCTCCCACGTGTCTGCATGCCAACTTTTAGAGCAGCTCATAGTGCAAGTATCAGGAGGTGAGGAAGCTGATTGCCCATACAAGAGAAGATCTGGCAGCTGGAAACTCTTTTGCACACATTCCACCCACCCCACCCCACCCCACCCAAAAAATTTTTACATGATGAGCAAATGGAAAATTGTTGAATCTTAGACGAAGGACACTGAGGAGACAGAAGACCTATCACAGCCATTAAAAGGGCAGGAGCATAAGGATGCCTCTGAAAGAGGAGCTAAACAAGAAGGGATTGGAAAAATTGATACCCACATGAATATTTAGTCTAAACTCTTTTCATAGAACAGTTAGAGTTGGAAGGGACCTTAAAGATCACCTAGTTCCAACCCCCCTACCATTGCCAGGGACACCTTCCAATAGACCAGGTTGCTCAAGGCGCCATCCAGCCTGGCCTTGATGGGACATCAACAACTTCTCTAGTCAACCTATTCCATTGTCTCAACACCCTCACAGTAAAGAATTTGTTCCTAATATCTAAAGAATTTCTTCCTGATCTCTAACGTAAACCTCCCCTCTTTCAGTTTAATACCATTACCCTTCATCTTATTGCTACACTCCCTAATATAGAATTCCTTGCCGTCTTTCCTGTAGGCCTCACTTGGACACAGAGCTGTTGACTGCAATTCTTTGAGTGCGACTGTCCAGCCAGTTCCTTATCCACCAAGTG
>RSEF01000001.1:50995376-51011571 GCA_003993805.1 Himantopus leucocephalus
TAAAGCCTTAATTTTAAAGTCCTGCTTGTCTGTTATCTAGAATTCTCTTCAGCTGTGAGTTATCTATCCTACTTTATTTGCCACTTTGGTTAGTGTATGATTTTCTCACCCTACTGCAAGCAATACTGAAGACTGATTAAGCTAATTAATTTCACAAGAGTGTGGAATTTACCTAGGATACTGTCCAAAAGGAATTGTAGGTAATATCAAAGCCGGTAATATCTGGGGACAAAACCTTCCTTCTCCTTTTCTGCCTCTTTCCTGGTGGTCAGCTGCATGCTGCGCAGATGTCTTCCTGACATGTGCATAGATGCTTTTCAAGTGGTTTTCACAGCACATGTTCTCAGTTGAGATCTCCAAGAAAATTTGCCTGAAAAATGAAACCAACTCACTTGGGACTTCGGTCAGTTTCAGAAAAAAACATTAGAAACAATTTTCATTAAGAGATCATGGGGTTTTGTCATTGCAAAAAATTTTCAAGGCTGATGTTTCGGTTTTGGCGTGTGCAATCCCAGTGGAAGGAAGTACAAAGATCAGAAAGTAGAAGTGTATTGTCACAACAAATTTGTGTTAGCTACATATTATATACAACCTAAAAAGTGAAACAAATGAGATTTTTTTAAAAGTGTAGAAGCAATATTAATAAAAGAACAACCAGAATGTGCATTGCAAATTGTTTGCTTTCGCTTATATTTTCTGAAAGTAAATTGACTAAGTGGGTCAGCCTCAGAGAACTTTCTAAGTTCCACAATGATATTATTTCCCATTAAGGAATTCTTTTTAATGTCTTTGATCCAGAGTTCACAAAAAACAATAGAAGTCTCAGTGCAGCAACACTTTCCATACAGGAAAAAGAGACATGCTGCATATATGCTTTCTCAAATTGTAGTCTGTCTGTGATATTTCTCATAAGACAGTACAGGCAAGGATAAAAATATGCAGTTATTTAATTGTGGTTTTGTAGAGCATTTTTTTTTTGTACTGACAGTACTCTCTCTTTGCTGTTTATTTAATACTTCTTCAAGATTTTCAGATAAATTAGATAATTACAGAATAGACCAAGCAAATCAGTATAGCATTTTTCATGTCATGATATTATGTTAGTCATTTCCTCTAGACATATGATGATTCTAATTACTTTAGCTTCCTTTGAATTATAGCTAACCAAACATCAATCAATGCACATTTTTAATAATTACAAAAATTAATCTTCCAAGAGAAGATTTAGTAAATGCTCCATTTAGGAAAAAAGTTCTGACTTCTATTTTACCCTGTAGAAAATATTCTTACCAATTTAGTGAATACACAGTATGTTTTTAGAAGAACAATGTTCAGTTTATATAAACATTGTTACGAATTGCACTAGATTTACCCATCCATGAGAAGATATTAATGTTCCAGTGACATTAAGATGTCTTAGAAATAAGGACACCCTACCACTACGTGTGGTAGTTATTGGGATAAAATATCTTGAAACTATGAACTGTCATTTCTGCCTGTCATAAATTGTTTCACATCATGTCTTGATCTGGTATATGCACAGAGAAAAATTATTATAAAATAAGGAGAGATAACACTACATATCATCAAATAAATCTTAAAGAAAATTAAGAGTATATATCACTTTTAGCTGCCCTAAGACTGCAGTAGCCTTGTTACACCACCCCCACCACCCCCCAAGTTCAGTGGCTGTCCAATTCTCTTGCCTGCAACTAAGGGAAAAGAAGAAAAGCTCATGTTTTCAAATGCATTTAGGCACCTAATAGTCTTCTAAACAGTAGCTAACTCTGGAATAATGTTGTGAATTAGAGTATATTCTCTTAACATTCTTCTTACACCGACGTTACCTCATCTAAGTCAACTGTATTTTCCGTGCTCAGTAGCCATTGGTCTGCTACGTGTAGACAATGGTACAAATGCAGATGTTGCTGGTGTCCTACTTTAAAGTTAAACAACTAGCTGGGGACACAGTTGATCAATACCTCATTCTTTGGATCCCCTCTTCAAAAAAATCAAAGGAGCTAATGACTGTTACAGATACTTTTTTTGCAATCAAAACCATGTTTATTACATGAGATACTTCTCATCTGTTGTCACATTGCCTTTGGAGCTTTATATTTCCTTTAAAACTTCCCTTTTATTCTGTTACACTTTTAATCAAATGCAGCTAAAATAACAAAACAGACCTGACTAATTTATCGTTGCCACACAAGAACTGGAAATAGCCTCTAGGCAATGCATTTTTGCTATCTCTTATGGGTAATAAAGCATTCATACAGGGATGTATTGATTTAACCTCACACATGTCGTTGAGTAACCTCACTTACAGTATGCAAAGCCCCTTTTCTAAGACACCACAGAGTACACGTTCAAGGTGCTACACAAGAGTTTTAGCCACATGACTGAGGTGAAGATCAGTCAGAGCTCTATGAATATCCGTGCAAACTTTTAAAATCATTCCTTTATTTTATCAGTTACTGAAGAAGCTTCAGAGCTGAGCTAGCATTTTCAAAGAAATGAGATTCTGACTGAGTTTGATTTTAATATTATGGTATGATTTATCGATTTATTGAAATTGATTGATTGGGAAACCAATCTGGAAAAATACTATTACTCCAAAATAATAAGTTAGAGTTTGAATAACAAGTTCTAGTTTGCCTTTACTTCCTTCAGCAAGCAACATTTTTGGTTGCAATAATTCTCATGATTGAATAACAGATTATAATGACATAATCAAAGCCTGTCCTCAGTTCTCCAGATGTCCTTTCCTTTCAGGTGATACCCTCAAGTAGGGAGGAGCCCAAGATACCATTCTGAGGTGCTGTGACTATTCATGTTTTGAAAAAGCAACAATTAGAATGAAGATTTTCTCAGATTAAAACCATAATATTTCTTCCTGCCTATGTGGTTTCTTGTTTGATTCTTACATACATTTTTCAACAGTAGGAAGTAGCCATTTTCTTTGAAATGAAGAAATAATTATCTGTACTGTATCTACTAGACAATTTTCCCATTCCCTCTAACTTTATGGTCATTTCATTCTTATGAAATCTCATTTATTTAGGACTTTGCCCATAGCCTAATGTTAGCTAGACACTAAGACAAACACTCCTATAGAATCAAAGGTAAGACTACCAAATTTATTAATATCAGTCACTTAGATTTAGGTATTTCAAAATGGTACATCACAGAATCTCTTTTTCTCTATAATGTACTTAGAAACTTTGGCTTTTAATTAGAGATCCTCATTCCTGTATTCAATGACTGAGTTTAGATTATCTGGAATTTTGCAGTTTGCTACCAAAATGTCCAGGAATATAAACTGTCAGGAGATCCCTGAAGCCTAGAGAGAGATTAGGGGGGAAAAAATAAAAATTAAGAAGAAGAAGAAAAAAAAGATTAATAGAATTAGTAGATTTTCTTTTTCCAAAAAAGAACAATAGTTCCCTCTGCCTGTAGAATTCAAAGTTAATTTGAAAGTGTTGGGGGAAGGGCACCCTCTTTCTCAGATTTTCTTTGGGAAAATGCAATCTAAAATGTCAGAGATACCTAACGTCCTAAAAAAATAGATTTCTTCCAAAACAAGGGATATGGCACAAGAATATACTTCATAGAACAAGAGCCATTATTGTACCAATAAGCAGAAATGAATGTAGATTTTTCAAAGATTTCCAGTCTATCTCCTAGTAAAAAAAAGCCTTATTAGTTTTGACACTTAAGTCAGCATATCTTGCAAATGCTGGAATAGTGTTTGTAGCTTCAGCATTAGACATGATTACATCTACACCTATGTATGCTAACAAGCAGTGAAACATGAGGCTGAAAGTAGATTTATTTTTTGCGAATGAGCAAGGAGGAAAAAATAAGTTATTTTAATCCCTTCTGCCAGCCATAAGAAAACTACATAACCACTACCGAAACAAGTAGAACTGGCTGAGAGAAATGGAGAAGCTCAGGTTCTCTGAGCCCGGGTTCAGCACCTGAAGTCAAGGGAACTCTCTGCAGCAATGCAGAGGTCTGCCAACAAGCCCTAAATTGCTTGTTGGAAACTAATGATAGCAATACCTATCTAAGCAACGTGTGCGGATCATTCAACGCAACTATAAGGTGAAAGTGTAATGCATTTTGCTGTGTAATTGTTCCCAAAGAGATCATCCGGGAAGCAGAAATGAAGAAGTCGGGTGAGGAATGGACAGGAGTGGAATCATGACTTCTCTTATGTCGTGTTAGATTTTTCCTTCTCCTCCTTTTTAATTTTATTTTTATTTCTATTTTATTCTCAGGTTACCATCATGCAAACATGTTACACTTCTTGAAGTATATATAGACTATAATCTTGAAGGTGGATGCAGACTCTTTCTGGTTTGGGTTTTGTTGGGTTTTTTCCCCCAGAATATCACAAAGCAAAAAACATTCTTTTTTTTTTGTTTTTTTTGTTTGTTTGTTTGTTTGTTTTTTTATATTTTACATAGCTACAGCACAGGTAACTAAGTGGGCCTTTTTAGTCCAAAATACTCAAAAGTTTATTTTGGAAACAGGTTTATTTTATAAATATTTTCATTGTCCTCAGAAAATATAGAACCAACTTGCTTCACATATTAAAAAAAATAATTGTTTAATTGTTTCATCCACTCTTAGTGATAAAGAGAATGGTAGGTAGAAAAAAAGTGTCCTATCTAATGACCAGGGTTGTTATGGCTCCTGTTAGTTGATGTGCAGTGCATATAGTCCTTACAAACGTCAGTATCCAGAACTTTTGTTTTGCCTAGAATTTTAAAACATATTTTTAATTTTAGTCAATGCCCTTGCTTGGCACAGAAATAAGAGTTTTCACCTTTTTAATCACTTCAGCTTCTTTGTAGTAGCATATAATTATTAGAACAGAATTTATTTAGGAGTAACTTTCCAAAACAGTTGCTGAGCCCACAGCAAGCAGAAAAGCAGTAAAAGCAGTATTCTAGCAGCTTTTAGGACTATGTTTACTGATCTGTGAAATATAAAATGGTATCCAGGGGAAGGAAAGTAATGCCAAGAATTTCTAACTTGCTTACATGACAAACAGCCAATGGTCTGAAAGACCAATCTACAGACATTCATGCAGCAACTAAAGTAAACAATATCAGCAAAGCAAAAAAACCCTCTTGTTTCTGTACGTCAAGGCTTATATAATAGAATTAAATTAGTTTGTAGGTCATATTAGCAGAGTGCCACTGCATTAGGAAGGGTTTCAGGGGAGAACAGTTTTATTGAAGATAAAGCATTAAGGAGGTTACTGCGTCAACACTTTCTACTTCAGATGAAGTATTCTCCATATGTGATACCTAAGCAAGTGACAGGACAGAGTCTGACTTCCAGCAAAGATTGTCAATACTGAACCATGTGGCTGGTAAGAGATAGTAAAAATGCAGTCAGAGTTTTCTCTGTTATGCTGGGAGATTTTGTGTTACTAAAGACAAGAAGGATGCACCTTCAAAATATGTTTAGTATTTTGTGATGTTGACAAACAAATGAATGAATGGACTATGTAAATTCTTACGCTTAAATCATCTGAAATCATAGAGTTATGAGAAATCCTTTCCATTACCCTCTTTCTGATCTTCTGCCTATGCCTTGATCCTGAAACAAAAATAGTAACTGAGTGGTTCCTTTTGCCACACAGGATGGTTTTAATTCTCTTTGATGCTACTGGNCTCTTTCTGATCTTCTGCCTACGCCTTGATCCTGAAACAAAAATAGTAACTGAGTGGTTTCTTTTGCCACACAGGATGGTTTTAATTCTCTTTGATGCTACTGGAGCTAAATAGCACAGAGTACACTTAATATACGGGAGAGGATGCAGGAGAAAATATGAAAATCAACCTGAATAAATTAAGCCTATGTTCAGGAGATAAAAAGTTGTTAGGACAGAATTAAATTGCCTGTTACCCCAGGTAACTCAGTTTGAGGCCATTATGTAATTTGTGGTTGTGGTAATTCCCTGTCTCAGGCTATAATAGAGTATGCTTGAAAAATACCTGTTGGCATAAGCTATTTTCTTCCATTCAACCACAGCAGAAATCACCTCTGCCTTATTTTACAAAGAAATTAATTGGTGGAGGAGGGAGTGTTTTAAAATGACTCTTTCAGTCTTCTTTCTTGCAAAAAAGTTTTGGTTATTTATGAAACTTGAATACATCAAGGTGTTCATTGACAACTAACAGCTTTCTTGTGTCTGCACAAAGAGTTACAGCGCAGTTGCACCATTGGGGTTGGTGGAAGTTCAGTCAAATACATGTGTTTGAAAGCAGAGGAGAGCGTTCCAGACTTTAAATGTGAAAAACAGCAGAATATGTACAGTTTAGCCCAGAGTATAAGAAACGGAATAATTTCCCTCCTGTCCCCACTTGCTTGAGAATCTGCAGATGTAAACTACATCAAAACTGGGGAAGAAAAAGGTTGGGGGAGGGTGAAATTAATGAGCATCCATAATACTCCCAGATAAATGGACACCCACATTTTATGGTTTTATTTTTAAAGAGAGCAAAGTGGCATTTTTTTTAAAGTAGAGCTGAGAGAGCACCTGGGGAACAAACTTGTCTAAAAAATCAATAATAAAAAAGTTCTTCTGAGCTGGCCCAGGCTTGAAAATCTTGAATGAAATGGACTGAAGTAAATGGAAACTTTTAAGTAAAGGGGAACAAATTAGTCCACTATCAGCAACACTAATAAAACAGTAAATCAGATGAAAACAGTTAAGAAGAAGCCAGAATGGCTCAGTGGTGATTGGTCATCTGTGAGGTTTGGGATTACACTGGAGAAGGGAATGAAATAAGGATTTTAAATGAAAGGTTTTTGGAAAGAAGAGGATTGCAGACACCACCAAAATGAAGCTCCTTTCCAAAGAAAATTCACATTTTCAGGCAAAGCTGCAATTCTTCATGGCAGTAATATCTCCACCCTCATTAATGGAAACCTGTAATATTTATAGTTGATCCTTGAGTTGGTTTATAGGGATACAGCTCTATCATAGCCGATCTCCATGTATGCATTGCTCTCAAGTGGTCATTCTTTTCTACTATAAAATCCCTAGGGAATTTTGATCTCTCTGAGTCTTTCAGGGTTGCAGAAGATTCTCCTGTATATTATGGCTCTTAATCCTTTCTTAACCTTCCTTTTCCCTTCAGCAAATGACAAAATCAATTGCATTTTTCTTTATTTCCCCCCATCTAATAAATCAAAAGACCCTTCAGAGCTGATTAACAGAACTGCTTAATGCTGATCACTCCTCTCATCTTGTTCATAGCATCTGCTGTTACAAGGCAGAAAATAAGCTAAGCAAAACATGTCAAGGACTCATCCAAGAGTGTTGTGAATGTACGTGGGCTACTTGAATCTGTTTAGCGCTCAGCTCAATCTAACTTCAGAACCAGATTCCTCAGCAAAAAATTAGCTTCAGATTATTGACAAAATTCTACCCATGCTGCTGCTGGGCTAGAGAAAAGAATAGAATCAAACAAGGTGGGCTGCTTGACACAATCAATCCTACAAAACCATGCTGCCAGCTGTAGTTCAGCCATCTATGTTTCCATGAGAGTGAAAGCAGCCTGAATTTAGATTGCATCTTTCCTCGTACTTACGCTGGAAAACATCAAGGCCCCTTTTAAAGGGCCCTAGAGTCATGTGATATGCAATGTATAACTGAGTTGGAAAAGAAACCTAGGCAGGCTAAGCACAGATGACTGCGTGCTTGATGACACATGATGGAGTAATAAACCCAGTTTTTCCCCTCACATGTGTCCCAAAGGAATCAATGGATAATACTGCAAGCAAGAAACAGTTAAAAGTAAACATTTGATTTGTCCTGCCCAGGGATATGATGGAAGATTTGATAGAGGAAAAACATACCTTTCCCATTTTTTCTTTGTCAGGATGCAACAGAAGCTTTGGAACTCCTGCTTTTATTTTTCCTCTTCTTTCACTTCCACCATAATTCTGTTGCCTTCATAGAAACCTTTGTTCATTCTTGATTGCTCCATAGATTCCAATGTCTCCTCTTTTGAGAAGCTTTCCCAGAGACTGATAAGTTGTTTTTCTGCAATCAAGTCAGCCTCATCCACTGCTTTTGGATCTCTTCTACATCAAGATTCCCTTGCCTTTAAACACTCTCATTGCAAAAATTTTATTCCTTCACCCGCTGATCCCTATACATATTTCCAGTAGACTGATTCCCATATTTCATTTGGTTTTATTTATCTTTTTATTGTCTTCAGTTGCATTTCTTAATTTCTTTCACTATCACTCTAACCATCAACTGAAGAATGACATCTTTCTTCTCCCTAGTTACAGCATCTTGCAGGCATATGGGTTTTACCCCACTAGAAGTTGTGTTGATTTAAATATTGAAAGGACTAGTGCACTGATTTTAACAAAGGATAGAAAAGCCTGGTCACAGCAGAGTGACCAGTTCACAGGTAGGCATTAATGATGACTCATTGCAATCAGGAACACCCCTTTAGTGCTGAAATTCAAGTCAAGATTTTATTGCAAGAGGGAATGTAACTCTTTATGGGGACTACATTTTCCATCATACTTTGTAAAAACCTGATCCTGACATTTCCAGTTACAAAGCTCAACCAGATAAATTCTAGCTTATTACCAATGTCCCAGTAAAAAGAATCCAGTAGTGTATATTAATCTTCATGCCTCCATGCGCTCTGTGTGTTATGTGTCATTGTGTCAAAAGGTAATAAAACTTACAATAGCAATGCAGTAGTGCCTAGTCCTTTCTGGCTCCGAATGGATATATGTGGAAAAGGTTTTTGTGTTTTGGTCATCATAAACTTGATTTTTGAATCTGAAACTGAGCTTTCATATTAAGGCATAAGGAGTAAATTTCACAGGTATTAATTTTTGCTAGATTTTTTTTTTTCTGACATGCCTCCCAATTGGTTTTGGGTGATAAATAAAAGATGTTTTTCTTTTTTAGTAGCCAATGGTTGTTGAAGGAAATTATTAACATTTGTAAGTGTAAATTGTGTTGAAATGAAATTTTACAAGACTGACCCTAGAGCAGTTATTATAGACTGCAAGAAACATTGTCTAACTTAAAATGAAAACTGCAGTTTGTCCCAGTTTCATTTCCTTAACTTCAAGTCAATTTCCTATGCATTCAGTTCTTCCATGACAACAGCTTTGGGTATGCTTCTTCCTCTTCTTTATGTGCCACTAATGTCCCAAGTGAGTGACAGCAGTGGAAAACAAGTTCAAGGCAGTTCTACAGTAATTTCTGATTGCACAAATATTTTGCATACCAATAAACGCATTTAGATATAAAACTCTGTGGTATGTTTCAATTTTTTCTTGTGTGATTTCAAAGATCAGTATCTCGTATTGTTCATTCCATTTTGCAGTTAATCCATCAGTATTTTTTTAATTCCTGCAACTTTCACTTTTGAATTTTGTTATTATTATTAGAACTTACGTTGCAGTATGAAGTAGATGGCTCAGCAAGGTCGGATCCCACAGTCCAGTAGTGTCTCCTTGAAAGAACTTATTTGCCTCCAGTGTATTGTCTTTTATCTAGAAATGGGTTTTGCTGGAAGTAAGAAAGACAGAACAGTAAATGTAATAACTTTTGCACAATCTTTTGTCAGAAGGGACAACACCAATTATATTTACCACCTCTTCTTGTCATATGCAGGGATCACTGAAGACCTGAGCTTTAGAAAGATGACTTGAAGGAGGGCAAGGTGATGAATACGGTTATATGGATATTTAGGGGGATTTTCCTCTCATCTAGAAAAACCCAATTTGGAGACAAATGTTTGTTAGAGGAGCAGAGCTAAGTAAATGTAAATTAATTGCAAAAAAAAGATTTTGAAACAAAAACAAGGAACAGAGGTTTCTTTTTGAACAGCTTTCCTTCATTTCTGTCACATGCTCTTTGGTATTCATCTAAGACTGTCTCTCCTAATTGTTCTTTTGTTTCTGTGTAGAAAGATTATGCTCAGAAATTATACAGCTAGACATTTAAACTTGTTTGATATTTTTTTTAAATGTTCTTTAAAAGTGTTAATGACTGCTCACATTATTCAGGTCTTTTTTTATTACAACTTTGTAATTTACAGGTTTTGGTCACTCTACTTGTGAAGTATTTTGCTGTCAAACTGAGGCTGGATGTGTTTTTGGATCCAAACTTATGCCTGGAATCATTTCTTTCCTTCTAATTTCCATATGAGCAGATACCTTCTTGTTGATTTTAAACCATAATGATGATTCACAGCAGGATGTTCCAGAATCACAGAGAATTGTGATTTTCATGTCATAATCTCATCTTCAAACGATAACTTCTCAGAAACTTTGGATTATGGTCATTTATCCTGCCTCACAAAGCAGTATTTTTCTGTTCCTACTATAGGTCCATAGGAAACAGAGCATATATTACAGGTTCCCAGTGGTTGTCCAGAGTTATCCTTAAGGATTGTAAACCCTCTGGAGTAGCATTTTTACAGTCATTAGATAAACAAAAGATATAGCATAGAACTAGTAGACATTACTCATAAAATCATGAATGTCAAAGATCTTGAGGAGTCTCAACTACCATTACAGTCAGGGATGACCAAGTGCTACAATGACGGAAGCAAAAGGAAAATACTAAGCAGGTAAAATGTAGTTTTCGGTGTATCTTGGGATGAGGCTTATTGTCTTGCTAGCCTGTTGTTAAAATGATTAGCATTGAAAGTTGCAATACTTCAAGAAAGATGTTCTATATTCTCTCCAAAATGCAGAAAGAAGGGGAAAAAATGTGCAGTTTGGTTTTGATCAAAATTATATATAAATCTTTCATTTTTCATTTGATTTTGATGCTTTAGTAGTTACATATGGTGATTCACCACAGACATGGGTAATTATAGGATTCTTTATCTTGGTTAGAAAGTTTTTGAATTCAAGTTGATAGCTTTGTCAGCTATAAAGAAATTATTTGTGTTGTGTGGTTTAGTGTTTGGTTTTAAGTTATACTTTTAGACTTCCAGCAGAATAAAATAGGAGAGAATAGAACAGAAAATAAATATACAAAATCATTTCTAAAATTAATTTTATTATATAGAGTTGTTAAGGATAATAGTTACCAAGCCCTGGCCTTCGAATTAAGCTCACAGATTATACCTTAACAGTACAGTAGGAGAACTGCGTGCAAGTCTGTTCCATAATCAGAAATGTAATTTAAAAGGGATTAAGACTGGTGTGAGATCCGCCCAATGCAAGGAAAGCAAGTAAAAGCAGGCCAAAGGAAAGCTCTTAACTATTAACTTAAAACCCATACAGCAAGTTTCCACTGACAGAGAGTGCCTCAGCATATTCACATATTCACCATCAGGCAATAAAACATACTATAGGTAATACATAAATCTTTAATAGGGACTACCTTCCACTCACATGGTAAGGTGTTACTAAAAATGTGATCTCAACTTTAATTAAAGAAGCATTTCTACACCTGAGTATAAGTAAGACTGGAATATAAAGTTCATTTTTCTCCTAAAACATATTTTTTAGGGAATAGCTCTGACTGTGTTTTGGGGAACGTATATTTCAATTTTTAAACCTGCATTTTATAATCCATCATAATAGACAAGAACAAAAGTATTTCAAATGGAACCAAAATGATGGCTTTCAACCTCATTGTTCTTCAGAGAATACATAGATAAGGTGTGGAATATACTTCAAGAGATTCATTCACCCTTATTCAAGACAGGGTTATCAAGACCTAAACCATTTGCAACAAGCCATACCGTCTCTGTAATTGCCATTAAAACAATCTGTTCTTGTGTTTCCTATAGAAATATTTTGCTAATGTTTGACCTCAGTTTGTCTCAACCCAGGAGATTTGTTATTTTTTGTCATATCCATAGTGAATTCTCAGCTACAGGGAATGAGATTATTCATGAGGTAAGAAGACATATTACTAATGACAAACTAACAATAATTAAATAAGAAAAATTACTTTAGGCTGCATCTGAAGCTATAAACATAGGGATTAATGTGTGAAATAGATACCCTCTACATTGTCTAAATCTTAAATCTGAAAATAGGCTCCCATTCAGGCAAAATGTCACAGGGTTTGTTTTGGCTCCAGCACAGATTTGAGATGTACCCTCCAGTTTGCTGCTAGGAAGAAAGGCAATGTGGAATTGAAGTTCTACACTGTTTATAGTGATGAAGTTGATACCTATTTTTTTCAAAACCTTTGAGGATCAATTAGATTTTCCAGACCTAGCTGATACTGTGAAATTCTACGTTTTTCAGCACTCTGAAATACACCTAAATTCAGGACACTTTAGAAGTCTTAAGGTTAAATAAAATTAATCTGATTAGACATGTTTAGTCCACTCCTTTTGTCTTCTCTTCAGTTGTTATTTTTTGCTATATATTAACCACCTCTATTAGCCAAAGTGGGTTTAATGTTTTCTTAACATTTTAAGTGACTGACATGCTGACCACGGGCTTTGAACAGTATACCTGATTTCAAGTTTTTAGGAATAAACACAAATAATGATTATAAATGATAAAGCCACCATATGACACCACGTTTATCTGCAATAGCAAAACTGTATTTTATGCAAGTATGTTATTGTGGTTTGGCCTGAGACCTAGTTAAGCAATTGCTAAATGTGTCTCTTGGAACCAGCTCTTGGCCTTGAATGCAGATTACTTAGTTCACAAAATTAAGATTTCCTGCTGGGAAATTGGGTAGTTTCAAATGTGCTTTACCACCTTAATGGCTATTGCCAGATTCTACTTACACTCAGAGGAGAAGCAAAAGCTTCCATTATACACTGTGCTTTATATAATATAGGGGAAGCGGTAAGCTTTGGAAGGTCATATGCACCTGTAAAATTAGTAAATTTAAGAAAACAAGAAGGTCAACTTTAGATGAACAGGAGATAAGCAGTGCTGGTGAATGCTTTACTCTTTAGGAAGTAAAACCTCAGTTTTAGTAAAATTTATATTAAAGATTGCTATAATTTTAACTGTTACCCCTGGATACTGCCATCAGATTTAAATGTACAGTTGTGTGAATTCCAGAATAGGACCCAAAGCTTTGATAGTGCCTCTGATATAGCCTTTTTCTCTGTGACTTTTGGTTAATCACTTATCCATCCAGAAGTATGCAAAAAATCTCCTTACATGTGCCATGATATTTGAGGAAATTTATCCCCTAAAATTTTCTAGTAATTAAAAAGAATAAAGCATAACATAAAAGTTGTCTTATAAATGCCTTCAGAAATACAGTCCTTTAAAGAAGATGTTCTGACATTCTCAATTTTTAGCAAATTTTATACTTTTACACTTTGTAGATGGATACTCAGGAGGCTGTAAAAACTGCTTCACAAAGACTGGTTGGTAATCTGTAAATATTTATTATTTCTGTTGTAGCTTTTGTAGCGCAGTTGTCAAACTTTCATACAATGGTAAGGGCACGGATTTCTGCTATATAAAATATGTGCCTGTCCAAGTGCATTTAAGAATGTTCTAGTAGTTTGAATCTGTTAAAATCAGTTTTTCTTTCCCTGCGCTACATCAGTTATACCAATATGAAAACTTGTTTTTCACCACCATAATTGCTGATGGTATAAAATATAGCTTCCTAAAAAATGTACAATGGTGTATTTTGTTTCAGCATCTGTTAAATGTCAGTGCAGAATTTCAAGGGTACAGAATTGTGCAATCTTTCCTCACAGAACACATCAGTCATGAAAAAGTGAGACAGAATTAAAGAGTTAGCCTTTCTTGGCTCACATTGCATCTAATTCAAGCATGCATGACCCATTGCCATCATTGTTGTACTTATGCCAGCTGGTTCTGATTATTAAGAAAAGCAGCATTGCGTGCTGAACATATAACAATAAACTATAGTCATATGAATGGAGAACTTTTGTTTCTAAGGGCTATAAATATACACGTAATAAAAATAAGGTGACTCCAACTTCACATCTCATAGAGAACAAATAGGAGCTCATCAGGCATACTACAAATGGAACTTGGATAGGGAAGATACCCTTACCCGCTTCAAAGTTATTTCCTTCTGGTTTTTTTTTTGGGGGGGGGGGGNNGTGAAATTTCTACACTTCTTACCTCTCTCAAGTAAGCTAATTCCAAGAGCAGATGCTTTTGAATGGTTAAGGGAAACTTTTTGTCACGTTATATGTTCTCACTCCTGACATCAGGTAGGCTGAGTTGTATTTAATGTTTGGAGGAAATAGTCAGAATCTTTGATAGACAGGATTTCCCATCTCCTCCTCACTGATTCTAAACCAGACACCATGAAAAACCTGGACTCCTAGAAAATAATAAACTCTTTTAATATCTTCATCAGGGAATAATAAAATCAAGTATGTATAAAAACATACCCTTTAGCATATGAAAGCATAGAAGCATGTGAACTTATACAATAACCAGTAGATACCTCATTTTGAGTACATTCACATATTGACACAACAATGTATGCCAAATAAAACTCCTATGAAGCTTGGAACTCAATAAGACAGTGTAATAAAATCCGGGATAGAACTTCCTGAAGTGGGGTCAAAATCATCATGTTCTACTAATAATTGCTGTGGGAGGGTAAAATCCCTAGAAAAGATATCTAGATATCTAGGGAAAGAGATGAAGTAAAAAAAAAAAATAACATTTGGCATAAGTCTGAGTCTTACTGGTTTCATAGTGACTTTATCCATCCAAGAGACAGATAAGTTTTCTGAACCTGGAAAAATGTGGAAAAAATACAAAGTTTTTGCAGTACACTGAAAGAACATTAACAATCCATTTTGCCAAGTCCACATTCAGTTTCTCGTATTTCTGTAGTATTTTTGGCCACACAGAGTTCTGGGCTGTTTTTATCAAATTCATAACTGAAACACAGGTTTATTGAACATAGTATTTCAGAAAAGAACGAAAAATCTAATGATCGTTAATGTGATATTGTTAATTTAAGTCAATGCTATTGTAAAATCTCAAAGGGATTCAGTATTTGCTCTAATTCTGATAACACTTATTNAAAAAATCTAATGATCGTTAATGTGATATTGTTATTTTAAGTCAATGCTATTGTAAAAACTCAAAGGGATTCAGTATTTGCTCTAATTCTGATAACACTTATTTCCAGTTATTGAACTAATCCTATAACTTTATAGCCAAGATTCAGAGGAAGAAGTGAATGAAGGACGCTTAAAGCTCAGTTGTATATTCCCATGACTGCATGATGTTCCCCTGGCTGACCATTTCATCCTGGATCAGGAGGCGTGTATGATCACAGACACAGCAGATGGATTGATGGCTCTTCTCAAACTTTTATCTGAGTCTTCTAGGCAAGAGTCCCAGAGCTCAGGAATGGAGCTAAAGTCCCTTAACCTGGGCTTCACTTCACACCTAAGGAGCATGTTGATAATTCTGACCTTATCACATATCTGTAAGGCCAGGAAGAACCATCGTAATGATCTTGTTGGCCCTGAAGTAAAACACAGACAGCATAGTTTCATCCACTGATTCCTATAACAACCCTAGGATTTTGTGTTTGAACTAGAGCACTTCAAAGACAGTAGTGTTCATTGAGACTCAAAGTGATATAAACTTAAAGTCAGAAGAGGAATCAAAGACTGAAAGATAGTGAAATTTAATACATCCATTGGTAATCTGTCCCAGTAGATGATTACATGGGTTTCCTATCTGCACCATTTAAGACAGAATAACAATACGTGACTGTTTTCCTACAGTGATTTGGATCTCCATGGTAACAGTATGCTACCGGTAACAGCACTCAGCACCATTTCATCCACAGTTATTAACTTCCAGAATATGCTGCTCAGACTACCAGGTAGATGCTGCATCAAGTACACTCCTCAAACTTATCAGGTAGGTAATTTTAAAGCAAACATGTCAATAAGTGCCTCATATCACCGGGGAAACAAGCAAGAAGGAGCTGCAAAGGCACTTGTAGATAGCAGTTTGCAAGGTGCAGCAGCTCAGTCCTCCTGCCAGAGGCAGTCCTCCTGCCTCCTCAACCGGCCAGGCTTGTGCTCAGTCCCAAGCAGCATCCGCATAAGAAAATTGTGTGTGGGGACACACTAAGCCTTGCTGGATAAGGCCTCTTGGAGTTATAGGGCTCGTTAGCAAAAGCAGAGCACCACTGCACCTGCGTAGTCCCCTTCAGCTCACTGCA
>RSEF01000001.1:51011671-51044933 GCA_003993805.1 Himantopus leucocephalus
GGGTATTTAAGGGGGGAACCAAAGGCAAGAAAAGGGAGAGCTTCAGGTGATTTGGGGAAGAGCAAGTGTGGGAGAAATGAATAAAAGGGTCCAGGGAAGCAGAGGCTAGCAAATAGGATTGTCTGGCCATGCCCTGTGTCTGTTAGCCACAGTCTGTCCCATCTCCTTANTAGGTGATTTGGGGAAGAGCAAGTGTGGGAAACGGAGAAATGAATAAAAAGGTCCAGGGAAGCAGAGGCTAGCAAATAGGAATGTCTGGCCATGCCCTGTGTCTGTTAGCCACAGTCTGTCCCATCTCCTTATTTTCCTGATCAGACAGAGAGGGGGACAGGATGACACCATAGATGTTGTTCATGTGAATGCTTTGTGTGTCTGTATCTTATTTGTGTGGTTGGTCATGTATATAAATGTGTATACATGTAAGTATATATGCATGTTCACACATGTGTTTGTACTTATTGGGAATCCACGCTCAGCCTCAATACTGGTTGGACCTGGGGAATGGAGCTGCACCAGCATCACCTCTTTCAGGCTCCTGCATTCATCTGGATTCCTCTAACAGATGGAAGTTAGTTTCTGCTGATGAATATATCTGTGCATAAAGTTTCTTAATTTGCCCATTCAAATGGTAGTAAAAGCACATTTTGTTTAAAACAGAAGGGAACTGCCATATTTTGAAAACAGATCTCAAGGGTATTTTTCAATTACTGTTTTCTGTCTTCTTAATTCACATTCAACAGGGATAAGAAAAGTGTCTCAAATACAGGACACCTTGTTTGTCCTGGAGCTAAAAGTCAATACAGTGGGTTTTGTTCATAGAGTTTTCAAGGATTTTAGAGAAGGTATGGGCTTTTTAAATTATTTCAGGTACAATAGTGCTTTGCATATTTATAGTAGGGTATATTTAATTGAGGAAATCAAATGCTATTATTGTTATGACTCCAAGAGTGAATGGACTTGGAGGTAAGCATCTGATCATCCTAAAGCCCTCATTAACTTGCACATAGACATGACTCAGGAACCTCAAACTGTGACTGCTCTTACCCTCAAGACAATTAAACTTATCACAGACACCCCTGGTTACTCTGAAACTTCCCAAGGTGCTTAAAGTTTTCACCCTGCACTTCCCAGGACTGTGTCTAGACTCCTTGCAAAGGAAGGAAGGAAATTTCTTAAGAAGTCCCCAAATATACACAACTTTCTGTAAAATGTTTGGGGATTTATTTTCGCCTTTAAATCTGATACATTCTACCTTCAGAAAAGAAGACTTGTAGTAAGATAAAGACAAGATATCAGATCATTTAAGTTAACAATTGGATTTCATCTATTTACTACTTTATAGTTTGATCTTTCTGTCAGGAAAGGCCTTGTTTTGCATACTTCCATGTGCTTTTTATTGTCTGAATAGATCAATAAATTCCTATTCTTCCTACAGTATACTATCTCAGTAACTAAATTACAGAATTACATTCTTATATTAATAAATAATTTCTACAGTACCCAGATCATTATCCACTGTCATTTCTGGTTTTTTTACAGACATCATATCTAGTGGGGTGGAAGAAGGGAAAAAGGAAGGGGAGCACGTGTGCTCGTGAGTACTATCTTAAACCAGAGTATTTTTTGCTGGACAGCCTGGTTTCACAGGTCACAAATATGTGTCAAAAACCCTTGAAGACCATTTTATTGACATAGATGTCCTTATACATATGAAATATGTTCTAAATTCTAGATTATAGGGACCATAAACATTTCAGCATAGATGTCTCTGTTATCTTGCAGCAGGCCTATGTTTCTGTCTGGCTAAAATAAAGTCATTAAAAGTTGCATATGTAAGTATATTTATAAGTACGAATACAAAGTCCATATTTGGTATATTGATATCATATATACTTTTACATATATTTTGACATATCCTTCAGGAAATCTGTTCTCTATAGACAGAAAGAAAGATTATAACAAAGACCAATACTTGCGTCTGCACAGAGAACCATGCAAGTTAAGCTAATGGAACAGTGTTTGCGTGTTTTCGTTTTCAGGACAAAGGATTTCTCTGGCAGATCTAGGAGCTATTCTAAAGTTGCTTTGTATCTCACAGACCCCTCTTGAGTTATTGTTGACAGTGATTTGACAATTCAGGACATGGTAGAATTTTCTCCTCAGCAAATATTTTTTGTTTAAATCTTTCCATCCTTTTCTATTTGTCTGTAAGAACCCTTTGTTCCTTTATGTATGCCAGATGTTATTATAAATAAAAAAGGAAGTCAGTAAGTTTTTTTTTTCTTCATCAATTTGATCTCCTTACTATCATTCAGGAGAGAGATATCTTTAAGTTGGTCTTAGATAATGCCCACTGATGTCAATGGCATTATTCCAGTTGATTTTAATGAGGTATAGACACAGGCCATATTTAGTTGCTTTGCTCTTTCTGAAGCGGAATAGCTTGACTCTTATAAGGAAACTTACTCTCCCAAGATTTATATTCCAGTTTGGTAGTTTGAAGCTTTGGACTAATCATAATCTTCAAATTTGTCTCAGATTTGCTTGTTCATTATCTGCCTTTGTCATTGCTTGGCTTCTGTTTCAAGGTTCAGAATTTCTTTGATCTAAAAGTGACTAGAAATAATACACAAGCTTGCAACTTTTTAAAGAGATTGATAGAGATGTCTCAGAAAATAATGATAGTGAAACAATGATGGGGAATGAAGCTATGCAGGACCTTTATTAATAAGTAAAAACTCTTCTTGTAATGCAGCATAGCATTATCTGTTGACGTAAGTATTCTTTTTTTTTTTTACATTTATAGTATTACATAACTGCAGTAAGATATAAGGTCACATAAACCTGTTTATTACAACTTGCAGAAATTTACACTATAGGTATGTATCAGCTGCCCGAGTTTGAGGGTATGTTGGCTCATGTAATAAATGATATTAAAAAAAAGGTAAGCTATTACAAAAGGATAATTAATAACTTGATATATTGGTAATAAGGAACATTTTAAATGGATGCATTATTCTGCAACATTTACTCAAACCGTTCTGATAGTAGTACAGTTTATATTTAATTTCATATGTCAGTGGCTATGTGGGTTTGCAGAGTAATGAATAATGTTTGAAGACATTAACATATAACTGTTTAGTCATTCATCAGTTTTATAACATAAGTCTATTTCAGTGGGGAAAATGAGATGAGTATTGAAAAGCACTATTAACAGCAACATAGATGTAAGTTCAAAAATGCATCTACCCCCAGAAAGTGGACAGTTGTCTTCAAATGTATAGTTGCTGTTGCAGAAAATAAAGGAATTGTCTGCTCTGTATGTCTAAGTTGCATAAAACATCAAGCAATGGTCATACAATTGCATCAAGGAAGATTTAATTTAAGCAGTAGGAAAATTAATCTATTAGTAAAGAAAGTGAACACCATAATAGATTGCCAAGGGTAATTATGGAGTGTTTAAGAATACAGTGGATGAATATACGTCTGTTAAGAATGACATAAGCTGACCCTGTTCAGGGGAGCAGGTGAAAGGTCTAGGTGACACCTTCAGGTGCCTTACACCCCTACCTACTCCAATCTGTCTGTATGTAGCAGACATAACATGTACCCTTTAATAGAAAACATTGAAGGAGAACACATAAGGTTAGTGTCACTATGATTTAATGTTGAAATATACATTATTTTCAAGTGTGTTTCTTCACTGGTTCAAAATGTTAGATAAATACCAGAAATATTATCTTCTTTTTTATAAGATCTTTGGATTTTTATCAGACTATGAAAGTGTTTAACACATTTTGGCAGTCTCTGTACAGAAAAAAAAAATGTCATTGCATAAAAAAAATTGAGGGAAAAGTTTTCAAGGTAAGTACCAGGTGCTTAATCTGTTGGACCCAAAATTAAGAGCTTCAAAGAAATTAATTGTCTTTCCACAAACTTTTAAGGTTAAGAGCATGACAATTTATTTAACGAAGAAATTTCTAACCTATTTACTACTTACTATTTTCTTTCACTTTTTAACACATACTTGATATATCACTGATTGCAGGCAGTTCTTCAAGAGAGTACTTTTTCTACTGAGAACAAGCTTTTATGCTCTTTTTAAGGTGTGAAAAGACATCCAATTCCCATAATTTTAAATCCAGAAAAATTTAGATTTTATGCCACTAAAATATCTTGCAAATACACACTGATGTGTTTAATTAATCATTTGTTAGATTAAGTCACTTGCAAAAATGAAAATATATTTTGATATTATGGAATAATTTTTGTTTTGGTCATAAATCACTGGTATTGTTGAAATCCTTGTCATTTTTTTATTCTAAAATAAATCTTAAAATGTCTAATGCTGAAGATTTCTAGAAGAAGTAAGTATTTGAATATTTTCTTTGGTTAAAATTTTAAACAGGTAATATTCATCCACTTAAAAGTATTTTACAATAGCTTTTGAGTTTTGAAAATTTCCACTGAGCAGATAGTAAGAAACAAAACAAAATATATTTTTTTCATTCCTATGAGCTATGATCCAGCTCTGTCCAGCCTATATCTGACCTAATGCAAGACTGTAAGAAGAAAGACTTCATATTTTTTATCTTCTGTTACATTTTACCAAGATAATTTACAGTCTCACTGTCTGTCATTTGCAGTCTTTATTTTGATTTCAGATTTTCTTCCAGTTTATTAATTAAAATACTGGATAAGACTGAGGTGAGAACTGCTCTCAGAAAAACACACGAAGAAAGTCTCTGACAGGATGATATTTCCCAATGAGGTGTTACGGTTTGCAGCCTGCCACTATTTCAGCCTCTAATTTGCTTTCATGTGCCCCAGTTTTCTTTTCTTTAGCCCTTGTTTTTCTTTTAAACCCAATTATCATGCTGTAATAATTAAATACCTTAGAGAAGTTGAAGAACATTGCTAAAACGATCTTATCTTTATCAGCTGGAGTTGCAATCTTGTCAAAGAACAGCACCTTTTTTTTTTTTAAAGACTCATTTCCGTGGGGTACAAGATACCCTAACAATTCCAGCTGGAGTGAGCGTGTTTACACCATCCCTGCCAAACAAGAGGCAATCAACAGCACATCACTGGAACAGGCCATACAGCAGAAATGTGCTCAGCTGCTGCTTCCTACTGACTTCCCACTGCTTAGGGCATCCCACAGCCAAAGCCAACCAGCATGAAAATAATTAAATGTGAATATGTGACGGGCCCCATGAGAAAGATAGAGATGTGGCGTGAGCCCTGCTCGAAAAGCACCTGGGGTGATAGAAAGAATCTGTTGGTTGAAGAAAAGCTGACGGGCCATTAAGTTTCAGTATTAAAGACTTAATGTACAGTGTACCTTTACACCATCTGGATGTTCATCTCTACATTTTCTGAAACAATAAGATCCAAATAAAGTTAAACTTTCTATTCCACACAGGGTTCAAGAAAGTGCCATACTGAAAAACAAAGGCTTTACTGTATTTTACAGAAAAGTCACACATTTTGACACCAAATCTGTCATGACACCAGCAGTATAACTGCTTAGCTGTAATCATTGAGAGTATAAGTGGAGAACAGCTGTAGGGAGAGATAATATCTCGTATGAGACCAAAACATACAGCTAGAGGAAACAGACATACAAAAAAGACACATAAACCTTTTTACTGAATGAGGTCTAGGCAAGGAAAAATTGTGTGTTGGAACATACTGAGCGACTTCTGCTGCTGGCACCCTGGAGTACGGGGAATGTGCTGGGACCAGTGAAAGTCCACTGACATGAAGTCAGAACACAGCAGAGGTGTTTGCTCTGATTGACAGACAAGAAAGTGCTTCCAGTTTCCGTGTATATGTGTGGGCCATATGTAAAATACTATGCAGCCGTGAGATCACAACTTGCTCCTACTTTATCTATTTTCTATTTACATTAAAAGTTGACAGGGAAAATTATTCCCTATATATCAAGACTGATTAAAACTACCAGTAGTAGTACTACTAGTGACGTAATAATCTCCTTTCTTCTGTGGATGTAACAGACAGATAAATCACAGTCATTTGACACACATCTCGTATGTCTCTGCTCCACCATCTTTCCCAGTTTTATAGATCTCTCTGGATAGAAGGTCGTTGCTACCATTAGCCATGTGCATGGCAGTCAGTCGTGGAGAATACAGGAACATCTGTATGAGAGTCAAAAACCAGCTGAACCACCAGGTCAAACAGGAGTCATCTTCTTTCGGAGATGTCTGTGTCATAAGGAATTAAACTGTGACATTATGACACTGTTCATGTCATAGGGAATTAAAGTACTATCTAAAACCTCTGGTACAAAACACAGTTCACTGTCTTCATACAGTTATGATAAGGAAATCCCATGGAGGCACTGAGCTGCTACAGTGTCTCTCCTTTGCTATGCTGATGGAGAAGTTACAGGCCCGTAGCTCCTGACAGAAACCACTGTTGATGGGAGCCTCTCCTATCGCTGCTCTGTCTCATCTAGCTGGTAAACTGGGTTTTCAAGTACATTTCAAGGAATGTCCATGACTTTGGATAGAGGCCTATTTGGCCAGGGATTTATGCAGATCTAATTCAAAGTGAAAAAATATCAGCTCTTTGAGGCCATTGCCAGCTGGCTTAAGTGGTAACAACCTCAAGGTCACACGAGGAAACAGCCTGGAGCCAGGTGGATTGAGATCAGAAGGGCACAAAGGCCATCTTACACATCCCTTCCCAAGCTGCAGTTTGTGGACCTTGGCAAAATATAGCTGACAGTTAAGAAATGCATGGTTTTCTTACCAACTCAGCCAAAGTGAGGCCACTTTTTGGGAGGGCTGTGAGAATCCCATTGCAAAGTTTTATTGACATAATTTACAAGGTGCCTGCGTGGCAAGTGCAGCCAAAGTATGATGATTCAGCTTGTGACAGATGTGAGAGTCCTGGAAACGCAGAGATGTTCCAGCTAAAAGGGCACGTGGAATATTCCTAGCATATGTTTCATGAAACGCAATGTCTCTGTGTTCTGCTTCAGTGGTGGGTAAATGAGGAAAAGAAGGTAGGAAGGTTGGGAAAGAAAAATGGAGCTCTGTGAAGGTGCTAAAATGAAGTTTTAGGCAAAGAAACCTGGGAATCCTTGTTGCCATTCTTGCTTTTTCCTCAATACGCTTACATACCACCTTTCCCCAGGAAAATTGTGTATCCTAATTTCAACAAGTTAATGAAAGTCCTAACCAAAGATCTAGTACTGGAGAAGAGAAGCAGTGGGGATTCTAGTTTGTTACTAACCCATTTTCGTCCTGGCTGAGCAGGTGTTTACACTGTCACTCTTCCTGAGAGAATGAACTAAAGTCTGTGCTAAACACTCTGCTAAAGTGATCTTACTGAATTATAAAGGTTCAATAACCCTAAATTCTGCCCTGGAGAAAGAGTAGTTAATTTACTCAATTAATTGTTAACAGTTGTTCTAGAGCCTGTCCACCTTCAAAGGCATAAGCAAGCCATTTTGAGAGATATACAGTAAGATTAACAGGGGTATTAGCTATTTTGGAAAAAAAGAAATCTACTACTGGACAAAACTGTAGAGTATTTGAATCTCCATGGTAAGCATTACTGGTATGGTACTACTGCCTCCCTCCATGCTTCCTGTGGTAACAGATCAAGTTACCAATCATACAGCTGACGTGTTAATTCCATACTATCTCCACTCCTTTCTTGGCCACAGCTTCTTTATACACTTAATTTTTCTCCACATACCAAAACTTCAGCAACTTTTCTGAAAACATCAGCCATGCAATCGTGTCATATTTTCAAAAATCCATTGTTCTCTTCTTAACTAAAAAAATGAGGTGGAAACCAAATGAAATGCATTTAGTATTAAAATAAATAATTCTGTGATACTATATAACTCTGTGCAATACAATTCATAATTTTAAGTCCAGAAAATCATTCACATTTTATTGTATTTTAAAGTTCTGTGGAAATTCTGCTAAAGCCCTCTCAGACACAGAAACCTTGCCACTGCAGAATGTGGGTTGATGTACTAGGCAGTACCAGGCTGTGTTATCTTTGAGGATCACAGCAGTGTTGAGTTTAAAGCACTGATTTGGATAAAAGATTTTTTTTTCTTTTTAATACAATAAAAAAAAGGAAAAATCTTTCAAACTTATGGGGAGTGCTAAGTAAGAGGGTTTTATGCACCACTGGCAGGACACTTCATACATTTGAGGTTTTTTTACAAAATAATTGTATCAGAAAATATATATCTTTTAATGTAATTTATTACCTGCTAGCAGAAGTGGAATATTTGTAAAAGGATGATAAAGCATCTGTCAAGCAGATCTTTCTGATATGCAAATGAATATCAATATGCATTAGAAGTAAGTACACATTGTGGTAAGAAAAATAATAAGCAGCATTTTTAGCTGATTAAAACTTGAAAGAACAATGAGCTGAATGAAATTTATCTTAGTGATTTGAACTTCAAAGAGCTTATGGTGACTAAGAACTGCTTTATGGCCTACTAATTAACAAGAACTGAGAATGAAAATATATCATTGTTCTTAGAGTAATCCTGCTGGGCAATTTTCAATTAACTAAGCCTTGCAAACGTGGTTTTCTAATTGATAGTGGGTAGGCTGAATCTTGTATGAGACATTATTTTTAACTGATATTGGCTAGGAGTAAAGCAAATTATGGAGTGTTCAACAGAAATGATAAAACTATATCTTTTGTACAGGGGAACAACAGATCCAAAGACAAAGATATCTAATTTGACTGAACTTTTTAGAGCATAACTTGATAAAATATTTAAAACAGCTATAATTTAGATAGCATTAGAGCTACCCAAAGATTTTTGAAAGAACTAGTTTTATGAGGTGCAGTGATCCTGGAAAAAAAAAGAAAAAAAAAGGATTTGAGAACTGTCAGCAGGGTAGGATGTCAACAGTATTTATAGCTGATTCAAGTGAGAGCAGCAATCTATAAGGACAGACGAACATCACACCAGGAAAGAGGAAGGACAGCAGATCATGTCACTCGCTGTTTAACATTGGATATTGACCAGAATAATCTGAACATTACACCCTATCAGCTATGTAGTTACACAGAATGCAGGAAAAGGTTTTGTTTGTGTGCGTTTATAAAATTGACAACTGTTCTTTACAAGTGTTTTTTTCCCTGCAAGGATGGAAACAAACAGCTTTCAGATTTTCCAGCACCCTAAAACACACCATGTTTATAGCCTTCTTTTAATAAAGATATCTGGCAAATTGAACACTAGTCAGCTGGAAAACATTCTCCCTAATCTAATAGTGAGAGTGAGCATCCAGGCTGGCATCCCAGATCACACAAAGGAATGTCTGCCAGTGCCTAGGTCTACTGTTCAAGTCCTTTTGTGCTGGGCTTTCTTATATTTTAGAAGATTTTTTTGTTGACTTGTGTGAGGTCAGTTTCCCAAAACACTTTTGACATTCAATATAAGGACGCTATCCAAATGTCAGTCATAATATCTTCAGCAGATAACTGAAATGCTCACCTAACTGGAGACCCACTAATTGGCAGAGGGTGTTCACTCCTTGCAGAAATTGGTCCCAAGCAAGATAATCTGGTGACCAGACCTCCGGAAATTCACAGACAAGAAATAGTTGAACTAAAATATAGAGTGACTGTTCTGAAAACCATTCAAGCCTCAGGATGGTGGAGATAAAATGAAAGATTTTCCTGTTCTCTGATTAAGGGCTTTCACCTGTTTAACCCTATCCCAATTTAGAGAAATATATCACACTAGGCATGCTAATGAGAGAGTAACTCAGGTTTTCAGGTTAGTATTTGCACCACCACTTTGACAGTGGCATACTTTTAATTGAACCCTCTGTGCTTAGTAGTTGCCTACTCACATAAAAGAGAAACATAACTAGAAATTGTAAAATCTTCACTTATAAGTTATACTATGCAATTGGGTCAAATTTCTTTGCTTGTTATATTCCTAGTTCTGGTGTTTCATTTAAAGTTTGGATTTAAATGACTTAGGATAAAAATGCAAAGTTCAATTGCCAAGATTTAATGTCAGGCAGAAATGGTCTATGCAAAATGGATCTTTTTTGACCAGTTTTGAAATCAGTAAATCTTTTTTCAGAACTATCAAAAGAAACTCATTGATTCAGAGTGATTAATGTAAAATGTTCAGACAGACGTTTCAAACTCAAGAGATGAAACCTGTGTTCTGGGATTGTAGTCTTTTTCCTACTTAATTCCCCTTGTCCCTCCTGGTGGCTGATAACATTAATCTACTTGCTACTAGTTTCCACAGTCTTTACATATTTTCTGATTCCTCCTTCCTATTACCTCAAATGCAGGGCCTGTGTTTATATCTTGCACTGCAATGTTTTTAAGATCAGACCTTTATATTTTTATACAGATTTCTAAAAATTTCTCCAGTAAAGTGGTTTAATCCAGATGAGATGGCCAGATGAACTTGTTATACAGTAGTAGCAAATATCTTGGTATCATTCTGGCTTTTCAAAAGTCAAAAATCAAAGTCAGAGCGTGCAATGGTAGAGCAATACTGTTGCACAAAACCAGAGTCTCTTCTAGTGGCACTAAGAAACTCAGTTTCAAAGATACCAACCCTAATAAAACTGCATTCTTTTACTATAGGGTCAGTAATCCAGGTTTTAACTATTACAGAATTATAAACTGCTTTGAGCTCTTACTGGTTTGGAGCCCTTGAAAGGTCTACATTTCCAAAAGGCAAAGAGAGAAAGTTTCCGTTAGCTTTTGAGCTTTCAAAGTAAGAAAACAAGGCTTGAGCTGAAATTTGATCTACAATGACAATCTTTATACACAAACCGTTTTTTTCAGTCTGGTTGGGAAATACGTGCAGATAAAAGAAGCCCAACTGTCTTGTAACTATGCAAGAGAACTAGATACTAGGGCTCTACTTTCTTTTACGTCACAATCTTGATTTTTTTTCATGAGTTAACATATCTAGTATATTTGATTTTTTAACAGATACAAATGGCTTATAATTTCCTGACTTAAAGCATATTAAAATCAATGACAGTTTAAAATAAAAGGAGTGGATTTCTCATTTGACACACTCGTTAATAAATGCATTTATTAATAGCACACTCATTAATAAATACATCAGCTGATAATTCCTAAAAATATCTAGGTGAGACATTGTTTCCTTATTAAGGAGGGAGTTTTAAAAAAGTTGAAGGTTCATCTCATCCATAGTGGAATTCTAGATTCTAGATCATCCTTTGATTCAGAAAAAGTGGGACGAGTTCTCCTTTGGGTGGACTGTAAATACAGTGAGAGCAAATCCTTTCATACCACTTTGAAAGACCTGTCAAAATCACAAAGTTCTGAATGAGGGGAAAAAAACCCCACTCAAAACCATCGACTCCATTTTTATTTTAAAGATATCTATAATAGTTTTGAAACTAGAGGGATAGTTGGTGCTGTTATCTTTTGAGTTTGAAGCATTCTATGATGATGAATGATTAAAAAAAAAAAAAAAAAGCATGGGATCTTTAGAGGTTTCTCAGCAGCTGTCAAGGTTTAACCCCAGATGGCGACTAAACACCATTCAGCCACTCACTCGCTCTGCCCCGGTTGGGACTGGGGAGAGAATCAGATGTGTAAAAGTGAGAAAACGTGTGGGTTGAGATAAAGACAGTTTAATAGGTAAAGCAAAAGCCGTACACATAAGCAAAGCAAAACAAGGAATTCATTCACCACTTCGCATCAGCAGGCAAGTGTTCAGCCATCTCCAAAGTAGGAGCAGGGCTCCATCACACATAACAGTTACTTGGGAAGACAAACGCCATCACTCTGAACGTACCCCACTTCTTTCCTTCTTCAGCTTTATATGCTGAGCATGATGTCATATGTCGTGGACTATCTCTTTTGTCAGTTGTGGTCAGCTGTCCCAGCTGTGTCTCCTCTCAACTTTTTGCGCACACCCAGCTAACTCGCTGGCAGAGGGGTGTAAGGCATAGAAAAGGCCTTGACTCCGTGTAAGCACTGCTCAGCGCTAACTAAAACATCCCAGTATTATCAACACTGTTTCTAGCACAAGTCCAAAACAGACTCATACTAGCTACTATGAAGAGAATTAACTCTACCCCAGCCAAAACCAGCACAGCATCTTATGGCTTTATTGAAATAAAAATATTTTTAATCTATTATTCTAGCTTTGAACATTTTTTCTTTACTTTATTGCCTTCATTTTAGTTCCATTTGTCATACGGAATTGACAGACCAACAAGAGATTAAGGAATCATTTTTAGATACCATTGTAAGAGAACTGGTACTAAAAACAGCTCATCTGAGAGCATCAGGTAATAATGACAGAATTTACTGGTAACTATGGATATTACTTATACACTTCACATTTATGTATTACATTTATGCAGTATTATGCAGGAGCTGACAATGTTATGGACATTTGGACAAGATTACCAAATTAATACAGATCTTTTTTTTGAAGGGAAAGGGCTCCTGTCAACAAAATTATCTTTGTATTGTTTGTGAGGAGTATAATATAAGAAGGAATATACTTCTTAAAATTTTTAAACAAAACTCTGTTTTTCCTTAGTTCCTTAAAAGAGCAATGCAATGTCAAACTTTTTCCTAGAATATCCATTTTCCACCACGTGCAAATCAGCCCTGGCGTTACTTCCTTTTGCTAATATTTTATAGTAAATTATTTAAGGAACGGGCCTATGTTTCATGAAGTGAAAATTTTCCCCAGACTCATTTGTCTCCTTTCCTTTCCTTCATGTTCCATGCCTACTCTATGTCTTCAAATAGCAGACAGAAACAGATCCGATGTCTATTTTTTCATGTTCATATCCATGCAAATGTAACCTGTATAGTGGAATTTTACTTGGACTATCTCTATTTGCAATGGTAGTTGGCACTAATTTCTACAGAAGAAGTCGGCCATCAGATCAGCAGAGTTTTGTTTGTCCATCTGTTTTATGAAGCCTGTTCAGAAATGAGAGGAGCGTCTTTGCATGGTTGTTTCTTATCATGCCTGCTGTTGCTAAATACTTATCACAGGTGTAATCTTCAGTAGAAATTCTTTATTCCTCATAACCAAGAACATCAAAAACTTGAATATCACTCTCGGTAATTAGCTAAGAAAATGGCAGAATGCGTATTTACTTAGATGTCACTATACACAAGTGATTTAGAGTGGTTTCAAGGATTCCCGAGAAAGTAAGCACATATACACTGACTACAAGGGAAAAGCAAGCGTTTTTATTAACTACAGGCATGCATTACACTAAGGGTATTTAGCAAAGCAATTAACATACCGACCCGAGGACCATGAGGAAGATGACCCATCCATACATTCTTATGTCGTCTTGTGCCGCGAGCTCAGCCCAGCAGTTGGTAGGTGCCAGCTTTACACGGGCATCCCCATGGAGGCAACAGTGACCTCACCGTACACCAGCCCACTGCTCTTCGGGAAATCCCGGTATTTATACATTTGCAGAGGAACGGGTTTCAACACACGTGGCCAGTGAGTGCCGAAACACGCCTCGTTGCCAGTTCTCAATGTAGGGAGAATGGCGCATGCATCCGCTGGCCAGGCGTGCTACACGCCCCACAGCCATCCCACTTATTGGTTCACAGGCTTTGTGCACGCGGCATATTACCATAATCCAGCAGTCATGTATCGACCTTGCTCAGGCCAATAACAGAATGTTACAAGGTAAACAAATTATGAACTGAGCCTTGTATTCCTCCATCATTGCACATCCTCCCCTAGTATTGCCCAACTTCTTCAGTTCTGTGGTCAGCATTTCAAACAATAGACAATAAACCATCTGTCTTCCGGTGCTGACTGCATTTTTCTTAGCTACCTGCTTCTCACTCAGTGTCCAAAATCCCATCTTTTAATCCCTCCATACACAACAAGGCAGCTGAGAGGCCTCTCTGCACTTCTAGGACATCGCTCCTCTCCCTCCTTGGTCTGGCTTTTGTGTGATCCTTTACTGAAATCAGCAACTCAGTACGCCATAAAAATTATGATGATGGCTGGATTGATTTTCTGTTCAGGGAGGTGAATCAGCTCACTGAAAGTCCAACAAACACCGCGCCCAGCACAGGGCAGGTGGCAGGAATATGTATCTGGAGGCAAGAAGAGGAGTCAGCAAAGAGGGATCTGGTCAGGCAAGGCTTCTTTTGGCAGTGGTGAACTGCCAAAGATTGTCGCAGCTGTGCTATGTAATCTGGCCTTCACCTGGAAATACAGTTGCTGGCTTTAAGCAGTAGAACAGCAGTTGCAATTATGAATGCTGGTTTTGGGTCAAAGTCTTAAGTAGGCTGGAATCTAGGAGATGGTCAGAGGTGCAAGGCACCAGTGAATCTCCACCTCATTTCTAGCTGATTCAATTAAAGGATTTGGTGATATCTTCCTTACTTACTTTTTTAGTCACCCTGCCCTTGTGCATTTCCATTTACTTGAGAAACTGCCAGATGCAGTGTCTTTCTTCATTTTTATAGTCTTAGGATAAACATGATTCATGCTCACTCTTTTCACTTCCCATCATATATCATTTAACAGACCCTTGATCTATTCAAGGTCTCCTATGACCTTCTATTTCTCCTATTTTTTACCTGTTTCTGTCAGTCACTAAGATTTGCATTGTCAGAAATTTGATCACCAGAAATCTTCTCTCCCCTGCTTCTGGACCACTGCCTTTTACATTCCTTAACTATAATTAATGGGAAGAGAACATCTTGATTTTGGGCCACATTTTCTCTTTCTTTGGCTTTGTCCATTTTGTTGTTTTCCTAGAGGCAGTCTCAAAAAGCTCACTTTCAACTGTTTTTCTCCTTCCAATATAAAAGTCAAACCAGTAAACATTTTCTCAAATAAAATAAACTATGAGAACCCATGCTTTTTCAACTTTGTTTATATTTAACAAAACATTAAATCTTGAACAAAGGCATTTAGCTTCACTTAGTGCTCACCTGTCAGGGAAGGCCCATACTAAAGGGTATGGTAAAAGATAATTTTTTTCTTCATTCCCATTTCCTTGGTCTGTGTGTACAATATGTACATTGCACAAATATAGTAACCTTGTATCTGAGATGATTAGGAATGTGATAAGCATATGAAATATTCCTTAGTTGTCCACAAAGTCTTACCACAGTATTCAGCCTGTAAATTATGACTACCCAATCACAGAGGGTTGCATCATAGGTTAAGAATCACACAGATTTTGTTCTTCTGTTCAACAGCAACAATAACTAACATAAACTACATTAGATGTGTTTGAAAACCATTTAAAAAAATCCTCTTAATCCAAGTCTTTTTCCCTAAAATTGTGTCTTTGTGGATGGAAGGATATAATACATGTAGATATAAAGCATCTAAAAAATACTCTGTTTAAGATGTCAGATATGTAAATTACTGTAAACAGATGTGCTAACTGGGACTGCTATTTGTAGTCTTGAATCTGGACTTCATATACCAAAGATCCTCTTATTGTTCTGGACAATATTGTCCAAAAATTATGTATTCCAAAGGCTACACTTCGGTGAGTTTATCTGTGCAATGAAATAGATATGCTAAATAAGGTGGCCAAATCAGTAGCAAGAAAAACTGGCTCAAGTGAGTTTGAGTGTATCTAAGCAACAGCAGCCGTGCTCAGAGCCTCAGCGCTGAGAGAGTAGAACTAGCTTGGTGCTTTGGCGTAGTTCATAACTTTATATAACTTGCTATTTTGGCATATTTATTAACTATTTCTTTCTACAACAACCTTCTGCTCTGTATGGAGATTTTACCCAAATGAGATCCTACGTAAGAACATGCCAAACCTCCTGACTAATGCTAGCAGAAAAAGGAGTGTGTATGGAAATTGCTGTCTCCCTGTATTATTCAGCCAGCCTTTGGTGACTGAAAGGGATTTCTTGAACTGTTCTAAGTACATCTTCATGCATTAGTCCCTTAGTGGTGCTATTCATAGCTGTAAAAACATTCTGAGTCTTTACTGCAGCATTTAAGATCCTGTAGGAGCAGATACAACAAAATGCAAAATTCCCTGTGTGAATACCAGCAGTGGGTGCTCTTATTGTTTCTGGGTTGGAAAGAAATGAGGAGAGGAGAGTATGAAAGGAGATAAAAAGGGGGGCACTCTAAACCTTCAGATGGATGTTATTGAAAAACAAAACAATTGGAAAAGGTTAACTTTTAAGAGAGATCTAAAATATTTTTGGAACATGATCTGTGGCAGAATGTTTACTGGTAAATGGTGAGAATTATAACTTAAAGAAAATTCTGGTCGCCCTGAAATTTTCAAATTAATAATATTGCCAAACATTGACAAGGTGTCTGGCAAATTAGCAGGAAAAGAGCAACAACTGTGATTTATAATAGAGACTTTGTCCATAAGACAGTCATATCTATTGTTTGTGTATATGATACCTGTAGTCAACAGAATCTTCATCACATTAAACAGAACATTAACAGTTAATTATTGCAGGGAATAAACTGAAAAGAATTTTATTATGCACACTTTTTTCTATATATTTATTATATTATGCACAAAAAGCACTAAAGGATCACATAGATGATATTATTAAACTACTGACTCTTTGCTAATCACTGGAATGAATTCCTGGTAAGGCCACTGTTAGTTAACAATTTCGCTATGTGGAAAAAGCCAATTTTAAAGAGCCTAAGGAAGAAGAGAGAAGAACACCTCCCTTAATGTTTTGTCATCAAAGTTAGATCCATTTGTGTAGCAATGTTTCTTCACATCATTCCCTTAACCACAGTATGAACATACCTCTACTTTTTTTTCTCATTTACAGAATGAATATGAAGGATATACCTAGTACCACATAAAGAAACCAACTACACCATAGTTTCTTAATGTGCTGGCTTCAGCAATGGAGAAAAGTAGAGAAATTCTGGACCCTTCCCTTCATTCTGGCCACTGATTTCCACATCTGCTTTACATCCCATCAAGACTGTTTGCATAGCTGTTTAAAGTAGATCGCTGAAATGATCTGGATTAAAAGCCGTCCTAAGGGATAGTTAGTTTATAGTGGAAATGCTATAGCATCCAGATAGCTCGTAATTTAAGGGTTTACAACTTGTGCATATTTTTCCTAAATCACTACATCAATCTTCCACTCTTTCTGATTTTTCTAAGTATTCAGTTGGCCATTTCCTAACTTTGTATTGGAATATGGTGTTCTGGCTTCAGTGGAAGAGCATCGTAGCGTAGAAATCTTTCCCCAAAAGCAGCAGTAGGTTAGCTCAAAATTAGGAGGTTAGCTCAAAAACTTCTTGCAATAAAACTTTCAAGCATTTTTTAACTCTTTTTCCACAACTACAAATCTTCCTTCTCTTTGCAGGAGAAAGAGGGTAAGATGGTTGGGTTTCATGGGGTTAAGGTGTAAGAATTTATGTCCTCTGTTCCTTTTTCAAAGAGCTTCTACCACCCTAACACCTATGGCTTTTTATTTTTTCACTGTCTTACACACAGACGATCTACTGACTTGTGTGTCGCACAAGGAAAGGAGTATGCAAACATTTTTATGCACATAGTTGGGCCAATCTATTTCGCAAGTCTAGCACCAAGAATAATGCTGGTCTTCTGGCTGTCCTAGAAGGTGTTCCTCAATGTTAACAATAGTGGGATAACACACTGACACAGGGCAGTGCATCTACCAGTGCATCATAGCTCACAGGCTCGGAGTTCTGCTGAAATTCTTGAAAACTGCCTTATACTCTTATCTACTTGGGTGGCTACATGAATCTAACAATTTGCATGAATATTTTGTTTTATGCATTCAGTCTACATAAAGAAACTCATTATTACCCCCTTTTAAGCTGAGAAATACAGTTATCTTGTTTACACAGCTGCCAAAGCTAATTCCCTATGGACCTTATTCTCCATTCAGTTGCAGTGTACTCTGCCACAGTGTAAGTTCAGGATAAATCAAGTCCTAACGCTCCTTTTAGGAGCTCTGGTTACGTTTCTTCTTGTTCTTTTAAAAACAAAGATGAATACAGCGTCTAAAGAGCATGGAAAAAAATAACTAGTAAGAAGCTTTTGCTTTGTGTGCTATTTGTGCGTGTGTAGTCACTCCTCATAAATGTCTGAAAGGATGATCTTTAATTTCTCATTAAAACAAAATGAACTGGAAGTATAGAAGGAAAAGAGTTTCATAAGAAACATGAGAAGCACTAAAATCAAACTAAAATTCTAGGTATTTCAAATTTCAGCAAATATCAGTACTGTTCACATTATAGCTAAATGAGTTTTCCTATCTAATGAAAGGATATTAACAAGATTCGAATGGAAAACATACGCTTTGTTTTTTCATACTTTCTAATCTGTTGTCTGATATCATATAAGCATGACAGATGGCTAACATTGGTTCATCAATGTCAAAGGAAGAATTTCTATTTGAAATGATGAATGCGTGATCAGAATTTAAGTCCTTCACAGTGATTAACTATTTTAACTTATTTTGATTTTAGGAAGTCTACTATAATTAAACTCATTCTTTAATTTCAAATGAGTTGTAAATCTCCGTGGGAATTAAATTGATTTTGCCTTTTACTTTAAGCTATATCAGCTGGTAACATCACTTTTGTCAGCATTAATTGCAGTTGACACATGAACACTGATATATACTATTATTCCAGGTCTGTGCTAAAGCATGTAAAGATTGCATAAAATGTTCAAGCAATAATCACATATTTTACACATTAGTAGTATTGATACTTAAATAGCTTTGAAGTGGTTGTACTGGGTCTGGCTGGGACAGAGTTCACATTCTTCACAGGAGCCCCTATGGTGCTATGTTTTGCATTTGTGACTAAAACAGGTAATACACCAATGCTTTGGCTGTTGGTGAACAGTGCTTGTACAGACTCCAGGCTTTCTTTTTCTACCTCTGCGCACGCGCAGCCCTACCCCAGTCCAGTGAGTTGGGGGATGAGGGCAAGACACAGCCAGGAAAGCTGACCCAAGCTGGCCGAAGGGATATTCCATAGCATGTAACATCATACTCAGCAATAAAACTGGGATAGAGGAAGAGAAAGGGCGTGTGTGCCTTCCAAAGTGGCTGTTGCTTGGAGACTAGCTGGTCATTGGTCTGTTTGTGGGAAGTGGTGAGTGATTGCCTTTGCATCACTTGTCCTTTTTCCTCTTTGCTTCGCTTAGTAAATGGTCTTTATCTCAATCAGTGAGTTTTCTCACTTTTGCTCTTCCTATTATTTCCCCCATCCCACAGGGGGTATGGGAGGTTGGGGAGTGAGTGAGCAGCTTTGTGGTTGTTTCACTGCTGGCCCAGGTAAACCCACCATACTGATCTATATTTGATTCTGTGTTAATCTTGTCATTCTAATCAGTCATATTAAAATTATACACAAAATACTTGCACAGTGGAAGCAACAAGATACAATCTTCAAGATCTATTCAAGTAAATATTCTAATGCTCACTTTGAAATAAAGCTCTGGCCGTTATAATACTTAGAATACTTCTGGTTTTAGCAAGAACAAAGCAAGAGATAAATCAGTCTCAGTTCTTGAAAATAGCTCCTCTTTTGACAAAATCTTTATAACCTCTAGATAATCTCATTTCTATACATGAAATACCTATCTCAATACAAAGGTAATAGTGTGCAATAGAATAGGTATTTTTACATTACTCAAGTCCTAACGTTGTCAGACATTTGTTTTGCACATATCATAAAGTATTGGTGTCTACCTACAGTGATTTCATTAAAGTCTTAGCAGAGTGCTTAATTCTAAACACCCTATTACCTTATCTATAGACATTTGGCATCTTTGGAGATGATACCAATGTAATATTAAGCAATAGAAAAAAAAAGTATTTAAAATATATCACAAATTAGTTTCTACAATTTTAATTTCTACCATTACTCCACTAACAGAAATCATATCACTTAATTTACAGGCTAACCCAGAAAATAACAATAAGTCCTATACTTATAAAAAAAAAAAGTCCTATACTTATTCATACTGTACTAAATATGTCTGAAAAAGTAAGAAAAATAACAATTTTTGCTAGGTCTTTCTGTTGTATTTTATTTAAATAAAAGCTTTAAGATAAATAGCAAACAACCAATAACACTTGAAAGGTATTTCCTTGATTTAATTAAATTCAAAACCTCTAATGTTAACGCTCACTAGTAATGTTGGGCTGATAAGACCAACCCAATATGCATAATGTTGAAATCTCAAAAAAACATTTTCAATAGCATATTCACTAACATGTTGACTCTTTTCTGTGCTGAACAGTTATCAGAAATAAACTGCTTTTTGGAATCTGTGTAGCCTAAGTCTTTGAAAGGACTAAGGAATATTATGATTGCTTTATAATTTTTTTTAAATCCAAATAAATTATTATATTTCTAGATAACCTGGCAACAAGAGTTATACACTTAAAAGGGTCACTATTATATTCATGACAGACCAAGAAACTGTATCAGAAAGGCAGGGCTAATAAGGATTTCTAGTCCTCCAAACCTTTGGCCGCTTTCAGATTAAATTCTAAATTTTTCTTATTGACCTCTTATTCTGGCTTGAGACCCAGCTATGACTTTTCCAAAACCCTGTTTAATGCAGGAAAAGAAAATGAATGGCATTTATAGACTGACAAAATCATTAATCTTGCATGAATCTGTCACACAAAAATATCTCTGAATTATCGCCCTTGCTAGCTTTTCAGGTTGACAAAGAAAGGGGTTGTTTCAAACCCATTTATGAGGTTTCTTTTAAAACCAATAAAGACAAGACAGACACTCAGAGCTCCTCAGTAACTCTCGGACAGCTAAAACTGAAATTATGTAGAAATTGCCTGTTGTGTCTGAGCAGGATCCAGAATGATCTCACATGCTTTTCAGCGTTATGAGGAGTACAAAGCCTGGCCACTGCTAGCAACATACATTACATCTTGATTAATTAACATGCATTTAACCAGAATTACTTCAAAAACAACTAGGTACTGTTGCATGTAAACCTGATATATTGCTTGGACTACTTGGAAACAAGCAATACAGCACCTTTCCCAGTCAACATCACATCCTGAATCACTGAGGGCTCATACATCTGTAATCAATATTGGCAACAGTTCCTTACATTTTGAACTATCACCTCTCTGGGACTTCTTTCAGTTGTAACCCAGAAGCTAAGGCAATGATCTCCTCACTAATATCCCAAAGCATTTATATGTCTTTCACAGTCATTCCATTCAATTGTGGGATAAACATGAAGGCCAAGACCCATCTGACTGAAGCTGGTCAAGAAAGCCTAAAGATCTTCCTGCATTATAGTAAATCATTCACTAATCTCATGAAGCAATCCTCCTGTTCTACTCGGTACTGGAGAAATTGTCCAATAAAATATTCTGTTTCAGTATACCAATATCAGAAAGCTGTGTATCAACTGTGGACACTTTTGGAGAATCATGTAGGAAATTTGATCACCTAGGGAAGACTGAAGATTGTGGAGTTCATAGTCCATAGAAAATGAAAGGACGTTCAACAGCTGTATTCAAATATTTGTGCCAACCATCTCCCAAAGGTGGGAATAATTGTTCCCCTTGTTTACTGAGCAGACAGAATCTTGCTAAGCAGAAATAATGAACTAGGCAGGGGATTTACAAAGCCATTTCAAACATTAGGAATTTTTCTAAGGTTAAAAATAGCTAATTCTTACCATAGCTTGAACAATAAGATTCTACTTCCACTGCTGGAAGTTTGTAAATATTAACCAGGCAAGTATTTGCATGTATAGGTAAACTTGATCTTGCCTTTGAAGTTAAATGACCCCTTGAGGTTTCTTTTAACCTTTTTTCTAACTGTTCTAATAGTGAAAACAACTTAAGACTGTCTTTCAGAAGCTTCTTAAAGCATAGCTTCATGATACAAAAAAACATTTTAAATACTACACTTTTCTCTGAAGTCTGCTACAGCCTAATGATACCAGTAACAGCTGTAATTTCTATAGCTTATAGAGAACTGAGACAGGAGAAAACAGTTTCTCATTTAAGTATTTGTTCAGATTGCTACTTCTGCTTTTTTGACAGAACTCTATTTTCTGTAGCAGTTAATATGTAATCCAGTAGTGCTATTCTTTGTCACAGCGACTGAAGATATTGTTTAGGTAAACTAAGAAATCAATCCCCATCATGTAAGGCTTTTAAGAATAGGTCATAAACAGCAGAAAAAAAAGAAAAGAGAGAAAGCAGGCAAACATGACTAAAAGGCCAAAAGAACAGTTACTAGAATCAATGGCAATTTATATGACCTTACTTTCAAGAAAGTACTTTGAAAGTATTCTAAAGCTGAGTAGCTTTTACCCTTGGGCTGAAGAAGAGAGAGTTCACATGTTCTAAAACAACATTTCCATTTGGGTCAGAAGTGCACTCCCAAATGCACCCATGTAGCATCCTTTAGTTCTTATCATTGAATAGTCTTGAAACATGCAAACTGGATTCCTCTCAGGTGTAATTGAACCATATCTCTCTGATCTTTGCCTCTGTGCCTAGTGGTTCTTCAGTCCATGAGCCTAAATTAGAGCTAGTCAAAGTTAAAATGTATGATGAGCATATAACACAGATTTGAGATTCTCAGGAGCAAATGTTATACTCTGCAAGCTGGCTTTTATTTCTCCGTACGACTTCCAAGGATGGACACACATTCAGAATCTTTCCTTAGGCGGTATGGTTTGGCCTGGTTGGCTCCGGCATGGTAATGACCTTATATTCCTCTGTTGATCCTTTTTTTTGCCTTCAGCTCACCTCCTGATAAATGCCATGCAGAGTCCAGTGCGTCCCTTATCAAACAGCATTAGGCTCTTCAGTCTCAGGCAGGGGGGAAAAAAAAGTAGGAAAACTGCAAACCCACAGGCCCTGAAGGAAATCTTAGCTTTTTTTTTTTTTTTAATTCCACTAAATAAATATAGACCTGTTTCAAAATTCTGAAAAGCTGAAACAGAAAGGGAAGCAGAACACAACCTGCCATTTCTTCCAGCAGTTGTGATCCTGTGCCATTATATATGGTAGCCTATGGGATATGACAGCACTATATTCCAACTCCAACAGCGTCAACCATGTCAGAATGCTCATGCTCCATGGGGCTACAGTCCTCCTTTGTGTCGCCTTTGGAAAGGAAAACACTATGAGCACTTGGGTATCAAGAGAGGGATCTTGTAAGTTCTTGGTTAAAAGCAGGAATGTACCTGCTTTAATATATTTATATATATATAAATCTAAGTTCTATCCTAACATAGTAACTTTATTAAGAATTAACATAATTTTTGACTCATAACCTCAGAAATAATAATCTTATTAGGACTTCCTTCTTCTTTCCCTTCTTCTTTCTCCCTTTCCTCCTCCCTTGTTCTTCCCTGCTTCCTGCCTTCTTTACCTCCTTCTTCCTTTCATCCACCCATCCTTGGTGGATGAAAAGCTGGACATGAGCTGACAATGTGCGATCGCAGCCCAGAAGGCCAACCGTATCCTGGGCTGCATCAAAAGCAGCGTGGCCAGCAGGTCAAGGGAGATGATTCTGCCTCTCTACTCCACTCTCATGAGACCCCACCTGGAGTACTGCATCCAGCTCTGGAGCCCTCGGCACAGGAAAGACATGGACCTGTTGGAGCAGGTCCAGAGGAGGGCCACGAAAATGATCAGAGGGCTGAAACACTTCTCATAAGAAGAAAGGTTGAGAGAGGTGGGGTTGTTCAGCCTGGAGAAGAGAAGGCTCTGGGGAGACCTTTTTGTGGCCTTTCAGTACTCAAAGGGGGCCTACAGGAAAGATGGGAACAAAGGTTTTAGCAGGGCCTGCAGTGATAGGACAAGGGGTAATGGCTTTAAACTAAAATATGGAAGATATAGACCACATATAAGGAAGAAATTTTTTACTGTGAGGGTGGTGAAACATTGGAACAGGTTGTCAAGAATGGTGGTAAATGTCCCATCCCTGGAAACATTCAAGGTCAGGTGAGACTCTGAGCAACCTGATCTAGTTGAAGATGTGCCTGCAGGGGAGGTTGGACTAGATGACCTTTAAAGGTCCCTTCCAACCCAAATGATTCTATGATTCTATGCTTCTCACAACAATAAGACGAAAATGAGCCTTTTCATAGTTTTGATTTCTGCAATAGGCTATCAAGCATTGGATGTGCTTTTGTTCAGTAGCCGCTTCAGAACTAATGAACATCCTAGAGGTCTTGATCCAATACTGCTAAGTGCAAATCTGAATAATTTCTGGCTGTAAGGTATTAGTCTAAAGATCTCAAATATCCAAAGCCCAGTTAGTATTTCATTCAGGGGTTTTTTGGATTGTGGGGTTTTTTTTTCCCAAAATAAAGAATGGAAGCAAATAAAATAATCTGACTCTACTGTTTGGGGGGGAAGGGGGAAGGAGGGGGGGAGGAAAAAAAATTACTTTTCCCCTTAAAGTCCAGGAAAGCTGCTACTACTTACAAAGTCATCTCTCATACCTGCGGACTCATATTTTCTGAGACATAGTACCATTTCTCAGTAGACAGCTGAAAGCATGCTAAATGATGCTAAATGTTTGCTTTTATTAAACCCATCATGGATCTTATGGCCTCTGATGCTACGTATTTGTTTACCAGCTTGAAACTGCCAAATGAGGCAATTTACTCCCCCCATTTTTTATTGTTCTTATATGTCTTAAAGAAATGTTGTAGCTGAACTTATATTATGAATTCTTTGTTCCTGAGAAGTTATTTATAGCTTGGACTGTATAGCTGGGTTGAAAAATGGTGTACCTTGTAGCTCAGAGGTAATTCTTTTTCCTGACTTTCTTTTGTTTTATAGAAAACTGCAAACGTACAAAAAAAAAAAAACCTAAAAATCCTCCATTAGGTCAAAAAATTCATAATACTTGCATCATCAAAACAGCATTTGAAGGTGATAAGCACTGAAGCTTGTGAGGAATGTAGTAGACTGTATTTGATGGATTGGAATTTCTAATTGTTCTTTGGAACAAGGGCCTGACATTTATTTATATAGATTTAGAGCTTAGCATAACTGGGCCCTAAATCCCAACTGTGTAGTCCAAAGTCTACAATTTCTGGTTAAGAAAATTTAGAATTTTGATGAAAAATAGAAGATTAACTGCAGATAGAAGATTAATTATGATTTATGCGTAATTTTTTTTTGTACCTGTATATTGGGTTTATGTGGCAAGTTTTTGGTATGAGAGGGGGCTGCAGGGGTGGCTTCTATGTGAAGACACCAGCAGTTGCCACCCTGTTGGACAGAGACAGTTTCAGCAAGCTCCAAGATGGACCTGCCGTGGCAAACCTGTGCCAGCCGGTGATGTTGGTAGCACCTCTGTGATAACATATATAAAAAAGGTAAAAAATGCTGCACAACAGCATCTGGGAACAAGGAGTGAGAAAATGTAAGACAATCAACCCTGCAGACAGCAAGGTCAGAGAAGAAGCAGGGGGAGGAGCTGCTCCAGGCACCAGAGCAGTGATTTCCTTGCAGCCCATGGAGACCATGTTGAGGCAGGCTGTCCCCCTGAAGCTCGTGGAGATCCACAGTAGAGCAGATACCCACACTGCAGCCCGAGGAGGACCCCATGCAGGCTTTCTGGCAGGACCTATGACCTCTGTGGGTCCCTGCAGGGTCAGAAGTCTGTTCCTGAAGTACTGCACCCCATGGGAAGGACCCATGCTGGAGCAGTTCTTGAAGAACTGCAGCCTGCAGGAAAGACTCATGTAGGAGAAGTTACTGAAGGACTGTGTCCCATGGGAGGGACCCCACACTGGATCAGGCGAAAATCACGAAGAGGAAGGAGTGACAGAGACGAATTGCTTTGATCTGATCCCAACCCCCATTCCCCATCCCCCTGCGTCACTCACAGGGAGGAGGTAGAAGAGTTGAGTGGGAAGTTGAGCTTGGGAAGAAGGGAGGGGTGGGGGGAAGGTGTTTATAGAATTGGTTTTATTTCTTGTTAACCTACTCTCTTACAATTAATTGGCAAAAAGTTAAATCACTTTCCCCAAGTCGAGTTCATTTTCCCCATGACAGTAATAGGTAAATGATTTCCCTGTCCTTATCTTGACCCACGAGATTTTCAGTGTATTTTCTACCCATGTCCTGCTGAGGAGGGATGAAAAAGCAGCTTGGTGAGCACTTGGCACCCAGCCAAGTTTAACACAACCCAACCAGAAAGGTTTTCAATTCTCTATTTGCTCTATTTTGTTGTCAATTACAAACATAAATTGCTTCAGAAGCTTTATCAGAAGCTTCCAAAGCGTGGGGTAGTTTGCCTTTAAGAAGTCCTCAAGTTCCTTACTGAGAAAAAAAAACAACCAAAACCAAACCAAAACAAAACAAAAACTTCAACATGGTGACAGAGAAGAAAGAAAAAAAAAAGAAATTATGAAATTACTACTTTCTAACTGTCCAACTGGAAATGCTGTGGAGTTTAGTGCAGGGAATGACAGGCAGTGAGGTGGGGGAGAAAGAGTTGAGACTGAAGGACATGCTAAAGGGAGAAACAGAAGCACTTTGAGATCATGTCATTCTTGAAAAAGGAAAAATTTGAAGTACTTAAAGTCTGATTTGAAAAATCATTGAGTAAAACCCTGTTTAGAGAAACAGAGGAATAGAATTGATGAGAAATAAGATGAACAAGTGTGAGAGAAACACACATAACCTTGCAGAATCATAGGAAAACATCATTACAACTCTAAGACTGATGAGAGAGTTAGCAGATGGGAGGAAGATGAATATATATAAGGCCAAGGAAGCCAACATCAGCATTTATTATGCTTTTACATTATATACTCTGGTCACATTTATGAATTTAAAATTTGGTAACAATTATGATTTTTTAAAACAGCAGTATCATAATACAATGATAAATAACAGGGATGACTGAAGGATACTAAAAAGAAATAGTTTAAATATTATTGACATTTGATTTCTTGGCACTAAACACGTAAACACTGTATAATCTTGCAGAAAAGGAAATTTGGTGCAACACAACTATTGCTTAAACTTGCAAAAGGAAATGTGAAAACTATTCTTACTTAAAATACACCTAAATCAAACAATTTTCATGCATGTACAAGGATTTGGAATAAGAAAAGGAATCCACTATCTTTTAGATTTTCTTGCAGAGAAAAGTTGCAAGAAAGTGAATAGATAAGGAATTAAATTCTTTTGTTGCCAAAGATCAGGAAGATCAAGCATCGTCACATTTTTATAAAGTATTTCTATTTGCTCTATATTAACATGTGTCCTAGTTTGAGGTAAAACAGGACCAATTTTGTTCAGTAACTTTGCTTCTTAGCTGGGCCTCTTTTAACTACTGAAATTAACAGCATATTGTGCGAACAATATTTGCTCTCAGTGATAAGACCAATGTTTATAGCTGAGCCCAGGCATGGTATGTGGAGATGCTCTCGCTTACACTTACTGCTATAACAGCCAAGGGCAGCCAACTTTGTTATTTGCCCCGTTGGAGGGTCGGAAGTGGAAAAGCCCAGTGGGGTCCCACCTGCGGGGAGAAGCGGACAGGATAGGTGACCCAAAACTGACCAACAGGGTATTCCATCCTATCTGCCTCATGCTCCGTATGAAAGCTGAGGGATCAAAGGGTCAGCTTGCTCTCTTTCTTCAATGGCCAATATCTGAGGAGGACTCTGCCTTTGGTCCTGATCATGAATGCAGATCTGGAATCCAGTTCCTGTCCGTCACTAAGTCCAGCCTGGGACTGCCCCAGTGCCAGCCGGTGTTGTGATCGTCATCCTGGGAGCTTGATAAGGTTTTGTATATATTTCATTACTTCCTTTTATTTTATTAATAATGTTTCATTAAAGTAGTTTAGTTCCTTCTAAACTCGTAAGTCTCTTTTTCCCTCCTCTGCCTCTCTCTTTGAAGAGGGTTAGAGGGGAGCATCTGTCGGTCCCATCTGGGGTCCCCCACATCCCCAGTAGCTGATTCGGCCTAAACCACGAAAACGTGTTTCTTATGAGTGTTGTATGTATGATGTTTTCATAAAGTACATTGGGCAATCAGATTTCTGGTTTCCACAGATTTGCCACTGAAGTCAAAATGACTTGCAACTTAAAGAACCTTCAGCGTAGAGACAAAAGATGATCCACCTCAAGATAATTTTGCAACAAAATTTACTTGTAAGTTAACTTTGCTACCTTTTCAGGAAACTCTCTATCTCTACCATGGTTACAACATCCCTCCTAGATTGTCTGTCTTTCTCTTCATGCCTGCCCAGCTGCACAGGGACTAAATTTGCTCAAGGAAGTGGAAATCTCCCCTCCTTCCAGAGCCCTGCCCTTGGTGGTTGAAGCTGCCAGGGCATGGCAAGCATCTGGCCATCCTTCATGCTGATCCCATTCCAAATATGATGTATATTAAAGTGGTTAACAAACCAGATGCAATCTGTCCCTGGGATTTTCACATAGATTATATTGGTTTCATTGGAGCAGTAGTAACAGAAAAAATGTCCCTAATAAAAATCTGAGCTGAAAATAACACTGTTATGTGAGTTGAAAGCTTTTCATTGCACATATTAAAGAAAGACCATGGGGTTTTGGAGGGGCAAGGGGAAAACATTTGTTTTAGAGGAAAACATTTTTCATCAATGAGCTGAAAATGGAAATACTCTAGCTGAAAAACAAATACTGTCCAAATTTCGTGAAAGCTGTAGGTCTTCTCCTTGTTTCCTTTGCTCTCAGAACTTTAGCTGGATTATTTTTCCCATGATAAAGAACTGGCAAGGACTCTTAAAATGCATCCAATACTCAGAATTTTAAGCAGAACTATTACTGACCAAAAATACGTGTGTTTTAAAAAATTAATTACATATGCTGAGAAAATTATTTCTGAGGGAGGAAAAGGGCAAGAATTGAGAACCTATCTCTCCTTCAGTGGAGAAATAGCACTGTAAATGGACAAACATTGGGAAGTTGTTCGCCTTTTTTGGCTAGAAGTTTGTCAGGAGTTGAAAATGTTTAGTCTTTAGTAAAAATTTCAAATTTCATGAAAAATTTTTAGTGAGTTTTAGCCATTTTTAAAATTTGTTTTGTACTTCCTGATTTCTGTGGAAGACTAACATTTCTGCACAGCGCACTGGCTTCTGATGCTGCTGGTTCTGTTGACGAGAATTTATATAGTGAAAATCTACAATCCTAACAATTTAGCTGTGATATTACTCCAGCTAATGAAATCTCTGAGCATGCTTTTGTATCTCCTGCTAACAGGGAAATGTATAGTTCCCTCCAATCCCGCCTGTCAGCCTTCTCAGTCACAGTTAGTGAGTAGCTAAATTTGTCACTATGCGGCAGCTTCTTATTTCTTCTTTACCTCAACTTCATCTCAGAAGATAGGTTATATTTCTTTCAGCTATTTTCCAACTAATGGCTGTCATTAAGTGCTTTGGTAACTTCCTCAGGCTCTGTCTGTAACCAGTGAAGAAAGGTTGGTCCAGAGAGTGAGTGGGAGCATCCAAATCAGGTGCTGTTCAAAACTCTCTGGGTGTCCTTTTTCACTTTTCAGTGGAAACTGAATGGGATGAATACCCTGGAGAATAAAATGCTGTTATCAGTCTATTATTAATCAATTTGCTTCAAGTTTGTTTGTTCCGCTGTTTCTTCCACCATCCCATCTTGAAATTCAGTTTGGAGTTTTGGTTTGTTTCTTATGTTTTCCTTTGTCTCCAGGCTAGCTCTTCTGCTTTTTCCAATACCTTCTGCTTCCTTGCAAGATGGTTTGTCTGATTACATGTCTCCTTTAGTTCTGATTCTATGCTAGTAAATAATTTCAAGACCATCTTTGTTACAATAGCACAAGAACTGATATGGGAGGGGTCCACGTACAGCTTTGCTAGAAACTGAGCAGAATCATGCCCCTGACCCTAGTCACGGTCTTGGTCAAAAATACTTTCCAGGAATGCCTCAAGATCTCAGGTAACAAACACAGAAGGACTGACAAGAAGACATAATAAGTTTACCTTTTGTTTAGGCTGGGACTCTGGAAAGAATTATTCCAATTTCATGTGATTCCTATAACCCTGAATATTATTATTTAGATCCTTTCTAACAACTCCTCACACTTCTGATTGTCCATGCTGAGTGTAAATGGTTCTGAAAGACATCTTGGCTACAAAAAAATATCAGGTTGTCAGAATGGAAGGAAATACACAACCAGTGTCCACTGAAGGACATCGTGACTCCTTTCTAAAAGTAGTACAGAATGAGGCAAAGTGCTTTTTTTGTGATGGTCCATGATCACTTATAAACCCTAATCTCTCCTGCCTCAACTCTACTTTATTTTCCTTGACCTGTTCCCATGAATAATGCTTCCTTGAATAAATAGTCCTAGATCTCACCATGCTCTCATACTGTATGGCACCCACAGAAAATTATTAGCACTGTCATCACTGTCATCAATTATTTTTCATACTGTAACATGGAAAACAAAATTTAATTAAAACAAGAGTTATTAAATATTCCATAATAAGACAATCAAGTGTTTTGGGGTCTTTCCAATATTTATGGATGTTTATCACACTTTCTTTTAACTGTTTTTTATACAGACTGCACACATTTAGGTCTTTTAATCTTCCTTTAAGTGTTACTCGCTTCAGCACTGTGATCATTTTTATTCCTTATGTTTCATCTCTTACCCTTCCATTATTCAGTCTTTCTCCAGTAATCACATACCCAAGACTGGATGCTATATTCTGGACAACAGCATATGAAAGAAATGAAGTCCATAACTCAAAAAGTATTTAAGCATGTAAATCATCTTAGGCATACAATAAATATCATTAGTGTCACTGAAAGGATCCAAATCTACATGTGTGTAGACTTCATACTGTACTTTGGAATTATACAGAGGAAATATTTCTTTTCCATTCAGTGAAATATCAACAATTCTGTATCAACAACTGATTTTTTATTTTTTTTTTAAGTTCTTATTTGGGTGCTATGGGATTCTAGTCATAACTGGTTTGTTTCTGTATCACTACTTTCCCAATATTCAGGGTTATTTCCTGTATATTTCCTAGAAAAATTAATTTACTATTTGTTATTATGATTCAGATTTCCCTATTTTTTCCTTTGTATTATTTGTATTTACCCTTTTTTTTCACCTATTTCCAATTGACAATTCATAAATGTCATTAGATTCTTGATGCTCTCTCTTTAAAATATCTGTATCGGTCATAATGTGTTTTGATATGTGTCATAGTCTGAAGTGTCATAGTATATTCTCTTACAAGCTAATTATTTTACTTTTTGTTACAAATCTTTGCTTATTGTTTTCCAACGGATTTTCAGTCCAGATGACGGTATTTGTATCTAGCACAAATCAAATTTATTAGGAGACCAAGATTTTACCAGATATTTTACATCAAATATCACACTAAAAAAATTTGTCTACTATTTTCTCCTTGGCTACCTTTCTTTTGCCTTTTTCTTCTTTGTTCATTTTCCACTTCTTACATCTTGGCATCTAAAAAGTCTTAGGTTGTTATGGTTTTAGAAACCCACAACAATTTGTTGTTATTTAGATGATTATTCTATCACTCAGTGACCCCACCCCACACAGGAAGAGGAATCAGGAAAAAACAAGGAAATCTGGGGGTTGAACTGTAAACAGATTTAATAGAATAAGACTAGATAGTTAACATTAATAACACTAAAGAAACAATATTGTTCCCAATACCAATATAAAATATACAAGGATTATACTCAGCCAATTCTATCAGTATGAAGCTGTGCACTCCCAACAGTGGACAGCAAATGTCAGCCACTGCAAGTGCTACAGCTTTGGAAGGAAAGGAAGGCCTCAGGGTCCAGCACCGGGACGAGACGTTCTCTGGATCACAGCCATGAAGGGAGAGAGAACTTTGCAGCAAACTTTCTAATTTATATTGAATGTGATGTTGATGGTATGAAATAATCCTGCTGGCCAGCTTGGGTCAAGTGCCCAGGTCTTGCTCCTCCTCGTCCCTGCACCTGTCTAACAAACACACTGAGACCTTGAAACCCACATACCATAGTTGGCTATAAAGTAAATATTTTCACAAATTCGGGCACCAGAGTCTTCTAACAGTGCACTTTTCCCAAGCATTAGAAGAGAAATTAGTCCTGTGTTGCTCGAACCAGAACACAGATATTTTTCAAATGTGACCATCGATTAGGTTAGTCATATACGAATCTTCAGATAAAGAAGAAAGAGAGAAATACTTTTTTTTTTATATATCAGTGATAGTCACTGTTAGACATTTTCTGTAGACCATTTAAATGTAGAAAAATTAGTGGAAGGTTTTATAATACAGTTAATAAGTTTCTTATATAGCAAAATTTTGGCCAAGATTATCTTGGAGGTTTTAGTGCCCCCTAGTGTGCTAGAGTTTAAACTCTTCCCCCCCCCCCCCCCCCCCCCCCCCCCCCCCNATTGGTTCCAAATATGTACAAGATAAACAAACTGAATTAATACCCAGGGATTTGAACGATGTCCAGCGAGGACAGGGGGTACAGTAGTAATCATGTGGCACAGTTATTCAAAACCACATGACTGCTTACAAATTTAAGAGGTACTTTCCCACATATGATTTTTGGATGATGGAGGCCTTGGCACGTTTAATCTTACCCAACTGTATGCAATGTCTAGAAAGTGGTAGTCTCTGTGGGAGGAGTTGAAAGGTATCTGAGAAACCTGAGCAAATGATTTGGCATATATTTATTGGCACCCCAGTATCTGGGAGGGAAAATATTGCACCATTCTCAGTACCACAAACACCGCCTTGAATTGTTGCAGCTTTCTTTCATGCTGTTCGCATGATGTCTGAAGGATGAGACCAATAACTATTTTAGAATTTTTGGGTTAGGATCAGAGACTGAGGGGAAGCAAAGACGGACTACTACAGATTAGAACAATATGGGAAGGAAACAGACTCACTGTGAAAGAAAGAGGGAAAAAAAGAAAAATAAAATGTCTTTAAAAGGAAGAGAGTTAAAATATTGGGATAGACAAAGAGGAGAGGAATGCTTAACTCCTGTCATGGCTATAATCAATCAAAATATATGGGAGATGTTCCCATTCCAGAATCAAATTCAGCAATGCTCACAGGCATTTCCTTCAGACTTTTCCTTCCCCATCCCCATCCTCTCTGCAACTCCTAATTCTATTATCTACCTCCTGAGGATTAACAGATTGTAAGCAGTGCAGGAAAATGAAAAAAAAAAAAAAA
>RSEF01000001.1:51053511-51095237 GCA_003993805.1 Himantopus leucocephalus
AAGGTCCCTTCCAACCTAAACCATTCTGTGATTCTATGAGTCTGTGTATTTATCTCTCCGAGTGGCACCCAGCATATCTAGGTTAACATATAAGCAACCTGAGCATTACCTGAGATCCCAGACTATGAAAGGTCTATGTTTTGGCCAAGTTAGATAGTGGTGAATGTTTTCTGTGGACAGGAAAAGTCAAGGGAATCTCTACCGCCTTCAGAGCTGCCTAAGTCTAATACTGACTGTAAGAGACCTAGCACTTTATCACTGCTGATATGATATAACTTCCCTTCACTCAAGTGCAGCTAGAGTCCCTTATAACTTCTTGAGAAGAAACGTAACAGTAAAAATAGCAAACTCTTATTAACTAGAAAAAAAATACTTACTATCCTATTTTGACTGTCTTCAATGTATCACTGAAAAATTTATTGTTATGGGAATGTTAAGATTGGGTTAAGATGGGTTGCAACATATTCTTACTTCATGGAGAAAATAACAGTATGAAGAGAGATGAATTAAACAATCTCACACAAGAAATCTGTGTCTAATTTATGTTTATAATTGGTATTCTCTGATCCATAATTCTGTACTTGAACCTTAAGTAATTCTCTCCTGTCAGTTATTTCTAGCAACTGTTTGTAGATACTTGTCGCGTATGTGGAACAGGCTTCAAGCTTGCATTGTATGCCTGTGATGACATTCTTGGTGCTCAGCTGTTTGGGTGTTCGTTCACCTTATGTCATAGCTCCATGCGTACATTGTCCATACAGCATCTGTTCCTACACGACCTCATTGTCCCAAAGAGGTGCTATACATAACTATACACTGTCAGGAAATGTCAACATGCATTTGAATTTTCTACTTTTAAAGCAAAAATCCCCAATTATTTTTTTTCCACCTTAAAAGCAAAAGCAATGGGAAAAGGATAGTTAAAATCCTCAATTAAATTAGGTAACTGCCTGCTCTTGCTGTTAGTTTACAGTTGTTAGCTGTAAAACAAGCACAGAAGAAAACCTAAGGTAAACACATTGGCCAAGGGCCACAGTGCTAGCCAGTTCTGCTCTAGCCATGTGAAATTGCACCAGTATCCAGTGTCTCCTAATCCCAGCAAAATAAGTTTTAAAGTAAGGACACATTTCTTTCTTTGGCTTATGAAGCCAAAGTGTTGGAAAGTGTTGGCTCCTTCCTCTCCTTTCCAATGAGTGTGATCCAATCTTTGTATCTATGTCTGTCACAAAGTTTATTTGTGATTTTTCTAGTCTTTGTCTTCCCTGCAAAGTGGAGATCGCTCATCCTATTTCCATGGCAGCTTTGTGCAAGTACAGATTTAAAGTAAAAAATAAGGAGAAAAAAAACCAAAACCACCAACAAAATGTGCAGCGCGGGCCCCACAGTTCTGGGAAAGGGCTAAAATGATCTAAACTATTTTTGCATTCTCCCAGGCTTAAACTGTTGGAGATTCAGTGTTGTCATAACTCGAGCAAACAGGAAAGTCCTGTGTAGGTCTTGCAACCCCCTTTGCACTGCACTGTTGTTTCCAGCAGCTCTCACAACCCTTATTCCTTCATTCCCAATTGCTGACAGTGCCCTGCCTCCTGTGGGCTGGTACCTGAGCCTTTCCAGGGCTTGCTGGGAAGGAGGTTTATCTCATGGAAATTGGACAGCTCTATCTGCACCAGAAGAATCTTCATCCATGCTGGTTTGGAGGTTTTTACAACATTACCAAGCATTACTCATAACACAGACGACAATCTCACAGCTTTGGTAAAAAATCTGGCCTCACTGGAATCAATTCTCAAACCTGTTTTTATTCCCATCTTTTTTAAAAAAAGATAGAGATGAAAAGTTAAAAGTGGGGAAATACCATACATAGAGCCACCTACAAGGCATGCTCTTCTTCCGTCCCATATAACATATAGTCTTGGCAAAAGTTTGGTTTTTGGTTTTTTTTTTCACAAGTAGAATAATATAGTCTTAATAGGACCTACCAATGAGTAGAACCGACTCCTTCATGCGGAAAGGAAGCACTTGCCAGCACAGATGAATTCTTTCTAATGCTGTTGATGATGCAGCTATATTAGTTCAAGACTAGACTGTCAACCTAAATTAGGGGCCAGAGCACTGAAAATGAAAAAGATACTGGCACATACTGTACAGTTTGGCTCAAATATGTGACATGCAAGCCAGCATGCGTAGTACATGAAAGATTCAAAAATGAAAATCTTCATCTTAATGGTTGCACAGGGACACGTTTTCACAGGGTTAAGCTGCATGACACTCATTAAAGTAAACAGAAGTTTAAAGCTTAAATCTTCTGTCCCACTTTCAAGACTTTCCTCATCGTAGCATATACAGAGCACGAAATATGACATTTTCCCCTTAAGACCTGCAGTTAACAAAATGAGGGGTTAATTTGTTTGGTTTATTATGCACCACCTGACTCACCCTCTTAACTTCATACAAGCAATAAAAAAACTGAATAGAGGACTTAATTTCTCAATTTTGGAGGGGTTTACTCCTGTACTTTGTGTGTTAAAAAAGGAAAGAGGAGAGGAATATAACTGAGCGTCCCACTTTGTTGCTGTTGCATTTCTCTCCCTTTTTCAACAATTGTCATAAAACTTCTGGGTTTAGGGAGATGCAGGCTGGGGGGACAGAGTGGTGCTGCCCCACAAGTTGCTTCTGTCATAAAAGGCAATTGTAAGAGTGTTCAAAAATCTCTGAGACTGGGTGAGGTTTCCTTGGCTTTTGTTCCATTCACATTAAAGAATTACATCCAAGTCTCCCTAAAGCTGAGTATTCATTTCTCCTTGCTCCGTAAAACACTATCTTGAGGGAATAGTAGGTATGTCCCACTGTATCTTTTTACCTATACCACTGTCTGCTCAGCCAGATTGTGAACTGTAAGCTATGAGTAGGCTGAGAGAAGGGACTGATCTCTTTGTGCATGTGTGTGGTGGGGGGTATTTCTGGCTTTATACTGCTTTCCACAGAGGAGTTTACACCCTCACCAGGCTCCTGGGACATGCAGAATGAATAAGTAGCTGTCTGGATCTCTCTGTCCCCTACAAGGCTGCATTTTGGCGAAGGAGGGTTCAGAAACACACACTGCATCATGCATGTAGTTTATGTAAGGATGTACAAAGGCAGAGCACGAAGACATTTTTTGCCCTCTCTGTTGCTAACAGTTTTCTTTTTCCAAGCAAGCAATACTTATAAAATACCCTTCATTCCTGATGTTCACAAAAGCTAGAAACATTGTAAATTTTTGTCTTTATTAATCAAATTAAAGAAAATTATTTTCAGGTCAATGACATTGAGTTATTGATGTTTGAACACCATTTTTTCTCTGCATTTTGTTTTCCACAGCTTTACTCCATAGCTCCCCTTTTACTCATTGACGTTGTCCAGTCACCTGAATGTTTATCTTAGTACTTTTTAACTTCACTAGCATAGGATGTCTTGTCTAAAGTGATCACCACGTTGTGATCTCAGGGAGTTTCTGGCTGTTTGCATACTTTCCACAGGTACCATATTCCTGAGCAGCTGATTCATTCTCTGATGGTTCTGCACAATACCTGCTCCTGCAGCTGCTGAGTTGGGGGGGTATGCCTCTGAGAACAATTATACTTGTTGCCGTTTTTCTTCAAAAGTTCCATCTGAAGAAACTCAACTGCCTAACATAGCTGCAAACCCTTCTGGTTTTATTCCTGATGATGTATCTTCAAGTGATATCTTCTATGTGTTTTATAGCATATAAATAATTATGCATAGAGCCAGAAAGGACACTGAAGTGTTACATTTTCATCGTGCATTTTTCTTCATTTCCAGATACACTGTCAAAATCTGTTACACCACATGCTGAGTTTCTCAAGTACTTTGCCCGGGCAGCACTCAAAACTTTGCATATGCCTGTAATTGTGCTAGGAGTCAAATCTAAGATCTAACTTAGACACATTTGCATTGTCTCTGAATAAATGGGTCCCCATAGCTAAATAATGATATTCTGTAAAATAAAATTAGCCATTCAGTATTATGACTGTGATGATGAGAGGTCAGCAGCACACTCAAGCGCACCTCAAGACAGAGAAACCTACTGAGTCAATGCAGCAGCAGCAAGCAAGCAGAGTTAAAAACTAAGGGAGTGGCAAACTATTATATTCACATTAAAGACATGATAAGGCACTAACATTCCCCTCACAATTTGTTCTAGAAGATTATTAACCTGCTTTAATAAGAATGCACTTTATGAATTCCATTAGTAATATATACCATGAAAGTTCACGTACACATAATACAGGTTTCTTAATGATATAGTGGATCTGGGAATTGTTCCTAATAGGCCAAAATTCAGATTACCCAGTCATAAATTTCCATGTAATGTTACATGATTGAGCAGATATAATCATTTCATTACTACAAAAAAAGAGAGAGGTCCATCCCGTCTCCCGCTCCAACTGTCCATTCCTTTCCTGACTGCAGTTGTCTCCTCTCTCCCGCACCCGTGCATGCACTCATTTCATCCTGTGACAACTTAGTTTAATTCCCCACCTAACAAAAAATAAACTGGAATAAAAATTGAAGTGTGTTGCTGGGCTAACGAATGGGTCTGTTCAGTGAAGGTCTGATGAATACCAAAGTGGGCAGGAGTGAGATTAGGAAGATAAAAACATCCTCATCCTCATCCTCCTCACCAAATTGCTAGATTTGTTCAGTTGCTTTTTGATATCACAAAATCCCACCACAGGTGCTTCACCTAAGAATGATTTGAAGTGTTTCAGAGAATGAGAATTAGATTCCTGTGTCCTTTACACAGCCAATACAGAAAGATGCAGCATGTGTACACAGCCAGAGCGTGATCAGCACCAGACTCCTCCTGAGCGGTGCAGTATTGGCATGTGTTTTCTGTCCTGCATAGCAATACAGACTCAGCTTCTCCGCATTCAAACTGCAAAGGCAATCAAGAAATCCAATGCAGATAGTTAGAATGCAATTTGTATGTGTGTGATAAATGCTGTGAGGCTGCTTCTGCAAATTCCAGGTACTTTACCAAACTGTTAAGTGAGTCCTGAAGGTTGGTGATTGTGTAAAGGAGAAAAGACAGATATGGAAGGCTAGAAAAAGTTATCCCCAATAACAGAAGGAAAAGGCTGTGGAAAGAAGTTTAAGAATTGCAATTCAGTCCATTGTGTTGTTTTTTAATGATTGTGACAAACGCATGATTTAGTGTCAGCAGCGCCTTTTATACAGATATACGGCCCTATACGTGTACACCATGTGTTGGCTAATTTTCAGCTACCTGCCAACAGTAAATTATGTAAAACCCTTAAGAGACTGTGGACATTGTTTAGTTGTTCATATCGCAGTTTTCATAGAGAGAACTGGGTATTTCTAAGGCTGAAAGCGAAATTCCATGTTTCTTTCTTCAGTGGCAGTGCAGGTTTAAGCGATTTCCGCCCTCAGCCCTTCCTTCCTGTCTCCACACCACCACCTCCATCGTGCCAGCACAGATGTTTGCGCAGCCTGTGGTGAAAATGGGAACCATCTGAGGAATCCTGGGGCGGCAGAGAGGAATCAAAATCAAAAGGAAGCTTATAACAATGTGTGAATTAAGATGTATGAGAGACTGATCTTGCACTGGGACATCTATGAGGTATAGGGAGGCGTTGTTAAGCTGACCCTAGAGGATCCGAGGTCTGGGGAAGATTTTACAGTTTCTTGTGAAATTTCAAAACGTGTCTCAAGAACTCTCTTATTTCTCTAATTCAAAAGTTCTTTCTTTATCTAGTGACCTTACTTTTAGCCATTTGCTACATTTTTAAGCCTCTTTACAGAATAATCATAAACTTATTTGAAAATATAGTTTCTTGAGGAGTAAAGACAGATCGTTAAGTCCCAACTGTTCCATACCTTTTTTGCTTTTCTTTCAGGAAGCCACTTTAATGTAGGTAGATATATGTTTATGTATCTGTACACATATATGCATAGGTATAGGGAATGTGTAGTATATGGCTTACAACACTTTTGCACGCCACTCTACTTTTTATGTCAGGTAAGCAGTTTGTCTTTTACGTTTTTGCTGCCTAGGGGAGAGCAGAACATTCATGACATCTTCATTAAATACAACATCCCCCTTATTAAACCCTTTTTATTCAAAATATTTTATACTTGAACAGAGCTGAACACTCAATTTCTGTGAAGACCCACAGACAGTAACATCTCACATATCTGATTTGGCAATTTCTCCAGAGTGCCTCAGTTTCTCCTTTTCTGAGAACAAGAGGTTCTGTCACACTTAAGTCCCACACCAAATGTTGGCAATTTATAGATCTATAATTTTGGAACACTTCACTGTCCAGATGCATTGCATATGGGAGGCTGGGTATCTGGTTTCCATTCCAGGGACCGGGCAGTAAAATGCGTATCATTTAGGTGCTTTGAGTTTTTGGCTAATTTCAAGTCTGTGAGTAATGGCTGGGACTATTCATATCCCTGACGCTAGGCAAATGCTCAGGAGATTTACTACAATGTTAAATCACAGTAACACACTGGTCTCCGACTCAGAGCTTTTAGTCACAAACTCTCATTTTTCTTCACCTCATATCCTCATACATTGAGTTTTCTGTGCTTTTAAGTAATTATTTTTCTCCTTAAACCTTAAATTCATGACACAATTTACCTGTTATTTTAGTCTGATAGTTTTGCCTTCAAAACAGACAGCTAAAATAAAATAGTTTTGGAAGGCTGAATTTCTTTAACATCTTTCCCCAGACCATCTCAAAATGCTTTATGAAAAATAACCAAGCTTTTCAGTATGTCAAAGGCATTTGAATACTTAAAGGGAAATTGATTCTGACACAGCCCAAGTCTTTCTCCCCAGCCCAGCATTCTCTTGTCCTGATTCATTCCTCCTCTCTCCCTCTCCTCCTATGCTCACAGAACTTTGACCACCTTTGATTCATACCTCTCTTTAACAGCTATATCTAACTCTATTTCTTCTAAAGACTTGATTATACCATACTCTACATAGCCATCAAAACCTGTTTTCTTTCTGAAGTCCTTTTTTTTTCCATACCTCTTTATCTTTCTGGTCACCTACTACCTATTCAATTTACACGTTGTCTTTCATTGAGTGAGTCTCATTTCTGCAGTATCTTTTTCCTTCTTCCTTCTTTTAATGAGCTCCATTTCAGTACCACCCCCTTTCACCACTCTTTTATCATTTTTCTTAATTCTTTGTTCTTTGGATTGCAAACCTGACTCTTCCTTTGCATGTATTTCCTTTTTGCTTGAATCAAAAATCTGAAAATCAACTAGACTTGCTTTGAAACAAATTTCTTTTTTCTTTCCATACCATTTTCCTTTTCTCTAATCAGTTCTACTTCTTTTAGTTAAGAGAGTATCTCTTATCCTTGAACTTCTAGTGATGGAAAACACATTCTTCTTTTTCCTCCTGTTGAGTTTGGATTGGACATGAGACATCCAGAGGGCATCTCAAAAGCAGAAGAAGATATGGGACTGAATAAAAAGGGAGAATGTCTACATCTATCTGGATTTTTCACTGAATAAATTCTTTATCTTAACACCATAATTTAAAGACTATGGCCATTCTGTGTACTATGTTGGGGAAAAAATCAACAGCAAAGACAAGTATTGATGCTGGTTTGAGACAAGAGGGGCTTAGTTAATATTTTCACTCATTTAGTGCTAAGTAATGATGAATACAGTGCAGATGAAAGACATGGTTGTTCTGTCAGACTGAGCGAGCAATGTTTCACACTCTCTTTACCAAAAGGGTTAAGCGGCTGCCCAAGGCATGTTTTAGTAGCTGTACTACTTTTAAAACATTACCAGATATCATAGGAGTTGCTTTCTTCAAAAGCACGGTTGCAGGCTTGAGTCACTTCTCCAGCTGCTGTCCCTTCTCGATGCTCCTTGCTGTCCCCTCAGCTCTCATCTACTTCATTGCAACTTTCGGCATTTAATGACGACAGCAGTGAGAAGCGTTGAAGTCTTTAATATTATTATTAGTGTTAATAATAATGTTATAACCTGAGATTCTCTTATTCCACTTATTAATCTGCCAACTAACTACTTCGCTAATTTTAGAAATGAAAATAGCAAGTAACAGGACATTTGAAAAGACGTGTTAGAAGATCGAATCAAGAAGTTGCTGCTTGCTCACAAGACCCAAAATTGTACTACTTGGCACTGGGATACTGACAGGGAGTTGTTGCTTTTACCAGCATTAAAGATTTGTTGCATCTTTCCTTCTTGGATATAAAAAATCAAATAACTATGACAGCAACTGAAAGTACAGAAGATTATTGAAGTTCTGAGTTTTAGCAAGACCATGATCGTTCTGAAGGGTTCTCTGTCTTGGTAGAGAATAAAAATACAGCGTTCTCCCTTTTTAAAAACTCCTGAACGTGCCGTTTTACCAACACACACGAGATACGAGCACCACCCAGTGGCAAAGGAAGTAAATCACATCTCGTATTTCTGATTTCCTCCTCTTTCCCTCAAACCACAGAATCTAACTAAGCATTTAAGTGTTTATATTAAATTTCCAGCATTTTTTTAAAACTGGCATAACTACATTTCAGCTAATTTCTCAAAGATGTTGCAGCAGTACGAAGCACACTGCATCTCAGCTGAACAGTTTACGTTAGTCTTTCATGGTGGGCAATACAGTTAAGTATTTTCAGAGTATCTAAAGCCCTTTTGCAAACACATCCTTCTTTTCTCTGCTACCGCTGCCACAAACAACTGATTCCTCCCCAGTGTGACAAGAACACTGTTCCCCTTACACCACCAGGAGGATTCATCTGCTGCTTCCTAAGAACAGGATTATGATTGTTCAACTTCATTTTTATTCTTGTTTCTTTTTTTTTTTTTCATTCTTATCTCTTTTCTTCTCTGTTCTCTTTTTTTTTTTTCATTCTTATCTCTTTTCTTCTCTGTTCTCTTTTTTTCTGCTCTGCATGATACTCTGCCAGGTATCAATAAAATCTTGATGCATCAGAAAAGACTAAAAACAGGCAACAAGACTGTATAATCTCTGTCCTGCACTTCACTGAGTTTGAGAACCTTTACTGAAGAGTACGGAGGTAATGACACAGCCTTCATTTGTGCCATAGTGATGCTGATTGATTCTGTTATCTTTCTTTGGGGAAATCAGATCTCACAAAACATATTCGTTTCAGAAACCTTAGGTCTTCTGCAATAAATTATATTGGAAATGTATTTTCACTTTCCACATGGACGATTTTGTTCTTAGGGTATTTCTGATAGTGTAAGACACAAATAGGATTTTCTTTAATTTTAAGCATGAATGCCTTTTCCAATGATCTTTTCCTTTTAAAAAAAAGGCAAATTACTTGTGGTTATGACTGACACGACACACAGACATTCTGGCTTTTAAGTAGATAGATATTTAAAACCTCTCTGTCCTGCCCTCCACTCTTCTTTTATTTCCTTTTATCCATAAGGACAGCAAGTAGCAACTTGCTCCCAAAGTTGAAGTACGAAAGTGGTGTGAATTCCCTTGCTTTTAGCAGCATACATACAATTTCATGCTTTGCTTCAGCAAATTTCGTTGATATCCAAGGACTTGAATGTTATACTTTATAGCTACTATTTTTAATGTTTTTAAACCTCCAGACCCAGCTGGTTTTTGGACCAGTCCTGCTTCTTTAGGCAGAACAGACAGTGCCTTCACTGTTAGCCCATCAGACTAAACCAGGTTAAAGGAACTTCTGCACTTCAGAGTGTTCAGCCATGGTTGAGATCAAACTATGCATCAAACATCCAGCAGTAGACAGCACATACATTCTGGGCTTTCTCAAGCCTGAAAAATTTCACAAAGCTGAGGTGAGATGTGCTAATTGGAGCTATTAGGTAGCAACTGACTGAGAAGCAGTGGTTTAAATGAGTGGAAAAATCTAAATACTCATTAAAGGAATATTTGGAGACAGGCAAAAGGAAGACATATATTCCCCAGCAGAATAATCTTCAGCAGTCTCCTTAAGTAGCATTAGTCCCCTTTGCGATGCTTTAAACAGAAGTAGCTATTGCACTTTGATAGCAAGATCTTGCTCACGTTCTTAACAGGTCTGGTGGAGCAGCAGCCACTTGGCCAACACTTCAAATTTAAAACTAGGGTCAGTATAACTAAAAGTACGTGTTACTACAGGCAAGAAGACGGTAANTTAAACAGAAGTAGCTATTGCACTTTGATAGCAAGATCTTGCTCGCGTTCTTAACAGGTCTGGTGGAGCAGCAGCCACTTGGCCATCACTTCACATTTAAAACTAGGGTCCGTATGACTAAAAGTACATGTTACTACAGGCGGTAGCAACAGACTTCTGCACTCTGTGGAGTGGGCGCAGAGGGGACGCATGACAACTACCCTGAGCAGTCACTCACTTCAGAAGCCTGATGCGACATGATGGTGAAAATCTGCCACTGCTCTGCCACAGCAGGAATATTTTGTACACGCTCCCTCTGTGTCTCTAACACTGACCCATGATACACCTAGTAATATTGCCAACTGATCAATTATGAATGCACAACCTGCTTAAATTATGCCAGCTCTCTCCCATATGTTCTAATACAGGCATTTTAGAGGACTACTTTAAACTCTATTTTATGTGCACAACTTCTAACAAATGTAAGGTAAGCCTGGTAATTCAACATAGCTTTTGCTCAACTAATGTCACTAGGTTAACTCTCTGATGATTGGAAAGAACTTCAAAAGCTCCCAGGTTAGAAATGGAAAATTATCTGGGATTATCCTCCCAAAGACCAAAGAGTTATCCCTAAGGAATTTTATCAGGTTGCCAAGGTATTTTAAGATTTTGCTCCTTTTCATTTGTTTGGCGTATCTTTTCCACACTGACATGCTCAAAGCTGTACTCTTGAAACACACAGCTACAGTATGTGTTAGAACACCGCTGTTCCCCATGTGGACAAGCAGAAGGCACTCACCTCTTGGGCCACCAGCATCCCAAATCAGCCTTCACAATTTTTCTTCCCACATCAAAGGGCAAGAGGTGGGCAACGAATGATAGTCAGAGCTATGCAAAAGATCCGTTTCAGTTTTTGGCCTCTGAAACGGGGTTAAACTGGAGTGATGGAGGACACTGAGACATCTATATCTGGTTATGATTCCGAGACTTGCATTTACCTCAAACGAATTCGAGGTGGGGTGGGGGAGAGAGTTGGAAGAGTAAAAGTGAGTAAACTCAGTTTAATAAGTGTATTAGGAAATCACACAAAAATACCTTGTCAATCTCTTTATTCGTAGGTTAAAATGTAATGCCATACAGTTCTTAACAATTACTGACTGAAAAAAATTATCTGCATAAAACAGAAGCAAAACTGAAGAGAGACTAATTAAAAAAGCCATCTTGCTTCAACTTTTGAAACGATTACATACAGAATAATATACATATTTACATTACAAGTATATTATATAAATATAATATATATGTAATCTTGTAACCACAATAAATATCAAGAAGGTCTTTTTTAGGCACACAGCATAGAAAAAAATGCAGAATCTGCACAATCCTTAAGATTCTTGGAGTGACTCACTCTTACATTGTTTTCACACTGAAAAAGCAAATATTTTACACAAAATATACAGCCACAGTTTATGCAGTCCCCAGCGAACAGGGAATCTTTCCTCGCCTTCCTGTAAGTCTACTCCTTGATTTTCTAATACTATTGCTCTATACAGCTATTACATAAGAAAATAGTTTGCAGGTTCGTTTTTTACTCAGCTAATAGCCTAAGTAATTATCAGTGCTAATAAAATTAAGTACAGCATATCTACATAAGGTATATACAAGTGTTTGCACAAACACGGTTTTGGTGAGCTACTTCTGAGCTCACTTTTAATACTGGGGAGTTAACCTGAAAGCAGAAAAAAAAAAAGTATTTTCAGTGATATTACCTCAGAAATATTTTATCATTTGAGTGAGACCTGGGCTTCAGAGATAGAAAGCTTTAAATTTAGAAATTAATTTAAAAAATCAAATTCTTGGCTATGCTGGCAGATGCAGGCTGCCATTGATTTTGAATCTGTTCCCTCCAGCGCAAATGAAAACCCAGAGAATTAATCCGAAGGGAGTTTTCTCAACCTGTATGTACAGTCATGACATTTCAAAGACTGTCGCTATGGAGCACCTGAGATCGCACCCTATAAGTGAAGCTGACCACTTCTCGTTGGAGAGCCATGATCAGTAAGAAAGGAGAAACAAACAGCAATTTTCTTCTGCAGTTACAAATCGGACTCCGGCATATCAGGCATATCTGCCATCAGGTACCCAATACCATAACGTCCATTTGGAGCAGTGTCCAGTGTTGGTGATCCAGTCTGTTTTCGATATATGTTTTTGCCAAAATTTGGAGACGGCACTTCACTTGGACTCTTCCCATGAATCAGACTTGTATTATCTCCCTCCAGATTAACAGGTTCCTTTATTATCCGGCCTCTTTTGTAGGACACAGATGCCAAACTACCAGAGCTGTCGTCGATAAGGTTGCAACGACGTACCATGAAGACTATCGGGACTGGCAGTATGGCCAACACCATCAGAGATATACAGACTATCATTCCCCACGTTGGATAGCTGTGGAACTCTTCCGTAGCCTAAGCAATTCAAGAGAAAAACTATTAATACACATTTACTTAAAAAGAGCAAACCTGCAGTCCTCACCAAGGCCCGCAGTTTTCAAAAACACACTCATCTTTTTGTCACCTTGCACCCACAATGTGGGCACCACTACAGATCTCAGATTTGAACAGTCATCGAGATGTAGGATTGCTATCTCTCTGCCAGCGGGTAGGACCAGAACAGCGTCCCACAGTTTCCGAGATGCTCTGAGCACTCTAGCAAAACCCAGACCAAGATTTTCACATTAGGCTTTCTGCTACATTGGGCTGTAGTTGCTCCCTGATCCTTTAAAGGATGTTCTGAACAGACAAGTGTGCAGTGTTATCTGTGCCTGTGCCTGGAAAATAAGTCCTTGTTCTGTAAGCTAATAGCTGGTCTAGACAGGGACTGTCTCAGATCACCCTGTGGAATTCTTCCATTTCGTATAAACTTCATGTAAACTATAACACACTTACTGGGGCAGTGACTGCACCCCACACTGCATCCAGGAATCACTGGCCAACAGACTCAATTTGCCTGGTAGCTCAATTAACATTTAATTTTATACATGAAAAGGAATGGCATGTTTGGTATTCCAAGGTATTTCTCTTTCTAATTTTTTGAGGGCAAGAATCAAACATAACAAGAGTGTTTTTCTGAGAATCCCAAGAAAGTAGTAATGGTTGTCCATAGTAAAGCCAATCGCTTTACCTGTCTCTGCTGTTAATTTTTTTCCACTGGCTAATTTGGACAATTGTGCATTCAGAAAAGTCCCCGAGATTAATTTCTCTGACATTTTACTCTCCCTGTATTTTCTATGACAAAAAGCCTGTAGAAACAGCTGAGGGCTGATGAGCCTACAAGCCAGCAGCACTCTCAGGAGTTACCTTGACTGAATCTCTTTTTGGAGCCGACACGCAGCGCTGACTCTGCTGTTCACACAGACAAGTCTTTTTACAAATCAAACATTCTTATCAGAGGCAGGTTTTAATGCAGCTGTTACCTACAATGTGATATGTGTTCTCAAAGGGGAAAATTTATGACATGGCTAATCTCAATATTAAATTCCACATAAAAAATTGATGTGATATCTGAAATAATTTGTTCAGTGTTATCACCCAACTACTTTCTGCAGTAAAATAAAATTTAATGAAAGTGGACTTCTCCCACCTTTAAGAATTTCTTTGACATACATCAACAAACTGAAAGTCCCAAAAAGCATGAAAGTTTATGTGAAGCAGTTACATTTTAAAGCGGAATTACTCTAAAATTAAAAAATGGTTGGTTTTACATTAATGTTACTTGAGATAAAAACAACAATGTCATTATTTATACTGATTTTGATTTTCTAATTGAAATTTTTTTGTCTTTTCATGTACTTCTGAAATACTTCAAATGTGATCATTATGACGGCGATGGCATCTGTTATATACATACCATATCTTCAATCCAAGCATTGTAACCAGGAGGACTTAATCCCATTTGGACAATGCTAGCTACCAGCAAACATAACAATACTAAAGGTGAAACATACTTCCACATGTAGTAATAATACTGGCTTGGAGAAAAGCCAAGCATATCCTTCAGATCCTCCATAAATCTGTGAAGGGAATAAAAGGTTATTGTTAGTGCGTACACTGAGATTTCAAGTACTATAATTAACACATAGCACCTAATTTGAGGGAACAGACACACTGCATGTAGAGAAATGGCTGCAGTTTAGATTACTTGATGGGCTGAAAAATAGATCTTGTATTACTAGTCCAGAAGAGATGAACAGAATGAATCGCTACACAGTTCAGTGACTTAGTAAACTGCTTGCTGGACTGTGCTGGAAAGATATTTAAACTCGCCTTTTCTTCTATAAGATTCTTTTTTACATCTTCTTATATTGTCTACTGGGTTGTTTATTGAGGCATGTGTCATTACTTTGGAGGTCATATAAAACCAGCACATCTTAGAGATTCTGCAAAATTAATTTCAAACCCACATGTGTGCTGCAGTGTAAAAAATAACTTCATGCATAAGCTACGGTTTGCATCATATAAGTTGCTGAAATAAAACTTTCTGAAGTTTAAATCTGCCTCCTTGTGCCTCAAAATTACAAGTTACGATATGAACAAAACTCCTATTTTTGTATTCTTGACGGAGGAGTATTTAGTTCCAAAGCCAGCAGAAAAAGAGAGAATATTTTTAGAGTTAATTCTTTTGCAGTGTGCACAAGCACCAATTCTGCTTTAACTCCCTTGTGGTCCCACTTCCTTTTGCAATGTGTCTCTCAAAAAAGCTCTTATAGCAATAAATATGTTTTCAAAGCTGTTACACATGTGAAGCTACTGTCATATAAACTCTCAAAAATTGTTTTGAACTGTATAGTTTGCGGTATTCTATCCTTTGTTTACACTGCAGTGAAACACATCGCTAAAAAGAAGCTGAATTTACAAATGGTTTGTGCCCTCTATAGATAGCCTTTTCTTTCTGGGATCTCCAGTTCTTCATCCAGTTAAACATAAATCTATTATTTTCACTTTAAAGTCTTTCATCATCTCCATCCTGCTTATTCTCATTTAAAAGCTACTAAGCTCCTTTAGCACGGATTCCAGCATAGCAGGTTTTCCTTCTTGACTCCAGGGATTCACACGTTGTCTTTTTTTCTGCCCTCTGGTTGTAACCCCTTTGGGTGCAATGGTTTGGTTTTTTTCTATTTGATCAAAGACAGTGTGTCTACTAAGACATATACATGGATCTTCATCTATGATTATGATCCGTTGGTGCTATCACAGCCAATGACAACCTAAGGTTGTTGATTCTGGCAGTTTTTGCAAACAAGAATGCTAGGCTGCTGAAGAAGGATATTCTGGAGAAATATACGTCAGAAGAAATATCGGGAATACTCTAGAGGGAGATTCAGGTGGCCATTATGAATGAGAAATCTGGCTGTTAACTTTTCACTATATCCTGTCAGAACCCCTTCTGAAAACATGAATCAACTGCACTCCAATTCAGAAGCAAAGTATTACCATATTTTAGCTATTCCTAAACATCAACTTCCTCACAGACAACTTGCTGACTTTTGGCACGTCTACCTCCCTTCACAGTGGAACTCTACCTGACTGGACATTACCAACCTGGTACCCAGGTCATCTGTTTCATCTTTTATTTGCATGTGTAAAAACATCTACATGGTGTTTTCATGTCTATGTGATCAATTATAGAATTATACGTGTGGCCCAAGTGGGAATTCTTTCTTGATGAGGAAGTATACCAGGCACTACTTGCGTAGACCAGAAACAATGTCTGGAAAACATAAAATTAAATTCTCTTATTATAGTTTTATTTCATTATGGCGAGGGACTGGCTGATTACTCAGATTGAACAAGTGAAAAGTCAAATGAAAAACCACCCATTCTATGTCACCCTTTGTACAGTCAAAGGAAACACAGATGTTTAAATTACTTCAACATGCTAGTATAGCATACTCTGTTTTATCTGCGGATGGCATGAGTTATTTTTAATACAAGCTCTTCTATTCCTTAAAACACATTCTGGAAATTTCTGTCATAAGACATAAAAAAGTTAGAGGGACTCGATGGTCTTTTCTCTTCAGCCATCACTGATTGAAGGTCACTTAACTTCATTGTCAACTGTGCTGATTTCAAGTAAGCTTTGACCCTGTTCTTTGCTATCATTTCCTCTATTTCCTCTCTCACAACTAAGGCAAAGAACAATTAATTGCTACACTACCCCAAACTAAATCTAGATCATAAACTGAAACTTTCTTATTGTCACTGTCATTAAGAGTTTGCTTTGGTCCTCTCTCAGGCTGCCTGCAATACTGGAGATCTGTTCAGAACACTCATCCTCATCGGCTGCTTAGACAATGGTTATTATTTCTTGAAGTCTTTCTCTTTTTGTCTTATTTCTATATAATTTTACTGTACTTGCATATCCAGACTCCTTTCTAACTCTCTAATTTTGCCTCTTTTATGCATTCTCCTCTCTTTGGTTCTGTTGCAATGTCTCTTTGGATTTCACAACACTGTCCTGATGCAGCATCTCTTGCTCCAAACCTGTTCTTAAAAACAAACTAGATTCATGTCCAGGTTGACTCACTTTCTACTTATTTGTATTTACGTGTACATCACAAATACTTCACACAATATAATTAAAATAGTAATAGTTATTGTGATGAATACTGTTGATATGGACAGGGAAATACATTTCCTTCACTTACTTGTCTATTCCATAAATTCTGGTGACTGCAATATTCTCCAAAATGACCACAATAAGCAGGGGCAGAGTAGCTGAGTAGTCATCAAACATCGTCACAAAATAATTTCCAGAGCGCTGCACAAAGATCAGTCCAATAAAAAATGCTACCAAGCAGCAGATCACTGGAATAAAGAACAGAAATGTAAGCTGTAATTATAACAAAGTTCCACAGACAAAAAAGGAAATAAAGAGAGTTTGAAATAGCAAAGATACACTTTAATCCATTATTTCATATAATCAAAGTTGATAACTTTTTTTGGGGGTGGTCTCAATTTTAAGAACATTAGGAGTCCTACCTATTAACTACATAAAAGAAAAGTTATGAAATTAGAAGTAATTACTGGAATCACCGTATTACAGCGGTCCTGATTAATCAAGTGGCTATTTCTCATTAAACTTTTAACTTAAGGTGAATGCAAGGCTAAAATAAACAGAACTGCTAAACTAAACATCGTACATCATGTTACTTGGTCACAAGATCACTTTTTGGAATTTAGACGTCAAAAGTACTGAAGTTTCCGACCATGATTCTAAAAAATAAACAGGCTTTCCCTCAATAAGTCACAGCATGAACTTCCATTACGATCTATCTAAACGTATCTGTACTCTAAGCAACAACAACTCTGCCTTTTCTTCTGTTTAGGAACAACCCAAAATATATTTCTTGACTCCTTGATCCTGCATAATGAATCTCAACGTTATTTTTCTCAATGTTATTTTTTCCTACTAAATTCATCAAGAATAGGACTGAATGCTTAAGTAGTCATAAAATAAGTCAAATTTCAATAAACTGTGAAATCAATTGTAGGCTGAACACCAGTAAGACCGATTCTCCCACTTGAAGTGCCCTTCCCTCCCCACCCCCCAGCTGAGAACTTACGCTGAGGACACACCTAAGCAGTCTAAAATTAGGTCAAAGTCTAAAATACCCTTGCATAAATCCCAGACAATCAATTAGTATTGATTGAAGTAGCGAAAGGAAGACAATGACACTTTTTAAAATACTGTGGTAGAAGACCAATCACTTTTTTCAACTTTGTAGTAACTATTGTTATAATGACTTTCAGAGAATAGAAAATTAGAATTAAAGAGATCATCACAAATTGATGTGAACTCCTAACACAAGACAACAAAACCAAAAGAACACAGATTAAGTCTGCTCAACCCGAGTCTCATTTTTCACACCGAGTTTTGTTACTGACCCTGAGAACAGTATTAGACCACCAGAACAGTATGTATAAGAATTTAGAAATCCTTGTTATTATGTTCTCCCATTACGTCTTACCATTACACCCAAAAAATACGTATCTTTAGTTGTAAACTAAGGCTCTGGTAGGTATACTCACTGTAACTTGGCACAATACTTGAACGCAAAATAACTTTAAGCCGTATAAGTTGGTTTCCCTGAACTCAAGAGGGACTGAACTGGAACCATAGTGCAAAAAGTTGCAAATGTGTGCACAGTTCTGTAAAAATTGAAGATTTGTGGTTTTTAAGCACAAACTCTAGAGCAGGCATAATCCTTGTTAAATCCCACAGATACTGCATGAAGTATAACCCAGGCATTTCAACTTTACAAGTTAATTATAAAAACACCACATCAACTTGTAATTCTTTGAGTACAACTGAGTTTAGCAAAAATCATGTATGCATACCACTCAAAAAAATTACCAGAGAAAGGCAGTTCTTGAATATGCCATCGTTGTAGTAGCTGGTTTTGTTTTTTTTTCAAATGCATTAACAAGGAGTTACTGTAAAATGCTCCATTACTCCAGAGTAATGACTATATATCATAGTATTTGCATATATACTAGGAAGAAAAGCTAATTTCTAAATGTCTCACTGGTTATTCAGTATGAATTTAAGAGCTGATTAAAATAAAAACAACAACAAAAAAAACCAAATACCCAATAGACTAGGACTTCTGAAAAATGAGTTGATTTATCTTTATGAAGAATATTGTTCTTAGATCTAGCAAAGCAAAAAAAAAAAAGTTTCCTGTTAAATACTACTTACTACCTAAGTAAGGTAAGGAGAGCAGTCAGGAAAGAGCAGTGCTCTGCTACATCAGGGGATAACTTATAAAATACATTATTATTATTTCCTTCCTAGAGTTAGATAATGTTAAAGCAGCATATATATTTTTCAATTTCGATCCCTTCTGTCACAGGTATTGAAACGAAATCCAAACTTGTGTGTAACACAAGTCCCTTGTAGATGGCCTGCAGATTTTCAGAAACCGAACTTTCACATTTTATCCTGATGTTCTGTCTCAAAAAGAGAAATCGCTACAAGATCATCAGAGCTACATGAACAGGCTACACCTCAAATAACTTTGGGCATTTAAATAAACAAAAAGAAGATGAGACATCTTGTTTAAGACCCTTTCCACATTCAACAGGGAAAAACATGTTCCTCTAGAGAGCAACTGTACTGATTTTTAACATAAAAAACATTTCATCATAAATCAAGATTTCATTAGGCCTACTTAGGAATAATTTGTAGTAATTTGCAATGTATTGCCGTTCTTTCCTTTTCCCTTGTTTCCTTGGTATGTGACCCAGGCTGGAATAGAAAGTATTCTGGAAGAGCTCAGAAGGACTGACCATACAGAAACTTGTAAGAGAAATCCTGCATCAAAATTTAAGCTCTAGGATATTCCTGCTCTTGCAGCATTCAGGAAAAGATTTTACTTGCAGATATTAATGTGTCTGTGCACGGAAGTACAGCCTGTAATACAGTGATTTACTGCTCTGTAAAATGTCAGCACTGAAAACTTTCACNCAAAAAAAAAAAAAAAAAAAAAAAAAAAGACTTCATACTCTCAAAAAAAAATTTTAGCTTAGTGCTCTAGCAAGAAAGAAAGTTTGGGCAACTCACCAGTAAGAATTTCTTTCCTGACTTTGAAGGTATCGACAATGGGTGTGATGATGCCTTCAATGGTTCCAAACATACTTCCAAGTCCCAAATTTACCAACATAAGGAAGAACATGACTGACCAGAAGGGAGAAGCAGGGAAGTGGGTCATTGCTTCTGTAAAGGCAATAAAAGCTAAACCAGTTCCTTGAACTGCCTGTCAGTGAGAAAAAAAATCAACATGTTATTTATTATTCATGGATAGTTTTTTTTTTCCTACTGTGACAGTCTGACTTAACGTTCACACAATGTCATTGATTAAATCTTTAAGTTAGAGTGGGAGGCTGCTATCTAATATGTGATTCTTCAAAACCTGCAAACTTAAAGCTATTTACTGAAATACTGGATTTGGCTGAGAATCTCTAAGTTAATTTGATATTAACAACGCACTTCTTCCTCTCTTTCATTGATAATTTTTCAGGAGAGCTATTATACAGGACTGCTACAAAATGCACTCTGTTCTCTCCAGTAAGTACATAACGGACTTACTTTCTGTATCTATTTGTTTCAAGTTTAACTGGCAGGAATAGTATAGGAACTTTTAATGTCTAGGTCACCAATTTGGCATTTTAGCTTCAGATACTGGTGCAACTACATAGAGGTCACTGTTTGAAACTGGAAGCCCCTCTGAAATGGCTAGAAAAAATATTATTCTTTTAAAGATCTGGCTTACTGTAAAGGGTTCAAAACAGGATGATATTCATTAAGCAACTATATAATAAGTAAAGAATAACTTTTTTACTTTCTAGCGAAGTAGTATTTATATTTAATAATTGTATCTTAACATTAGAAGACATCAGTTTGAGATGTTGAATAGGTAACACCTCTGTTTAGTCTTTGGAAAAATCCTCATGCTCATCTCTTCTAGAAAACAACTTCAAAACCTCCTGAGGAGAGTGATATAATGATCAAAATATATTATAAATCAGTGAAGACTATACTGAGACATCAGACCCAAAAGTCCTCAGGTTGAGCTGGAATGCGACTCTACACAGAACCATGTTTTCATATGGATCTCTATAGATGCACTGCTCATAGGTACACTGTACTGATACTCTGTGTATGTTGCAGTTTATTTCAGGCTTACAAATATTCATCCGTTCACAGTCTTTGTATTTAAGACTTACTTACTACTCTCACCTTGTTAAGTTCATCTTCAATTTGACAAGATTTCAGACCAAGGGAATCAAACTCTTCTTCTTTAACTTTCTGAATAATGTCATAAACTAAATTGTAATCTTCTGCTGTTATGCTTGAGAAATTGATATGATGTGGGATCATATCCTGGCTCAGATTGCCTATTTTCAAAAGTTTTAAAATCTTCTCTGAATTTCTGTAAAACACAATAAAACAGAGAAATCAAACTCAATGATCTGTGTTAATTCATAAATGAAATATACCATAAAAATAATAAAAAAAAAATGGATATTCATACTGGATAACACATTTTTCATTTATGATATTGGCCTTGAAGCCCAGAACTGCAAACACCACCAAAGTTGCCAGCACAGAAGTGAAAAAATTGATGAAGGACACCAGTACAGCATCAAAATGGCAGTTGTTGTCTCTCTTGTTGTAGCTTGAAAAGGCAATGACTCCACCAAATCCAAGCCCTAAGGCAAAGAACACCTGAGTAGCAGCTTCTCTCCAGACCTTGGGCTCCAGCATAATTTCAAGCTGTTTGAAATTAGATATAATATATGTCAGCTATAAAATGCATTTCTATTATATGAAAAGACAACAGAAAAAAAAACAGGAAGACAACCTACATCATAAAATGCTAATACTACACTACAAATGTATTTTCTTTATGATAAAATGAAAGCTGAATGTGACACCTAAAGTTGAGTGAACTTATGGGCCAGAATTTCTATTTATTTTACATGATATAATCCTTAAGAGAAACATGCTATACAGTATGTTCTTAACAATAAGACACTACTGGAGCTATACAATAATTGAAATAGTAGCTAGTTAAACTGAGAAATAAGAGATAACATCCTTTTTTTTTTTAAAACAGTATTTACTGTCTTTTTTTTTTTACAGTGTACGTATTGACAGTTGTTACAATTAAGATGTATTATGTATTTTGTTATGATCAATACTCTTATAAATGCAGTAAGTATGTTGAAAATTGCTTTGTTGCTACTTTTAAAAAAAAAAGTGACCGAGATACACATGCTTATATGGAATTCTATTACATGCGAATAGGTAAAGCAAAATGCAACGTATGAAATAATGTTGGCAACCACAATCTGTATAGTCCACGATCCAATCTCCCTTAACCCAGATGCCTTGAACTTACCCTAAGTTAAATGGGTCATGTACTTGAGTTACATCTAAGCCTTTTATCAAAAAATTGAACTGTATTGCTCAGATGACCACACTTCAAAAAATATCTTTATTACAAAGTTATGAGTCATCATCTCTCTATCTCAGATTCTTCTAGATACTGAATCATAAAAAATTACATGTGAGATTTAAACATTAGATTTTCTCAGGTTGATTCAGGGCCTCCATTCATTTAACAGTGAACGATCTTGTATCTGTGGATGCGATTATTTATTTTAAACCCTAAGCTTATCAAAAACAATAAAACTAAAAGCATCAGCATAGATGCCAGCATCACTAGAATGACTGCCTTACTCTGAGGAAAAAAAATCTGCTACTGTTATGATAACATTTTGAAACATTTTCCAATTTCCCATACAAGTATAGTACTTATTATAGGTTGGTAGCAGATATCTTCTTTATTCATTCATGTACAGCTAAAATACAATATATTTGAAAAAAAAAAAAAAGATGTTTATGACAATAAACTTGTTCCTGACTTAAAATTTTTGTTATAAACACAATGCACAAGTAGCTACTGCACAGAGTTCAATCTGCCTGCAGCACAGAGTCATGCCAGAGCTTTTCCACCAGAGGGAGCCCGAGGAATAGTCTGGATTTTACCAAATCTGTAAATGGTTTAAGTGTCAAACCACTCCTCTCTTTCTGCAATATACCACTTGGTATCATCAAAGGTAGAATGTTCTCAGATAAACATTGCCTAGCGTTTCAAAAGCAACTTGTAATTGATTTGCTATTATATTTTCTGTGAAATTTTGGAAGGTCTGTATTTAACCTTCATACAGTCCTACAGTTTCATTTCAGTAGTTGACTTCAGTGGGCTTTTCCTATACCTTTCTTTATGTTTTTCATTAAGGTGATTATTTAGAATTTCTGCTTTGTTCATCAACCAAGCCAAACAGATAAATTGTCCTCTTTTTCATTAGCCCTGTGCTCTCACACCTGCACCAATGTGTGCCAGACCTCTGCTGTGCTCACACAACCCTTCAGCGGGAATGTGTTGTGATCATCTGTGGTCAAAATCTGGTCGTTCGCTGAACTAATCGATGCTGAAAAGATGTTTCCCCCTCCCCTTTGCGTGTCTATCTACCTGAATTATTTTCAACCTAGATCAGTTTAGCAGTCCTTTTTACAGCCTGCTTGCCCAAATAAACTGTTAGCACAATGGAGCGAATGCGAACAACAGGTGGGGGGGGGCTGAGTTCCTTCAGGTAGTTTCATACAAACCTACAGTCCAAATTGGTGGTCAAATACAGAAACAATCAGAGATTGTAATGAAAATACCTTTGAAGGTTTATTTTCACGTGTACTGTGTGTGACATACAGGCCTCCTAACCTCAAATTTAAACCACAACCTAAATTTTGGGATACAGAACTGGAAACCAGTAGAAGAAATTGAAAACAATTTTTCTTTCAAGATCGTTTATCTGAACACTTGAAACAACTATATAATTAAGTTACAACGTAACTATAAAGTAAACATCAGCTCCAACTTATTTTAGGTCTCACTCATGAAAGATGAAATAGCGAAGAGCGAAGATGTGTTGGTATTCAAGGGAGTTTCGGAGTTTATTTTCCCTCGGTCTCTAGTGGTACTTCTCTAGTTAAAGAAAGTATTAACACTGTGGTTGAGAAACCAAATTATAACTTCAAGAGGTCTGTATTCCATCTCTGCTATAGACTGCCTCTTCACCAACAAGCATTACTTTCCTCTGCTCCTCAGATTTCCCAAATTTGCTGGAGCAGCCTGTAACTTCCTGCAGAACCATGACTCTCTAAAGTGGTGCCAGCATGTGAAGCGGAGCACGACTGCGTATCACAATGCAAGAAATAACAATGTGATAGCTAACAAAGGTCATTTTTATAGGATGACAGCTCTCCACAGACTCAGAACACCTGGAATCAAAACAACTGACAACACCCTGTCACCTGGCATTAGCCACTATGTGCATTGATTTTGATCATCATCTTATTTGGCTTTCATTTTTGAAAGATCAGTCCTGTTCTGCTCAACTGTATTGTGAAATGGACTTGTTGGAAAGTCCATTTCATAACACAATATGAAGGCCAGCATCACACGTTCCCGAGTAAGGCTCTGACTACTCAAACGTGCTGTTCCTGTAGTACAGACACCATTACAAGCATTTGAGATGGGTGGGGGTAGAATTTAGATCTTCAGGCTAAACAATGATTCACAACATCCCTCCTCACCTCTGCAGTTATAAAAACAAAGGTTCTGTGAGACACATTCCTCGTAAAAACGGTGACAGTAAAAAACGTATGCTTAGACCTGCTGCTATCTTGGCATGACAATCATAAGAAACACGGTAAGGAAAGCTGAGCAGTGAGTACTTACACTACTTTGATACTAAAAATAGGTCTCCTGTACTTTGGGCTACTATGCAAACAGCATTAATTTAATTCTAAAAAGGAACAAATTTGTCCTCTTTCAAAAGGGACAAGTTAATTACATAAAGCCATGACAGCGTTCAAGGTAAGGCATTTCACTGTGACATCCCAGAACAGGCATTTGAGTCCTAGGGAATGGTGTGATTTAAGATTCACTTCTCTTCTCAATATTTGTAGCTTTCTAAACATCCTGAATCCTGTAAATAGCACTTTTAGTTGCTTTGCTTTGTAAAGGCATCAAACTCAGGGAACCCTTCACCTAAGGGAGATAACCCTACACAGACCCTTGGAACAACTAAGAACCTTTGGACCTAGGGCTTGACATTGTGCCTGAGGTCAACAACAATTCTGCAATTTAAACAAACAGAAATATGGCCAAATGTTCTATGAAGGCAATAAGCTTAAATGAGAGCACTCATAAATGGTCAAATTGCTACTGAAACTTTAATATACTGCAAACAGAAATTAAGCACATACCTTAGGTGTGAACATGTGACGAATTCCATCCACTGACCCATTAAGAAGCAGTCCTCTGATCAGAAAGCATAAAAGTACCACATAAGGAAAAAGGGAACTAAAATACATGATCTGAAAAACATTAAGAAGAAATTTAACATGACATCTATGGACTTCATTTTCAATAGGTTCATCCACTACTCAGTATCTTTTGGATATATGACTGAACTGATAATCATATGCTCTAAGAAATACGCAGAATGCTTCCCCCACTTCCCATTCCCCTTGTCTCTGCAGAAGAAAGTGAAATCACATGACTGTAAAATAAATTTTGTACTGTACTAAAACAATACAGTTGCTGTTGTGTTGACTAACAAACTGCTGAGCTTCCAGGGAAATTCAGTATGAATTCAATGAGATGACGATGAGAAGGAAAGAAGTAGATCGTTTTAGAAATGCTTCACTTTACAAATGCACTTTGATTCAAGTACACAGTATGGTAAAGATATGCAGCATGAATAGAAACTCATTCTGTCTTCAGAAGGAGAGAAGACAAGAGTCAATGGAAAGTAGATAACCAACAGATTCAAATCACTAAGTATTGCTTACTGCCAAAACAAACAAAAAAAAAAATCAGTAATCAAATACGATCTTTTATTCTCCATCATTGAAAAGCAAATCTGTACTTTAAAGTTTAGTAAAATGATTCTCTTGCTAAACTTGCTAGTTGTTTCGTTAACTGAAATACACTAAAGATGTCACAGAAATTTCCACCTCCGTGCCAAACTCTTTAATAGCACAGAATTTTGCTATTAGAACAGATTCTTGTTCATCTGAATATCCCCCTGAGATCAACAGAGCTCGCATATCATTCACTAGCCAATCCCGCTGGCTGCATGGAAAAGGAAGACGACAAGGTGACATGCTCAGGTGCAAAGGGATGGTTAGTCATTAGTCAAAAGAAACAATCCAGAATCCTGACAAGCAGCTGTGTTAATGACAGAAGCATGGATACCAATGACAGTAACAATAAAAATGGCAAGGCATTTTGAGGACCTGTGTGCACTGCAATCATACTGTGAGCGTACACAGAAACTAATTCCTCAGACATTCAGAAACACACAGACTTATGCCGTACAATAAAGCTGAGTTACAGTTACTTGCAACAGTTACACTGATGAGAACAGAAGTGATTCTTCTTCAGATCTCAATTCCCACTAAATTACTACAATTCCCACTAAAACTATTACAATTTTAACGCTTAACTACCAACATTCCTGTACTTGAGATTATACAAATACTGGGGTGAGTCATAGCTTCTAACCTGCTCCTACAGATTTCATGAGAGAGTAAACAGAGCGTGTGATGAAGAAAAATGTCGTGAAATGTTTCAAAGTCATTCAGGTGATCAGTATACTCACTTTGCCTGAAGACTGAATGCCTTTGATCATGGCTAGGCATACCATGACCCAGGCAGCCAGCAAGCAGATAGTCATCTTCCAATTTAAACCCCCACTCTCTGACAGAGAGCTGGAAATATTCAGTGCTTCTCTGTACCAGTAGTAAGTGGTTGCAGAACTTTTTTCACACTCTGGCTCCACAACTGTCAAGAGATGTTACCAAGTAAAGAATGGGTTCAGCACAGAAGTATTTTCCCAACATTTCGTAACAACGTTCTACCAATTCTCAATAGTTGTAATTGTGCCATCATCATTTACCAAGAAACTAAACTCACAAAGAGTCTTAAAACATTCTCTAAAAGAAAAAGTGACTGCTATCAGTGAAAGATTTTGCGTCTATCTTTTCAAAATACCCTTTTGGGATAATGTATTCCCCTGCACACGGTCAACCCAAGTCCTAGGCAGAATTTATTTTTCACTTAAGTACTAAATAGTAGGCAGGCCTAGAAGGCGGCATACATTCCATTTATCACACATAAGATTAGATTACCTACAGATGATACTGTGACTTAAATTCTACAAGAAGTATCTCTCTGAAATTGAGCACAATTTTGAAAATATATGGAAAACAAATTATCAGTTGTGTCTGCTTTGATATAACACTCAAATCAACAAGCACTTAAATACTACTATAAACGATAAAATAATAACATAATGATACCAAAGCGATGAGAAAAGGGAAAAATGGCTCCTACACAGCTATGTTAAATGAAAGCTGCTATATGTATTCCGGAAGTGATTTTTTTATTATGGTGTAACTCTGCTTTATTCACATTACCAAACAGTTTAAGAAATTATATATAGAGAGACATATAACACATATAAATAGAAATAATTCTTTGAAGAAAATATTTACTGAACTTTTTAATAAATTATTGGTATCTGAAAATCAATTGTATCTCTAAGAAAGGTCCTGAGTCAAGGTTAATTAATGAAAAGAAAAAATATACTAACTTTAAGAAATCTAACACAGGTGTCAGACCTTCACTGAAACAAACTACCAAAAATTATAGGATGTTATCAAATATAATACTTTTTGTGTTTAAGCTTAGTTCAAATGACCTCTGCCTAAGTCAGGCTAATGCACTATATCTTAAGAGTTAGGCAGGATAAGAGTACGCAAACAGACAAACACTGTGGCTCAATTAGCGGACAATAGCTTGTGAAATACAGTCAACTTGACTATGAGCCAATATTCACATATACTGATTATTTCAAACAACTGAAGCAAGCAGCTCTGGCAAAGACACTAAAAATGTCATACAACTTTTCAAATGTCTCTGGTTATGGTCTTTATTAAAGGGCTAAAAAAGCACAAAAGGTAATTAAAGAAAATTCAAGATCTGAAATAAAAAGAAATTAAGTATTTCCTACTTCAAGAGCAAGAATAATGCAAAGTGTGTAGCTTTTACAAGATAACCAAAACCAAGGGATAAAGAACTTTTAATGTTGCTTTATGTGTCCATTTGAGACCAACTCATTATATCAAACAAATGACCAATTATCTAATTTCTATTGGTTTACAAAGCAAACAATGTTTTTATCACATGCGTTTCATTGATGTTTACAATTTTCCATTTTCTGCTTTATTAGTAACGCCACACTTCTTGCTTTGTTGCCAGGAAGCATCCCCGTAATTGAAATGTAGAAATATGCTTCTTCCACCTTTGTTTTTCACCAAGAAAGCATAAAAAGCAGTATCAAAATAACAAAAAAAAGTTATCAGAAAGTCTTTTTTTCCTGCAACACACTAAGCAGCACTCTCCTAATTTCATTACTCTTTAAAATGCTGTTGACAGTGATGTTGCTATCCAAATACAGTATATTTATCTTAGATTAGGTTTCTTTGATGTATTTTTTCCAAGTATTATAATGTGACATCTTATTAAGATGTAAAACCAGCTTTGCATACAACAGTTTTTTCCCCACAAATCTCTTTGAATTGTATTTTTTCTCCTTTTTGTTTGAAAATGTCAGATTTGTTATACTTTATATGATTTTTAATAACATTAATATAGACTTACAGGTATGAGATGTATTTTTAACTAAAGGACACTGGTCCCATGGTAATGGATGCTGAAAAGACTGGGAAAAGTAAAACAGACTCCATCCAATAATAACATTGTAGTACAGGGCCACAAAGAAACATACCTATAAAAAAAGAGACATATCAAAAAATTTACATTTATTAATTACATTTTAAGAAGCAAAAAAAAATCCCTACTGAACTTCTGAATATTTCTGCACAGCAGCCTCTGAACCTAGCTTTAACTAAAATAAGCCAGAATAAGAACCGAATGGCTTGCCCCATAAAATACCTGACGATTTCTAAATTTTCACTTTTCTCTGTATCGATCATGTAACACCTATATTTTTACATGCTTTTTTTCTCCAGAAGAATACTCTGTTGCCTAGGTCCTAATTTAAAAGAACTACAAAATACAAGTTGACTGGTTTTACAGACACATCTGTATTAATATTTTTTAATGTACTAATTTAAGTTTTAAGACCTTCCAAAATATTGTCAACTGACCTTAAAGCCCAGCTACAAATCAGTGGCCTTTTTCTGCAGCAAAACACTAAGTCTACATCATGAAGACTGTAAGCAAACCACACCATTAATGTTAAAAACTTACTACGCAGCTCGCAAATCCAATTCCTCCAAGTTTGGGGCTGATATAATTCCACACACCAATACTGCCTCGGCGGATCCTCTGCCCCACAGCAAGCTCCAAGAAAAAGAGTGGAATCCCTATTATCAGTAGCAAGATTAAGTATGGCACAAGATAGGCACCTATGAAAGGAACAAAGTATAAATCAGAGTGAGAGGGAGAAAAGTCGGAACTTGACAGAACAAATGTGAAACCTTCTAACAGCTTCGAGTTTGAATGAGTGTCATTCACTGCTAAGCTTTTTTGATCACGTGCAAAGATTAATTTTACCTGAATCTTGGCCATACATCTCGTAAGATATGAAAAGCCTGAAGACATCGAATTTCTAAAGCACTGTAACATTTTAAGGCAAATCTTACTGAAAGTGAGTAATTAAACTAGCTGTTTGCTTGTGTGAAATTTTGGGCATTTGATCAAACTTTTTAGAGATACAGTGATGCAAGCAGGAGCTGAATTAACATTTCTTAAAAATCTCTACACCTTTACTTGTACCAAAGCAGCAAGACTGAATTTATAAAGGAAATACAGAACATACTGTGCATACAACATTCCGAATTTCATCCGATCGTATATAGTTTCAGAAGACCATCCTGTTGATTTCTCCATGTGCACCTCAGATGCTCACAAAGGGGATTTCTCAATGTACAGAACAATGATTCTATCCAGCTAAGCAAGAAAACTTTATCAGCCCATTTCTACCAGGCTCCCGACAGAGACTAGAGACATGAGGTGGAAATGAAATGGAGTATTGTAGATCCAGATCTTGCAGTACTCACAAACTCTCCTTAAAGACGTATTTGAAAACGTAACTGTTATTTCACTGTTAGACATTTATATATAAAACAATTCCTTTTTTCAAGGTCTTATACCCAGGACGTGGTCATATACAATTTTAACTTCAGGATGTATCTCCATTTATTTCAGTAAAACTAACTGCAAGCAAATATATCCACACAACACTGACAAGTTCCTAACTTCCTCCTCGCTGTTGCAGGTTGTTTAGGACTAGAGCTAACAAAACATGTAGGCATCAGCCATTAGCAGCATGGCACCTAATTTTCCAATGGGTGGCTCTTATGCTGCAATATAGAGTACTGTGCTGGTCACCTCACTCAAAGAGTTTACGGCTTTTGATTGCAACCACTGTAAGGCTAAAGAAAAGCATTTGAGAGATGCGGACTGTGGCAGGTCAGAGCAAGCTACAAAGCAAAGATCTAAAGATCTCAGAAGCTTAGACTCAGAGCTTATTAAGTTGTATAATCAGGCTATTCATCTCTGTGATGAGAGAGAAGCTGAGCAAAGTTCAGAAGCCAATTTAGGATTTATCCTCAAGTCCAGCAAAGTCCTACTTTGAGTTTCTTCATCCAGCGTCAACTTCCTAGAGCCTTTTTAGGAGTCTATCCAAATACACTCTTATTTGCATATCCTTGGTAGATAGCTTATCTCATGGAATATGGTTTATTTTAGAAAAGTTAAACTTTCCTAAGCTGTGCAGGAGGCCTCAGGTTTTCTGGTACCATCCACTCCTACTTAGGTCCCCTTGTTATTTTGCTCTTCATGAAATACACACAAATTGGACATCACCTTCCATTATAAAGATCTTATAATGATCTTAAGCATGGAGTAACTACAGTCTTGAGTCTAAAAAAAGCAGGAAAAAAGACAGAGGAAAGTAAATAAGAGAAAAACTACTGGTGGACCAGACAAAGAATATTAATCTTATTTACCTCACAGTCTATAAGCTGTTGTTAGCATTGAAATAGCTCCTTGTGTCTTGTTTTCATGACATGGTAATATGATATGCAATGATATTGTGTGAGCAGCATTTGGTCAAAACCTATGCCAGGCTCTGAACAATGTACTGGGTTTGAGGTTACAATACTCCCTCATAGAGCCAAACATCATGGTCCATCAGACGTTTCAGCACAGGATAGACCGTCTACTTAAGTATTATTTCTACTGAGGTAGCAGCTACGTTCCCATTCAGTAAAGAATGCAAAGGACTTACTTTCTACTACAAAAAGAGAAAACAGAGACAGAAGGAAATAAACGGGAGAAAAACTGAGGAAGAGTAACGACCACATTCCAAAATGAGGGGGACTACCTGTCTTAAGAATATGTAAGACAAATAATATCATTGAACACCCTTGATTTACCATCAGCATTCTCTCAAAAATTCTGTGAGACAGAAGTATACTGTAAATTCACACTGCAAATAAGAAGCTTTGGCATCGCTATCTTTAAAACTTCGGTCATACAATTAATTGAAAGCCAACAGCACATAGTTTTTTAAATAGTATAACACTACTGTAAATGATACCTGAAGTCTTAATTAGACAGGTGTTGCATAGCTGAGCAGAGACAAGCCTAAACAGCTCAAAAAAATTGGGGCCTAAGTGACTTACCCTGTATCCCACTGGATGACTGTACTAGAGCAGGAACTGAACCCAGCTCTTCAGTGTCCCAGTCCACAACCTTAATCACAAGGCTGCAAAGTTAAGCACATGTTTAAAGACTGGGCTGAGGTGGGTGTTTTATGGTGCATTATCAACGTAAGTTGCAAGATTTATCAGTTAAAGTCAACTAAATGAGTTAAATAAATGTGGTGTTAAAGCCACATTACACGATACACGATTACACAACCCTGTAATTCAGCGTGGGTAGCCAGCAGAGTTCACCTCTGTACTGCAGGGCTTGTGTAGAGCACCAGAAACACCGGTCTTCTGATCATTCAAACCTGCTGAGCTCCCTTCTGGTCTTGTGCCCCTCCCCAAAACAAGGACATAACGGAAAATAGTGCACATATGAGTTTTCAATGCAATATAGTTTGGACACAGCTGGATTATACAACTGGATATCACAGCTGCAATGGGCTTCTGCGCCTATAGTCAGCATGAAACCACAGCATCTCTGGAAAAGTATTTTGTTTCAGCCTTCCCTTGAACCTACAGATACTTCAAAGAACTGTAAGACATCTTCACTTCATCACAGAGCAGAATCACTATGGAAACAGCTCAGCATGTCTCTTATTTGCCAGTGCAGGAAAACATGGGTTCTTGGAGTTACAATATTGAATAAGGATCATTCTTATTTGAATAAGAACAATAAACTTTACATGCTGACCTGAAACAGCATCCTACAATTACTTATAATGTCTGCTACATCTGCCAGTTAAGCAGCCTTATGAATATTACAATTCTGTGTGATTCAGGATCCCCAGGTCTCCCTCCTACATTTTCAAAATCATTCTACTGTAAAGTCACTTTTTTGCATATTTTGGCCTTAAATGCTGGCTTTCATGTTAAAAAAACTCATCTCAACTTCCTAAGGAAAAAAAAATATCTAAAAAAAAATATACCTTATCCTTCTGCACTAGAATGAATGACAAAGATTCACCAGTTCCTGAAATCTTTTGTATGTTAATACTGTGCACAGCACTGCTTTGGATTCTTCATTTTTTTATTTAACCAAGCACCATAATGGGATAACTGGTAAATTGTCTCTCTTGAGATTACAATATGTACTACATTTGGCAACATTATTGATAGAAATGGAATATTAACATTGGTTTTACGTTCTTCTAAATGCTTGGGGGAAAAAAATAACATAAAATGACATGACTCATAGCGATTAAAGAGTTGGAAAATAATTTCAGAAGCAATAATGCAAGACAACATAACTATTACCATCTTGATACTACAGAAGAACTTCTGTTCTCCTAGCCGTTCTTGATGTAACCCGAAAAATCTAATAGCTTTCCAGCTTTGTTTCAACTACTGCTGTGATATTTTTTAATTAAGTGTCTAGTGTCTGATCTAACTCTTTTTCACTGAAGGTGAGCTTTACTACTGTCTTGAGGAGACATCCCAGTCCTTATAGCTTACTGGACACTCACTAACAGAAAGCGAGAAGCTGATACTCAGATGAAGATCAACTTATTTTCAATGTTGAATGTTAAAATTTTCAAAGTTATGACAAGTGGGCAACAAAACACTATGAGTTTACAGCCTACTAAAGTCCTATAAGTGAAATTATTTTACAAACTGCTTTTATCAGGAAAACTCTGATAGAAGGTTTTATGTTTTACCTGTAGGTTTGTAGTTTATCCTACTGATAGGATAGTCTTCCTGTCACTTGTCTTTCACAGTTTAAATATGTTCAGGTGTGCCTATTTACAAAACTGTGCTTAAAGGATGACAATCCCCTTAGCCAATAAGCTTTAATGAAGAATTACGCTTGCAAAATAAAAATAATACATTTTCATCACACTGAAGTACAAGTAAATTTTGAGTCTGATAGTACAGTGATAATTCATGATTATCATGAATATTAGATGATAATTCACAGAATAATATTGAAGTCATCAGTGAATTCAAGGCATTGATTATAAATTATTGATCAAAAGCGAAAAAATGAAGCCACTGAATCCATACTCAGTGTTGGAATACAAGGGAATACTTGCTTTGCTCCCATTCGGCTTGTGTTAGACAATCAGACTGTAGCTTCTAATGACTACTCAGTCTTTAACAGTTTACATATTATTTCCTCAGCAGTTCTCAGCAGTAGCCGCTGTGCTTTTTATAATACCACAGAAGTTACTGTTCAATCTGCTGGTATTTCAGAATAAAATCCAGACTACTTAACTGTAAAAACTCATGATGTGACTCCACCCACGTCAATCTTTTCAAAACATAATGGCAAGATAATCTGCTACAGATTTCCCTATGCTGCTCACAGCTTTTATCTGTTTATCAGTTTACTAGTTCTTTTGACTTTTTACGTCACAGAGTTATTAAAAAGACTGACCTTAAAAAAAGAAAAAAAAAAAATCAGGAAAATTAAGTTAATGCTCATGAAAATGCAACACAAAATCTTTGGGTGTGCAGTACTTTGTAGGCTCCCAGTAACACCTGCAACACTGGGAGCACCTGTTAGATGACTATGTTCACTTGTCTTCATAATAACACTCACTCAAATATCACTGATTCTAGCAGAACAGCTAATTTAGTTTACTTTTGTTACTTCTAATACATGAAAGTTCCATTTCACTTCTGCTAATCCTAAAGGAAAATTACAACCAAACAGAAAAATCATTAAATATTTCCTTTGTTTGAAAAAACTGAAAGGTGTGCAACTATTCACCAGATGATAGCAATGAGGAGCAGGAAAATACAGGTCTAGTTTGTCACTATTTATTAGCCTCACAGCAAGAATAGGTAGACCCGAGTGGTTTATTTTTAAGGCTCACTATCAATCACAGGAAGCTGAGGTAGCTCTGAACCTACTGCATGCTAACATAGGTTATGAAATAGTTATGTAGGAACTGTGCCTATTTGAACAAAACCACGTATTTGTCTTCATATAGTAAAGGAGTAATACATAAACTGTGTAGTGTAAAAATGATAAAAATAAAATAAATATAAAAACCATTAAAGTTAAGTTAGAGCATACCAAGCTCCAATGCAAATCACCTTTGTGAGGCATCAAGGAAGAAACAGCTTTTTTTATCTGTCAGGCTGTAAAAAGTGGAAGAGGTGCCTTAAGTGCCAGATGGGGACGGGGCACTGCCCACCAGGGGTAAGAGGTGGGGACAGAGGTGAAGGAGGCAGAGAGATCTACAGCCAGTTCCTCAAAACTTTACTGAACACCTTCAGCCCCTCATTCGCAGGGCCTAAAACTCCTTTGGGCCCTCCCTGACATGCCAAGTCAAGGAAATGAGCACCCTGGAGTACTCAGTCTCCTCCCAGCCTCTTTTATTTCTCTTGATAATTCCCGCATTACAGCTACATCGCCAATGTGGATCAAAGTTTGTCCCAGTTGTGTACTAGCCTCTCCTTTCATCTCTCACACACACTTTTTTCTGGGAAAGAGCCAAGTGTGAAAGCCAGCAAAGAGCTACCCAGTCTAGCTGTAACTTAGTTGAGCATAAAACAAATACCAGCTATTACTCTAAATATGTATGAGTTTATATGAACTAAAGCAACAGGAAAAACTGTTAAAGGATCACAAGAAAAAAAGTGAAGGAAGTTGTTTTGGTGGTACAGACCAGACACAGAAACAGACATTGGAAAGATACCTATGGATGTCCCAGTATCAGTGCAGTGCAGTGATACCCAAGTTACCTTTAGAGATGGTATCACAGATACCTCACTGCAGTAGTGCAGAGCTCTGGAGTCAGGAGTGCTGGCGTACCACATGCCATAGCCACAACCAAACCAAATCTCTCTAGAAAACAGGGCGGTAAACACCCAGTTTTTCTCCACAAAATCCTCTAATAACATACATGTATTTGGGCTAACTTGTCTGTGTCTTTTCTGTGTTCATTTTGTTGGGTTTGTTGCTCTTGTCACAGAAGTTTAAAAAAAAAAAGACAAAATTGAAGATTACTACATGGTTAGGATTTGCCTTCTCTTTTACTGGTGGCTTTGGACCACTTAATGTTGGAAGAAACCTGTGAAGGAAACTAATGAGTAACTATGTTTTTTATTTCTTTTTGGTTTAAATTTGAAGTATATTTATTGGTTTACCACTTTTCAGTATACTCCCCTCACCTGATGGTATTTGCCAGACATAAATTCCTTAAACATAGGGAAGAAAATGGAAAATGTTTGGACAAAACTGAAGGTGGAGACCTAGCCATACACTTCACTGCAACAGTTCTAATGAAAATCCACAGGAAGGCTGTTTACCTTATACTCAGAGACTTCAACAGGTATTTATAGTAACACTTTCTCAGCAAAAGACTACAGAACAGTTCTGATACTGATACTTAGAATAGGTTGCATAAAACCACTCTAATTTACCTAGAATGAAACATATATGAAATAATATATGTAGCAGAAAACTGGAACCCCATATAAAATATGCGTAGGTTTTTTTACCATGCGTTTGAACTTTTCAGTCCCTCCCCCTATTCTTTTACCCACTTGTGAGAATTATCTGTCCATCTGCACACACATATACAGGCACCAATGTAATTGACACGTTTCAATGTTTTGTGTCACCTTCTCCATCATGCATTACGGTTAACCTGAAAACCAAGAAAGTTTTAGCTCTAATGATCACTTGTTTTTCTCTGTTGTTCTGAAGGCTGCAATTCGCTAAAATGGTGCAAAATTATTGTTAAAAGCAAAATACATCCTTGTCTCAGCCACGTGCAGAAAACATTATGTCTCCACAGACTACGTTACACATCCAAGTTCCTGTAATAACAGCACAGGGGAAAACATTTAATTTCAACCTGAAATTCCTCCATATTTATTTTTTTCAAGTTTGATTAATGAAGTGCCATAATCCCTGAAGGCTGGGGCGGGGTCTAAAATGTGAAATTATTAATTAATCTAATACATTTATATTTGATCTGAATTAAATTTACACTCACTGGCAGAGTAACTTTAAAAGCGCCTGACGGTATGAAACCAACAGTCTAAGGAGCGTACCAACAGGTCTTTTCTGTTGGTTCGAAGGAAAATCCAATGGGCTTGCAAAATTAGTAACTAACTATGTTAAACACAGACTTTCAACAGAGTCACAACTACACAAAACAAACCGCTGTAATGCATTATCCTTGAGACTACACATTGACACCATACTTAGTATGAAATCATACAGAATATAAACATTTTAATAGCTACTCCTTTAACTATGAACTGGTTTGTTTTAAAAATGGTTAATTAGCCAATGTATTAATTTTTTCAACTCGCAGTGATACATGATCAATGCTATACTATGTCTAGTAGACTAGATGAGACTGCCATCCACTGAAAAGTTGTTTTTTGAGAAACTACATTTAACGTGTCTCCTCAGTTAATATTAGTTACAGATGAAGAAAATTTTAGATTCCACACAAATCATTAAATCAAGCATTTAATGTCTTTCTCTCCATAATAAAGGAGAAAAAAAAGAAGTTAAATGAGAGTGAAAACTAGATATAAAAAATTTAGACTTTATCCTGGTGATGGAGTATTTGAAAGCATTAACTCCATTTTTACTGCTGGAAGTTACTGAAGGAAAACAAAGTACAGAATGATACTCTGATTATATTCTAGGCTCATGTCTATACTCCTCAGTTATATCACTTTTGTCTTTCAACTTTTAAAATCCAGCATGAATAAAAAGTTGTTCTTTATTTTCTATTCTGGAGTACAGATTCACTTTTTGTCACTAAAAGGTGACAGGTTTGTTTTGAATTCAGCTAAGTAATTAGCTACAACAGGATGTGCATTAATGTAGTATAGTAGGGTACAGTATAGCATAGGATAAAACACTAATCCTGCATTCATAGAGGAAGGAAGGTCTCCAGCCTCGCACTTCATACTACACTCAAGACCATAGACGGACAGCTAACAAATAAAAGGCTCGATGTTACTGTTCTAAGTGAAAGGTAACTTGTTATTTAGGAACATGGTTAACTATATAACAGCACAAAACAGATGCATTCCCTTTATCAGTAAAAAAAAAATCCTTTTCACTCCTACAGTGTTTTGTTGTTCTTGCACAAAGTAAATCGTCATCAAATGGCCCAAGAGCTAAAAGCAATTAACAAGTGAAGGCGTGAAGCTTAGTACCCCTAAATACTAAAGACCAAATACTGCTTTGGTCTTTAAAGTGGATGCAGATTTAATGCCTTGATTTATTGTCTGAGTACTAAAAAGAACACTTTAGCACAACAGCCAGGTCCTAAATAATGCAAGCCCTCCATAAATACGTGTTTTGCTTAGCCACTAGTTTGATGACTAGTTAGGGTCATATCAAGAACTCTCTCCCCTAAAATGATAAAATGGAATCTTAGAAGAATCTGCTACTTACTTTAACAGATGTGTGCCTCTAAATAAAGAGAATATGGGGCTTTCCTCATAGGCTCTGGCAGAAATTAAAAGAAAAATCTCACATGCTGGAGCAGGTTTTACTGTGGGTATCTCTGCTAACGTTGAAATCTGAAAGGTTAGCTTCATCATTTAGCTACAACTAGCTATCACAAGACTTACCTCCACCATTTTTCTGACACAGATATGGGAATCGCCACACATTCCCCAATCCCACAGAAAATCCAACTTGTGCCAGAATATATTGGAGTTTGCTGTTCCAAGCAGGTCTTTCATCTTCTACATCTGAGCCTTCTTCAACATCTACATCTTTTTCTTCCTGATCATCAACCATAAGTTCACTCTTCTTAAAGGCATCATCTGAAGAGTCTTCATTAGAAAGAAGGTCCTTAACTGACTCAATGACCTCATCATCTAGTTCTCTTTTCACTACCTTGCTGTTCTTAGGCATTTGTAATATCAGAAAAACAGTAAGGAAGTCAAGTTCAGCTGAGACGGATGGACAAGCGCTGAAGAAAGGTCTCCCTCTGCTTGGTCAAATATACTGAAGAAACCAACTGAAGATGATGCCTGATGAGTCCTTGATACCCGGGAATCAAGAGTAAGGACTTCAGTTTCTGAACATTTGTTCTACTGAAAGTATCTGTGGGGAAAAAAAAAAAAACAACAAACAACAAAAAAGGGTATTATACTACTATGCAGAAGAAACTTAATTTAGAAATCACGTGCTTTGGTTTACCCATTTCTGCTTATCTCAATGATTTGACAAGAGGAGAAAAAGAGAAGAAAGGGATATTAAACCACTTCCAAATTGTAGGAATTAAGTCCACTGTTTGGTATTAAACATTTATGTAGAATACATTTCTTGCTGAGGGGTTTTTTTTTTGGTTTTGGGTTCGTTGGTTTTTTTTATTTCCTAAAGACTAGTAGGATAATTGCTCATATTTTGACAGCATAACAAGATTCTTCTTATCAGGCATAATGGGGTATGCACTTCACATAAAATTTAGGAGCCCAATTCCATTACTTCCTGACTTAACAGCTGTACTTGAATTTATTAAAAATATATTTTAAACAAAGTAGATTAAGTTTTTCAGAACATTCCAGAAAGTCACATAGCAATTAAAATTTTGGTATACAGGATGCATCTAGTGCTTCAAAAGCAAGGGTGACTTATTTTCCTGTATTCTTCATCAAGCAATACATAATCACAATCATGTTTTCAAAGGAGAGAGGCTCATCTCTTACAAGCTTTGATGCTTTAGATAGTTCCTTAAAAATAGGAAATAATTAAGCATATCTGAAACACCTGAAAAGCTCTTACCAAATCCATTTAAAAAGCCTGCTGTTTCAAACATGTATGTACAGACACAAAAATACCTGCATTTGAATATGTGTTTTCCTTTGACACAATGAATCATTTAAAAAGACAGATAGACTCGCTTGCAGCTGCCACACTGAAGGTAACCGTAAGATTTTGGGGAGGAATGTTTTTTGAGAAATTCTTCACTAATCACATGGGATAAAACTAGTATGTGCAAAGCCATCTGCACAATTAAGAGTCTTAAAAGGGATTTAGATTATGTGTTAAGCTTCGTGAAAACACTAAAGAGGGAATACAGGAGGAGTCTAATCAAGAACTGCTAACTGATGAGAATCGGGAATTACTCCGGGATACACGACAACTTTAAGCATTTGCTTATGGACTTGCTGCAGCATCTGGTCCATAGGACGAAGGCTGCATCATCATGCTCTGATGAACTCGCAGGTAGCACAGAACTGCAAGGTATTACTGAACCGTCAGCACAGTAATTGAGAGATCAAGCACCTCATGTCTGCTTCAGTAACAGACCAGAAGGAAAGACATTAAGCCACTGGAACCCAGCCCACAGCTTATCAAGATGAGACTTCACAACAGAACTACAACCTCTTGCACCAGAAGTACTATCGCCAACCTCATGGCCGACAGGACAGTTACCTTTTTCAATAGTTTCCAAGGATTTGGAAGTTGAACTTCACTCCAGTTGCCTACTAAACTCTATTGTAACCTCTTTTCATTCATTCATTCCCTAGACTCCTGTCACTGCCTTCACACTTTCCCTCTCCCTCCTGTTACTGCCTCTTCTCAGCAACTCCGGCTCTGGCAGCCAAATTTTTTAAGCACTTAAGTAGAGCCTACTGGCTTGTGATCTGCTTCACAGTCACCACTGTCGCTGGAAGGGTTCAGGGACCTAGAAACCTTCCTTCTGACATGTGGTAGAACTAGTATCAGGCTCTGTTTTGACTGATATCAGTTCTTAANAAAAAAAAAAAAAAAAAAACACAAGTGTATGAGCTATACACAGAACAGTATAGTGGGGAAAGAGGTAAGACAACAGAGAAACCCTAATACTGTATCCTGTATATCTGGGCTTAATGAATGTCTGCTCAAGCCTCTTTTTATCTGTTTTGTCTTTTAGGCTGTAAAGTCTTCAAAGGACTACATCCTCTTCTGCTCCATGTATGGTTCAGTAGCTCTTAGTTATGACTAAGATATTTAGATAGAACCAGAATGCAAACACCAGTAATAAAGCTGAAGCAGTGCTAATGGAGCTTTGGGACTATAAGCCACAGCATCCGGTACTTCAACAACTACTTTTAGTCACATTTCAAACTTTTCTTTTCCTTTTGTTCCACTGATGTAAATTAGTGCAGCTTGTCAGTTCCAGTAATTAGTAATAAGTTCAGGGAGTATGTTGAAATGAAACATTTTTCTCTCTATTTAATAGAACAGCTGCACAAGTGAAACTACATCAGTATTTGTCTGTAGGTCTGAAATTCTTCTCTAACTGTAATAAGCAAAAGATATTTCCAGTTAAAAAGGCATAAGCCATCTATCAGTATTTATTAAAATGTTTAAAAAGGTCATATCTGTATTAATTATTTTAGATACAGTAACTTGCAGGGCAGCAACATAATTTATCCAGAGTTCTCACAGATGAGTCAATTCCAACAGAAATTGCATCATTCTGTCCTGTCATGCATTAAACATTGCATTACCACACTTCAGAATAAACTGGGCTTGATACTTTTATTCCCAGCACAGTATCATATTAATTTCCCTTTCATTAACCTTACATTAAGCAGGATGTTATCAATTGCGCTGCCACTGTATAGACCTGCAATACTTGCAGAGCTTGAGAAAATGTGGGAGGCGTGCTCAGCAGACTGGTGCTTGGTCTAATGGTACTGGTTTTCTAACTGAATATGTATCATTGGCCAGACTGCATCAAGGATGCAGGACAGTCCTTCAGGGTACATCACAAATCCACAGGTGGTCGGTCTCCAACTGTCAGATTTAACAACTTGTTCTCTTTACTGAAGGGGTCAGTACTAAACCAAACGAGGAGTCCCACCTCACCAGACACTACCATCAGGTGCAAGTGTTCAAAGCGTGGTCCCAGTTGGTTTGTGCAAGGAGCCTGCCCTTCTGTGCTATCGACACTCCCAGAACACACTCTGAGACACACACAGAAGCCTCTCTCTTTGATCCAAATCATACCCACACAGAAGGCGGACACCAAACCGCTCAATCTGAGCTAGGTCTCGATATGAGTGTTCCTGACTGAAGACTGAATAGGGAGATATCTAATAACACTACTAAAAAGCACAGTTTGGCTAAACACGAACCACTGAACAAGCTCTTTTTTTAATATCACAGTACTGAACTTC
>RSEF01000001.1:51113594-51132181 GCA_003993805.1 Himantopus leucocephalus
AAAAAAAAAAAAAAAAAAAAAAAAGATGGGGACTTATGCTGGGGATAAGAAAAATGAAGTGAGAGATATATGGTACAAGAGAACAAAACAGTGAAAGGGAAGAAAGTTCGGGGGGTGGGGTGGGGGAAAGCAGCACTGAGCTAAACTGAAAAGTGATATAATTCTTTATAATATATAATTAACCTCTGGAATTCATTCCTACAGGAGGAATGGCACAGCCTATTAGTGAGGTTGAGAATGTAGCTGACTTTAAATGAATCAGACATTTACTTGAGTCATGGGACCATCCACAAAATTAACCATAGGCTATTCTTTTCTTTTTATTATTATTGTGACAAAGACAGAGTTTCACTGATTCAGAGCATAAGTAGCGACCCAAAAGTGAGACTTAAAAAATGCATTTCTTCTTAGGAAAGGTTATTCTTTTTCTTCAATATTTTTTAGACTTTTCCTAAAGTATGTGGTAGTGGCTACTTGCAGAGAGGAGATATTGGAATTTACAGACTCGCTGAATTTCTCTGTTTTGATAGCTTTTCTACTTACATGACATATTTTCCATAAATCACCTCTGAATGACTTATCTTAGCATGACTGTGGTGAACACCAGTCACCTCAGTCACTGTATTTGCAAAAACAGTCTTCACATCTAATAGCTAAAAAGAGCTCTGCAGAGCTAATAGTTCACATACCAATACTCTGGGGATGTGCTTAGATGTAAGTAGTTCCTTTAGGTTAAAAGTCACATCGTGCAGGGTGAAAGGGTAAGCTAGGACTGGAAATAAGTGTGTGAATTACTTCATGAATAGTCTCCTGGTATGAGAGAATGAAAGATTCAGCGGCTTCCTGCAACAGATAGGAAACCAATTTGAATAACAAGCTACAAGTGGAGGTGAACTCTGACAGGTGCATGTTTTGTTAGAGGCTGCCTTCTCTATTTTTTTTTATACAGCATAGTAGTAATAAAATAAGAAAAGAAAACACCTAAGATTTAAGCATACAGATTTTAAGTGCTGCCATTGGAATTTTTTATTTATCAGCCTGGAAATGAGAGAAGAGAGGTGGAAGCTGAGTAAAAATTTGAAGTCTGAAAATTAGAACAAAAGTGTGACAGAATTTCATTATTAGGTCAAATCTCATTTAATGGACAGGGAATTGATTCAGCTAACTCCAGTTTCATGCTCTTTAGCAGCCAGAGGTGTCCCTAGCACACTTGCAGCAATGTGCAGTGCCTCTCCATCCCACTGAATTGCAAGCAGACCACAAGACAAGTGAAAAGGCTGCGGTGTGGAGCAGTGAAGAGGTGCTAGCCCCACTGTGTTGGGCTACAGGCTCAAACAAGCTTCCAGACGGCACTCCACAGCTTCTGCCCACTGTTTGATATTATGAGATGGTCCTCTCCTGCCTGCCCCTTCCTACCACTGCTCTCTCCAGCATCTGATCCACTGAGGATGGAGGAAATAGGAGATATAGGAATCCACATCATCAGCTGCACTGTGTGACACAAGATAAAGACATTTTTCAATCGAAGGTACTGTGCCAGACAGCCAATGATGGACCTTAGCTCTGGCAAACACTTTAACAGTGTACTAACTTGGGTTTTATTTCAGCAAATGAAGCCATTTCCTGAGCCCCTGCTCTGCCTTGGTAAATTACTCTTGACTGAGCTTTCAGATAACAATATAATAAAACTCTCATAACTTTCTAATTGCAAGATTGTTGGGAGGTGGAAATGTCTCTAAATTAGTCCCATTAGTCTAAAATGGGGCTTAAATACGAATGTAAGGAAATAGTTGAATGGTGGAAAGGGCTGTCATCTTTTGATCACCCACCAGCAGGAGGAAAGCTGACAGAAAACAGTACTTCCTTCACTACAGCAGGAGGCTGAATCTCACTTATTGTGAGAGATATATATAAGTACTGATTATATAATTACTATATAGTGAGGAAACAGTACCCTGAATAATTTTTTTCCTTTTCTTTATAAGATCATTTATACACATTTTCAAAAATACCAAATTAAAATAAGTGGGAAACTTTATTTTACTGACTTGTTTGGGCTTCCTGTGCCTGCTAGTCCCATGTGTGCCACAGCTGTATGGCCTCGGACTGGGAAAACATTTATGTATGACACTTAGTCACTGAAGTTTGCCTTTTTTCATTAATTGCAAGGAGATAAGCATCACCATACATTCCATGTAACCAGAAGCAATGCAAAAAAGTTTCAAATGTTCTCTTTTCTCCTTTACTATCTAATAAAACTATTGCATACAACTGTAGTAGCCAGAGATTTATTTACTGGTTTCTGTGCTTTGGCATAGGCCTGAAGTAGATGTTCATAGAAATTATTCTTCCATTTGGTTACAAAGATCTAAAAATCAGCATCAGTTAAATGTTTGAATAATATAGTTTGAACATATGCTGTGCTACAGCAGTTTTCTACAGTCACTCTGAGCCATATTTTTGAGCTACAAATCCCAAAGGGGAGTAAACATTTTGTTTATGGGTGTCCACCCCATCTTTTGACAGTTGCAGGTAGCTGTTATTTCTGTCAGGCTGTAATGTCCCATCTCTTGTTGCCTTCAAGTCTCATATTTTTTCTTTCAAATCAAGTTGATGGCAAAACAGAAGAAATTAGGTTCGTTCTTATTTTGAAAAGGAGACCTCTACATTTTTCTCTATGCATTACTTATTGAACTTTACTGTGATTTAAGAAGCTTTTACATTATTAGCAAGTAGCAAATATCAAAGCTAGATTTAATCTCATCTACCTACACTGTACATGTTTTTGTCTGAGTTAGCCATTTGACTTCTGTTATTATCAATGAAAGGAAAGTTACTGTTAGAGCGAAATTTGTTTCAGCTTGATACATAAATCTAAACTAGGTCAGATGATTCATAATGCAGAAAAGCCTATTTTTCTTCACTGACTATAAAAGGATCCTAGATGGCTAACTCAGATGTAGACATTCAAAATAAATTGAAACCAATCCCACTTGCATCTGTATTTAACTATATATTCACATATATACCCATGCAGGCATTTGCTTTTGCTAGTGCAATCCAGTGCTGACCAACATTTCATGTCTCTGCAGTTAGAACATTATATTTCTTCACGATATTTACACAGTGAAAAGTAAATCCATTTTTGGCACATGTTTTTGCCAGTTCTATTCTCAAGAAATTGTGATGGTTTAGTGGTGGAGTTGGCTGAGTTAGGTTTATAGTTGGACTCAATGATCTTAAGGATCTTTTCCAACCTAAATGATTCTATGATTCTATGGCATTTATGATTTTAAAAGAATTGTTAGGGAAAGTAAGAAAAACCATCACTTATCTCGTGTAAATAAATGACTAGGAATTTGGCAGCTGCCAAATGTAAGCTCACATGTGTTGAAGTTTGAGGTGATTAAGACAGGAGAAATGTAAAACATTTCACTGGACAAATGAGAGGGATGATGCTTTTTCTGGCTGAGAATGTAGTCTACAAGATGCTAGTCTAAGTGTATTCTTCCTTTTGAGAATAATTCTTAATGTATGTAGTGAACCTAGTTATTAGCTTCAGTGTTCTACTGACAAGTGGCCCAGTGAGACCAACTCCTCTTTCCGTTTACAGGTCAGAAGGTTTATTCTGAAAGATCTTGACATAGGAAATTATATATTTTATTTTACTAATCTATTCCAAATGATTTCTTTACAAGTCCTGTGCTAAAGCCTTTGTTTTCAAATCAATAAAAGAGGGATACCAATACCTCCCATCCTAAAACACTTTGATAGCTATTATGCTATATGGGAATAGGACACTATAGCATAATGTGGGGATAATAAACTTAGGGTTTAAAAGATACAGCAGTATAATGTATCCATCTCATTCATACTGGTGCTTCTCAAGATGAAATACTCTGTAGATGGAGAATAATTAGTACAGGACATCAAATCATTACATCTAGCTCTTGATTACATGCTTCCTGTAAGTGCTTTAACTAGGCTAAGTATGAATAGGAAAAATCTCTAAAAGAGCTCAAAGATCTAGCTTGAGGAAAAGTGCCAATCAGTGCTAGCTCTCTGACAGACACTTAAAGAATAACATGTTCATCGTATAGGTACTTGCCTTATATTAAATTAGTTGTTGCAAATTAATTCAACAATAAGAGTAACAATAGGAACAATGAAACCAGAAAACTTCCTGCTCTTGCAAATCATTTTGGTATTGTCTTATTTTGTTTAGCCTCCAAAAAGCCTCCTGACAACATCTATGAGGTATGATCACAGTCACTTTGGAAAGATATAGGGAACTGACCCCACCATCAGCTCATTAGCAAATGACTAACTTGGACTACATTACCTACTGTCTCCTTGATGGATGCTGACACATCGTTGGAAGCAGAATAGAAATAAACCAGTCCAATTTAGAAACTCCTTCTTCATCATATTTCTTAATAAAAGGAACGTGATAAAACTGTATAAAACCCTTAAAAAAACTACTAAAAGACTGCCTGATTTGGGTCAATGTCCTGTGACTGCTGCAAGCTATCCTGTTTCAGACGTGAGGAGGTAAGACCAAAGCTAACAATATTTTTGGGGATTAAAACATAGCTGTCTCCAACCACATACTGCTAAGGATGTTGTCTGCTCCACTAGTGGCTGCTCATCTCATCCTAGCTCTGCTACATGAACTGAATTTCCACTCTGCAGTGACCCCAGTTCCATCTCAAACAACTGAAATGTATTCAGATTGAGGGTTCTGAATCTCCCATAGCAGCAAAAAGGCAAAGAATAAATGGTTCCCCATAAGATAAGTTTCCTTATTTTGTAGCACGGGAGGTCTTGAAGAATGTAAGAATAATGAAGCACTGGAGATCGTGAAGTCTCCACCACTGGAAATATTAAAAGCAGGTTCTAAAACTAACTGACAGGAATAACTTAAATACAATCAATTTTGCCTTTGGATGGATTTGATAGTTTCCAACAGCACTTTCTTTCATTCTGTGACTGGGGAGTAGCCAGACTTTGATGCCTAAGAAGGTTTCAGTCTGAAATATTTTATGACACGGGATCCCAATATTTTACACTTTAACATAATATGTACGCTAGCATTGTTGCTTATAATATTTTTTAATTTGTCAGTCCCAGGCAAATCATCTCCAAAAATGAGTGAAATTAAACCTTTTTTTTTCCTTATAGCTGAAGAGATAGTATGATTATTAGTACTGAGATTTGCAAACAAATCCTTTTGGATTTATAATGTATAAAGAACTTAAGGTTTACACATGTGCTGGCATGATATATGTGATTTTGAAAGAATTCATTAATGTCTATGGGCAATGACTGATTTAAAACTCATTCAGATCTAATGAAGTTTGTAACTTCTATGACCTATTATGTTGTGTGACCATAACAACAGCTGTGTGACATTAATCTGTCCATTATGCAATTGCCACATCAGCCTTTTCACAGACAAAAGTTTCTGCACTGGTATTTGACTGTGAAGCTAACAGCAATCTTGCTGCTGTTGTCATTGTTCTGCATTCTCACAGCTTTGACATAATACTAATAATCTCATTTATAAAGTTCTTTTCTTCCTTTGTCCTTTCAAAACGCTGAAGACATGACTCGCATGATAAATAATAAGAAAATAAAATTTCTCAAACTTCAGGAGAAAGGAGAAGTTTGTGTGCATGTGAGATAAACAGAATGACAATGATAATCCAGAAAATAGTGGGAGGAAGGACAGAGATGAAAGACCATGTAAACAGAAACAGAAACAGAATAAATTAGAACGTTTGTCTTAAGACAGTGAGAATCACAGAATAGATTTTGCTCTTCCATTATGTTGTTCACAATGCTTTGTTGTTCACTTATTTTTATGATGAGATTATACTGTACTGTATTGCAATGCATGAACTTCCATGAAGAAGTGCTAAAATATATAGTCAATGAATCAACGTTCTCATTACTTTTATGTATGTTGAGATATGACAAGAAATCTCATTTTTTAGTATCTTCTGTAGTTTGGAAATAGTAATAAACGGGATTTTATATCTATTCCCACGTAAGTGACTTTCCAAGAGATGGAGCTAACTGTAATCACAAATTGTCACTGCTTCTCATACACAGGTATTAGGCATTGTGGATCAAGATGATATCCCATACTGACTAGGATGGTTGCCTTCATTCCTGTCATCCATTTGAAGAACACTTAACAGTTTTAGTGACAACACTGACAGGTAAATGCTTTCCTAAAGTTTTAATCTTTGAAATTTTGATTGTCAGAAAAATGCTGAACAACGACAGTTTTCCACTAATGGAATGGAAAACAAAACAATGACTGAGTTTTGTTTTCATATGTTTTTGCTTGTTAGCATTGTTATTATTTCTATTACAGTATCTTCTTGAAACACAGATACATTCAAGACCTTTTTTTCAAGGTTCTGCACATTCTCAGGGTGAGGAATTGTCTTTTGCTCTAGAGACCTTACTGTGTAAAGTCTTATCTTTTCCTCCACTGTAATGCTTTAATTTAAATAGCTTTAGAGTCTCTGTCTGGACCCTGTCACACTGCTATAAAACTGAGTTATTGTGGTTTAGCTTATGCCTGAAAATTTGTATTTAAGAATTACATCTTTGTTATATCATTACAACTTTTCGTGTAGAAAGGATCTAAACAAGGGGGTGGGGGAGAAGAAGGAGAGTGTTAGGCAGGAGAGTTCGCCTGACTTGCCAGAGATCACTTTTGTTATATTTAGTCTGAAAGGGAAGCGCATGTTGGGTGAAGCGAGGCTGGTTGCAGTACAGTCGGAGCACAAGGCTGTCCGGTGGCTGCTGGGACCAGGAACCTCACAGGTCCCTCTGACGGCGCTGCAACAAATCAAAGTAATGTGAGACCAGGATGTGAAGATTGTTGATCCAATGCAGATCCCTTGCTTCTGGCAAAGGGACTACCTTTGCCCATCTACTAACCACCTACTCCTCTGGCACTTCACTGGGAGAAGTTGCCATCACTTTTGATTTCTGCTTTCACTGTTGCACTGATTAAGGAGTCCGCCTAGCACCAATCTTGAGTCTACCTTGTGCCAAAAAATAAGTGTGAAGATAATGAATCTTTTAAGAACGCATTTACTATGATTTCTTTTGTCAATAAATTTTGTCTTTTTGTCTTATATGTCACTGGTTAATTGGCTTTATTCCCAGCCCTCATAAATATAACAAAAGTCTCATCATATTTCGTATTTTCATAAAGCCACTGCAGCCGGAATTAAGAGATGGCAGGAGATCTTTACTTTAGAACATAAGCTTCAGGTTTTAATGGGCATTTACAAAACCTTGACAAAATGAAACAAATAATCTGTAAGATCTCAGAAAGCAAAGGGCTAGTAAAAAGAAATACAAACTATTTTTTTTTACTGTTCTATTTTTAAGCCAATCCTATGATTATCTGGGGTTTGACTCACTATTTTGGATGGCTGAAATTGGCAACGATGTCAAAATAGAAATCTTTCCAGTTTCAAAAGTAATGTTCTGGTTTCCAAAGTGTTTTCCAGGACAGTCTGTTTTGATCTTTACTCAAAATGTTTATTTGTTCATCTACTTCACTGTAGTATATAAACAGTAGCGAAATATACCATAGATGTTTTCCCATTCCTTTATTTTTCTGTATGATGAGATTACTAGATTTTGGTTAGAAATAATATTACCTGTGTCCCTTTTCTTAACAGATTGTCATTACTGCTGTGTAAGAATGGGAGAATTTTAAAAGATTTAGATGTTCTGTTGATGTGAATGCATTTGACATCTGGACTTTTGGTTGTTTAAAAGTTGCTGGCGGTTTTCATATGATCCCTTGGACAACAGGAATTTATCTTTGAAATAATTCTGCATCCAATTATCCATCCAATAAACTTTGCCGCCTTCTTGATGTTCCGTAATTTCCACACTTTAGTGAAAATATGTCCTAGTTTAACCAAAATCATCACACTACACTGGGCCACATATACATATATGGCATCTAAATGCAAGAGAATGATGAGAGATAAGACATCTTTCTCTTATCTTTTCTCTGCTGTATCCAAGATACTGATAGAATTGAGGGAGAGATAAGTGCAACATGTAAGCAGTGGGGAGGAGCGGCCTTACAGCGTTCAGCTGGCAGTGATGGTTACCATGGCAGAGACAATATAATTGTCTCAAGAAACTAGACATTTTATAGCAAAATAAGACAGATAAATTTAAATCACTTTCAGGAATGGTCTAGACATCAGGATATTCAGAGCAGGCGTGGAATTAGTTGCTTAGACAGANGATATTCAGAGCAGGCATGGAATTAGTTGCTTAGACAGAGCTTGCTCATAGCCATATGCAAAAGATCATATTTTAAGTCAGTCTGAGACAGTTAATAGCTGACCAAAGCACAGGACTTTCACCTTATATTGACCTGTAATGCTTCCTTTTCTTTCAGCTTATACTATTTTTTAACTACAGCAACAGACTGTCAATTGACCCGCACAGCGTATACCAGACCATGTCTGGGAACAAATGCCTATTTCTAAATGCCTGTGAAGCTTCTACATTGTTAATTGGAGTCAATTTACAGTCAATTTGTTCTTTTTATGAAATCAGAAAAAACTGTTTTGTGCCGGGATCTGCAGGAAGATCTATCCATCCATTGAGATTTTTAATACTTCATATGTTTTAATTAATACAAATCTTATTTTGTTCAACAAAAATAGTGAAAATTACTTAAAAAAAAATCTTGAAAGCATATATGCTTAAGTAAATAACAAATGGTTCAGCTCATTAACTGACTTCTCATGCATTTCCCATAGTAAATCATTGTCAGCAGATGTTTTTTGCCAACAGATAGATTAAAGTTAGAAAGGACAGTTTACATTTAAAAAGAACGCTATTCACAGCTACAGCTACATTTAGCTTTTTACAGAAAATGGGAATGGGAAGGTAGAAATGGAGGACAGGAACACTGAACTGCTTAATCTCACTTGGCTTTCTGCAGCAAGGGATTGCATCAATTGAAAAGAACGTCTCTGTACTTAATTTGTTTGAACTATATGTGACATTAAGTAGTTTGCACTATATGAAACCTCATGTTCAATGATGTCACTTTCAAAAAAGGACCTTTACAATACTTTCTTGATAAAAATAGCTGTGAAATCTCTACTGTAAAATAGGGTTACAAAGTCAGAGGATGTTAGTTTTGGAAGTATGTAATTATCAGTAGATTATTAATATTAAAAATGTGATTTGGTATACTATGAAGTCAACAATATAATGTCAAGTCTTGTTCTAATGAACACGGTTAGTTTTAGTTTAAAGTGGTAATATATTAATACGGCATGTTGTATCTTCAGTATCATTCATAATTCAACAAGCTAATAGCACCTTGCAGACGTAGTTATAATTGGCAAACAATTTTCTTGTCTAGATTTTACTTACAGATTTCATTGTAAAACAAAACTGCTTTTTAAAAATATAATGAAAGCAACTTTTGCTGGTGGTAGGCTAAAAGGCTACGACAAAAAGCTAGATGCATAGTACAAATTAAAAAATATTCCGAGATTTGGAATTTTTACATTGCATTATGTCATAAGGAAAAGCTTCTGAGCAGAATAGCTTGAGCAGAGCTAACCAGCAAGGAGACAAAAGCTGTCCTGGTTGGTATATGGGTGTGGCTTTCTGTTTTTTAGATAATATTGGTAATATTCCGGAATTATTTTTTTTTTTGTGAAATACTTTTTCTTTTTGGACCCAATATCAAGAGAAGAACATGTTGCGGCATGAGAATATTCTTTCCCTTAAAATAACACACTGGTGGTTATCTTTGCACAGGGGTTTCCTCTTGTAAATGCACTGAATTAGATCCTTATGTTCCATAGGAATACAGTTTCTTTAGCAGTTTCAATAACCACAAGCTGATAGACCAAGGCACTGAGTGTATATATATATATCTATATATCTATATATATATATATATCGTGTGCAGGTGNATCGTGTGCAGGTGCCCAGGCTCTGGCAAATGGGGGGCTGTGGGGGTCTCTGTGAGGAGCATCCAGGGCCACCCCGTGCCAGACACAGACAGTTCCAGCTGGCTCCAACCCACCCCCCACAGGGCAGAGCTGAGCCCCTCCGACATTGTGGAGGCGCCTCTGGGAAAAGATGCTGAAAAAAAGATGACAAACACTGAAAAAAAGGAAGAGCGAAGCAATAAGTGAAGGAGGGTCTCCATGGCGGGGGTGGGAACACCCTGAAGGGACCACTGCCCATGGAGGACCCTGATGTGAGCAGCTGTAAAGATGGCCCAGTGAGAAGGGGAAAATTACAAAGCAGAGGAAAATGTCCGCTGAAAGTACTGACGGAGAAATAGGCTGCCACCCTGAGAACTGTGAGCCTGGGAGCTAGGTCTTGGGACCAGAAACACCCTTGACTTGCTTAAGTACCTACAGCAAAAAGGAAAATAGAACTGGTTTGAATTCCTTCAAGAACTTGTAGCAAGCTATTCTCTTTTCCTCATTTATGCAGGATGTAACTGTTTGAACAGAGCTCAACACAGCTATAGATTCAACAAGGTAAGTCCTCCTACCAGATAGCAGAGAAAATAAAATAAACTTAGTTCCATCATCAGAATGAATTTGCTGTTATCAAAATAATCTTTAAGGTGATCATAGTCTCTGAAGGAATTTCATTCAGAAATGGTTTTGCACATGAAAACAAAACACACATTATTGCATGCAGGGCAATTACTTTGCCATTTTGTTTGGTGAATCACTGAGTTCAAGAGTTGTAAGAAATTCCACAGAATACTTTTACATTCCTCAGGGGAACACATGGGAAAAAAACTGCCTTGTGTCACATTTCCTCTTCAACCAGCCCTGGAGGATGTGACCTGTCTGAAAGGTTGACCAAGCACTCACAGCTGTGCTAATCGTTCTGTGTCTCGCTCTACTTCACTTTTACTTCACCTTGTTTGCAATGTATTTCAGAAGTGGAAGACTAGACCTAGGAGTAATCACGGTCAGAGAAAACAAATCAAAGGGTTTTTTTGTTTATAGAATAGAAGCATAGAATCATGGAATTGTCTAGGTTGGAAGGGACCTTTAAGATCATCAAGTCCAACCATTAACCATTATGTTTTCCTCCGGTTTATTTCACGTGAAAAAATTGAAGAATTGGAAATTTCAAGTAACTTCTTTAAAAGAGCATGATGTTAGCTCTCTAGAAGGAACTAGGACAATAAAAAAGCTTTAAGAAAGGCTAACTAGCACCAGAAAGAACTAATAAGTGTCAGTTTAATCGGTACAACTCTACACCATCTTTATATCTAATGCTGCAAAGAAGAGCAGAAAAAAGCAAAATTATGGCAGGAATTTAAAAAACAGTAACTCATGACAAGAAGTGAAATGTTTTTGACTTGTGGAAAATGGTCAGCCAAGGTGAGATTTGGGACAGTAATTAACTAAAGCAAGCAAGAAAATCAGAAACCAAAACTTCAAACATGGATGTATAATCCATGTGAAATGGATCTTAACTGAAATGCTTCTTATCTAATATTTTGGCACATCCAGGGTTCAGTAAATTGTTTGAACCCTTTGAAACTTCTCCTGTGCAGGATAAGGGCAGTTCAAATAGAGGAGAGTATTCTGTTACCACACAGATCATCAGACAGCAGTGGGTAGGTTTATTCAACATCAGTTTCTAAGTTCTAAGGAGAGAAATAAATAAAAAAAACCACCAAGTTTCCATGACTATCTTAATCAGAAAGTCAATTCATTGCTAGGTTTCAACTATTGCTTTCTTATTCTAGATACAATTTAGGAAATCTTGCTATTTTCCCCCTTAAGACATGAAGTCATTTCCTGACTTTTGGAAAAACTTTTCGTTCTGACTTACCACAAAAATGCTGTTGTGTGGCCGTCAAAAATCTAACCATATGTGTTCAATCACAATTTCCAAGTGATATCTTTGCTACTTGTGATTTAACTGCTTTCCCAAATAGATCCAAATACGCTTATATATGCATGGAACTGTGTGATCCAGGTGGTAAGTCATCTTATTATTTACCATATGATGTTTCTGCAAAAATCCCACAACATTATTCAGATTCTGGAGCTGCTGGAAAAGTTTTATATATGATGCTTGTAACTCTGCACATTGAAAGAAAATTCTTTACTAGTCATGAATATGGGATTTGATTATATTTTATTCGCTTTTTTTTTCTTGTTTCATCTTTTAGTATGTGATAACTCAAGCTTAAAATACCACTTGAGAAATTAATAGAATTAATTCATGGAAGACATTAATAAAAAATCAAATAAGGAAAAAATCAAATATTACTTATAGCATACATAAAGAATTAAAACTCCTGTGTTGTAGACATGACTATGAAATAGAAATGGCAATAATGAAAAAGAGAGATAACCGACACAGTCCCTCAAACTGGAATTATAGCTCAATCATTTTACTGAGATTTCTTCCTAAATACATCTCTGTAGATCAAGACTTCATATGTGCACATAAAAATCAGACTCATAGATATGGATTCAAGTTCATAGAAAATACAATGTCAAACCTTCAGAAACTATGAGTTATATACTTTTACAGTGAAGTGTGACCAAGAATTATTAAATTGTGATTCTTTATGAAAGCAAGACAAGGGACCATCCTATAGGATAGATTTAATAATTATGAAAATTACCCTGGCATATGTAGATATCAAGCTACGTTCCATAAGAAAATCATAAACCTCAGTAGAAATGAAAAACCAACCAACCAACCAAACAAAAAAACCCCAAACCCACAAACTCAGAACTGAAAACTAAACTATGCTATCCAAGGTTAATCACTCAGGCATTGACTAACATTTGAAAGTTTTAAGCAAGCAGCAAAGCTAGCTCCCTTAAAAATGATCTAATAAAAATATTATCTTAACCTATAATTTTGCCTAGCCTTTTAAATGTATGTCATAGAAAGGAAATGAAGGCAAAATATAGGTTGGGGGCTTTTTAATATATTTTTGGTCAAGAAAACTTACTTTCCATTCAGTCAAGTGAAACAAAAATGGAAAAAAAGTCATCACAGTAATTTGTTCCAATGTATTCAGTACTCTAGATGAAAGATAAAATGCTAGCATTTTTAGAGACATGGATGTAGGAAACAATAAAAACATTTCCTTCCAGCTGCATATCAGTATTTAAGTAACAGCTTAGAAGTTATAATGAGCTGTATTCAATCAAACTCCCTTGACCTAGCAGGAGAGGTATCAAAGCAAAATTGATACCCTCTGTTGAAGTAAAAGAAATGTCAAGTCAGAGCACTGCAGTTAAAAACCCATAATACACTCCCAAGCATATCTGAGAAACTTCAGACTTGCACTTACGTTTTTGAGATGAGAATCTGCGACACTTAGCCGACTGCAGGTGCAAAATGTAAAAGTATTAGGTCAAAAGTTAAATGGCTTAAATGTTAAATTGCTTCTTAGATCTTTAGTAATGTTACAAAACATTAGGATTCTTTGTATGCTAGTGAAACTGATCCTAGGTGTTAGGTTTTGCTTGGATCTAATCTAAATTCCTCTGCATCTTAGCAGAAAATATAAACCCAGTCTGATAGAAAAAGTCTGTTGGAGTTTTTTTCTTTCTTCTTTTTTTTTTTGTTTATGAATGCCAGTGTTTTTCATATTGACTAGATACAAAAATAGATAGTTATTAAAAGTTATTATTATTAAAAATGAAAGTTATTTTATAATGTAAAAAAATACACTATAACATGATAACATATTTTGTTACCATCACATTAAGTCGTGAAACACTTGTGATATTTCTGGTTCAAATCAAACCAAAAGGATAAACTGAGAACTTCTATAGGTGTTTCAAGGTTGCTTATCTCAAACTAGATTCTGAGCTGTTTTACCCCTATGCAGAAAATTGCATTAATCTTGAAATTGATCACAGGTGAATTTTTTTTTTTTTCTTGACTTGAAAAGTCAAGATTTCTATACTTTCCTATGTACCATTAATCAGGTAAAAGGGTGTGGATCTNATTCTGAGCTGTTTTACCCCTATGCAGAAAATTCCATTAATCTTGAAATTGATCACAGGTGAATTTTTTTTTTTTTTACTTGAAAAGTCAAGATTTCTATACTTTCCTATGTACCATTAATCAGGTAAAAGGGTGTGGATCTCAGGCTTAAAATCTCACGCTACATGCAAATGATCTACTTTTTTCTACACAGCTACAGCACTTTTCAGCCTGCAGCTTCAGTTTAAAGTCACCATTAAACTTAGCAATAACAACATTTAATTAAAATGAAGATCCACAGAACTGTATGTCTTATAGATTCACACACTGGTTTGACAGCTAAAGCAAAAGGTGTATATAGAAGGTAAACACAATAAAACCAGTAAATATTAACTAGTCACCTTATTAATGACTGTATGAAGCAGTGAATACTCTAACAATTTCAAAAGTGTTAAGATCAACATTGCTTTCCCCTGTTGCTAAAAATTCATTTAATTTCACAGAATATTACATATTAGTTTTTGTTTTGGCGATGTGTCAGTTTTTAGAGTCAGTTTCCTTCTAATCTATTAACTGTAGGTTCAGTGGACCACACGTGAAAATCTCTGCTTGTCCACTGTATTTATTAAAAAAAGAAGAGCAGAGCCAGGATGAAGGTGTCAAAGGCTCTTACAGCCCAACTTCACTGCACCTTACTATAATACGTGAGAAAATTATGTTTACACCATGACTGGAAAGCATGGTCCAACAGGAAGAGATTCATAAAGCAAAATGGTTGTGGCTGAGGGCCTGGCATCCACGCTATGTGCATGGGGGGGACATAGGCACAGGGGACAGAGGGTGTATAGTGAACTACTAATGGGTTGGCTGTGGTAGGCAGCCAAGCCCCACACGGCCACTTGCTCACTTCCCTGCAGCAGGAAGTGGGACAGAATCAGAAGGGTAAAAGTGAGAAAACTCATGGGTAGAGTTAAAGATGATTTAATAGGTAAAGAAAAATCTGTGCACGCAAGCAAAGCAAAATAAGGAATTCATTTACTACTTCCCATTGACAGACAGGTGTTTCGCCATTTCCAGGAAAGCGGGGCCTCATCACATGTAATGGTTACCTGGGAAGAGACATGCCATTACTCTGAACGTCCCTCCTTCGTCCTTCCTCCTTCTTCCCCACAGCTTTTATTGCTGATCATGACATTGCATAGTATGAAGCATCTCTTTGGTCAGTTTGGGTCATCTGTCTGGTTATGTCCGCTCCCAACCTATTGCGTAACTCCAATTTATTCAGTGGAGGGCCAGAGAAACAGAGAAGGCCTTGATGCTCTGAAAACACTGTTCAGCGATAGCTAGAACTTCAGTGTATCATCAGTATTGTTTTGGTCAAAAATCTAAAATACAGCACCATATGAGCTGCTATGAAGAAAATTAACTCTATCCAAGCCAGTACAACTACACGTCTTGTGGGGACTGATTGTCCATTAGCCCCTGCAATGTATCTTCAGGTTTAACTTAATTGAACAGAAATACAACTTGTGCACCCTGAGACCACTCTTCAGTGTGCCAAAGCCTGGATAAAGGGTTTGTTTCAAGAGCAAAATTTTCAAACTAAAATACTAATGTGGATGTACCTGATGTGGCCACACAGGAACAAATTACTAAAGAAGAACAGAGCCATACAGAGCTTTGAAAGTTGCAATAAATATTTTTTACTTAAGGCATGGAGAAGGCAGTGGAAGAATTCAGAGACTGAGTGATATGTTGAAGTCTGTGTCCAGGGAGAAATGGCGTGTAGTGAATACAGTGATGATCAACGAGACTTGTCATAACCTCACAAAGGTTACAGGGATCAAGCCACATGATCCAGACAAAAAAGCAGGCATGTCCAGTAGCAAGAAGAAAAGTACTGGCACGTAATCATTGGGAATGCCTTATTCCAAACATCAGTTCTGTTCCCTGCAATTTAAGCAAAATACCAACAGGCATCACAGAAGATGCTGCAAGACATTGCCTTGTTTTGGTGGCTGCTAAGAAAACGATTCCTTCCTACATGTTAAGGATAAACAGATATTAAGCTGATATTAAGCTAATCCTTAAACTGGGACTGAGAGAATATATATTTCTTCTGAGCTGAAAATAATAACAGTTGAATACCTATGTCAAAGATGTTCAGGCAAGTGACAAATGCAAAATCATTATAATTACTGGAGGATCAGAAAGTCATCATTCAAGGTCCATTAACATAGGACAGGAAATCTTTCAGAAGATCTCTTGGCAGTAATTTGCAAAAACATCTGTGTTCTACAGAGTAGGGATTTTTTCCTAAAAACAAGATGTGTAAAATAGCTGCTTCTATTTGTGAATTCTCTTGAAGTTGTTAATCTTGTGATTACGACAATTCAGATGATGAGAAGATGCATAAGACACTACAGAGTTAGGTTCATTTCAGGTGCTGAATAAGTAGTAGACATATATGACCTCCTAAAAAACATCCATTGTGCATCAAAAGAGGCTACAAAAAGACTAAAACATAGGACATATGTACATTTCTTTCAGAATAAACTTTTCTTTTGTCTCACAGTAAACCTCCACGGCCTTTATAGAGAATTTTATCTTAATTTCATACGTTCTTCTTGTTGTTTACATCAAGTGAATTATGTTCAGTAAAACCAGAAAAATCTGATAAAGTAACAAAATAATGAGAATATGGGACAAAACATAATATACCTGGCTATATACAATAAAATTTTTAATATCATGATGTACAAGAGACTAATTGGCAGCCAAGTACCAGTGCTTTTTCCTTTTCAGAGGATTAATGGCTGTCTGGTATATTATACTCCTGTTAGGAAGTACTACAGTACCTGAGAATAGAATAAATTTGGGAGTGAAGGGAAATAACTAATGGAATACTGAAAAAGGCTTCTGCTACGTAGATAGGCAAATTCATTTTTAATTTTTAACCCACTTGAAAATCCTGGGCTTGAAATGTCAGCTCAGGCTTGAGTGATTGGGTTTGTGCTCTTCTAAGGGAAGAGTGAGATAAAAGGAGAAATGACAGATAAAAAGCTAGGGAAAAATATGCAGTGAGAGCTGGAAGAGATAGTAGGCATAGTAAAGTAATGATATGGATGAATTTTAAAGGTTTATAAAAGAAAAAATTCTGCACAGAATAGTATTTGTAGGGAAAGCATTAGGCTCCCCCCAAACAGAGACTGAAGTTAGTTATTTACTTTCTCACCTCTGTCTCACCTTTCCTCCAACTAAATCAAGCCACTTTTCCAGACAGTTTTGAAGGCAGCACATGGGAGATGTATTTAAACAGAGTCTCACACAAAGCAAGCATCCTTCATTGTATAGCTCTTTCCACCATTGAGTAAGGACATCTGGGTAGTTACTGTTGGCTTATGCAACTTATCCTCCTGTCATAATTTTTTTTTGTGTTCAAATCTTGGCATTTTTTTTCTTAATTGAAAAAGAAATTGTACTGTTGCAACCTAACCAGCTTGCACATGTGAAGTGGACTATGTGATAGCATCTTTGGCTATGTTTGGGGAAAGAAGTCACCGAGATAGTAATTAAGTCTGTAATTCTTGCCCATAAGTGGCAAGGAGCAAGGGGTACATGGGGTTACTGACCATATATACCCCACATGTGCATGCTGCTTTGTGTTGCTTGCTCTCAGGGGACAGGAAGGAAAATCTGATGCCCAAGAGAAGGAGAAGTGAGAGCCAAGGGTGACAGCAAGGCAGGCAGGGCAGACAATTCCTTGACAGGACTGCCAACAAACAATGCCAAAGTAAGAGCAGACGAGGCCCAGCGACAATAACCAGCTTCAGCCAAGAGTCCAGTGAGTGCCAGGCAATTCCTTGGGAATGAGACAGGTATAAGGTTGAGCCAGGATGTCACGTCAGCAGTCAGAAACAGCCAAGCCAAGCATAGGCACACCTGAAACATGCCTCATGTTGTAGGTATGGACCAAGTGCCAGGACCTGAACTTAAAATGCAGTTCTCAAATGAAGAGGGTAAAACCCTAATGAGCCACAGGTCTTTCTCACACAGCAGTCTGGTGTAGGGTTTCACAGCTGCACCACCGTAGGCAGCTGGCAGGGAAGACATTCCAGAGACTGGTGGTGTGCTCGGCTCTCTGGTGCTTGCTCGTATCGTTGAAAGTTAAATTAAAGCCCAAGGTTTATTGTATCCACTCCTGTTTTACAGTCATGTAGGAAGCTACTCCTACTCTCTTGAAAGTTAATAATTGTCAGAAATTATGGGACAGAATTTCTGATAAGAGGTAGAAAAGTTCTTCCACATTCCTTACATGTCTATGGAAAATATATCTTAGAACATCTTAGAAAAAAGAACCATGGGCAACAGCATAGGGAGGTGCGCTACACCTATAGTTCAGGTTGTTCTTACATTTCAGTTTTGTAGCTTCTAACACACTCCAGGCTTTGTACCTACTTTGATTTTGGGTCTCTCTGATCCTAGTATAGCATAGAGAGTTTATAAAATTGTTCAACAGCTTCCTTTTTTTGTTCTTTCTTATTTTTTTCCTTAAAAAAAAAAAA
>RSEF01000001.1:51132191-51147974 GCA_003993805.1 Himantopus leucocephalus
TTTGTAATGAAGATTTGAAGCAGCCAGCCATAATAATGTGTAAATGTTTTGAACAAAATCATCAGTACCTGCTAGGATAAGCCTCAGATTAAGTTTCTCATAACATCTGGCCAAGAAACACAGTACAAGATCATTTAGAAAGAAAGTGCTAATCTAGTGCAGTGTTTACTTTCATGGGGCATCTGATACATAGTTCTGTCATCAAGAAAAATGGATATTAAAATAATCAGAATTTAGATATGACTAAGTTTGGCTTATTTAAACTTCAGGTTGATTAACATGGGAATGTAAAAATGAGATATGCAAAGTGACTGATACAGTGGGTTCCATCAAAAACTCAACAGCTATTCCCTCAGGGGCCACATTATTTTCCAATAGCTGGAAGAATATAATCCTTAATAAGAAAGGTGATTAAAGTTTCAGCATTCTGCTGTTTTAGTTTCAGGGAAACTAAGATGAAATCAAGACTGGGTCTTATTTCTGTCATGGTTATGGCATCATTAGGAGTCTGTCCGTTAGTTCCAGGATCACTGACTCAGACATCCTGCTGTCTGTATCAGACTGAAGTGTTTGGCTGGAATCTAAATCCACCACCTACATTAGAAATAAGTATTCTATGGCTGCAGTAAGTGAGAAAACAAATAAAGTGTTTTTTGGGCTGGGGGCAGGGTTACTGGGATACCCACATTAAGAACAGAATTTTACTGGTATCTCAGATTAACAGGCAAACATGTGAAAATCTAGTGGATGTGTAATGCTTGCCATGGTCTTGTTTTTATCTCCCCCCTCTTTTAAATTTAAACTATCTCCACTTGGCTAGAATGGGAAGCAGAAGTGCTGAAATATCTAATCTTGTAAGACTTCCAGCCCAGCTGTGGAGAATGAAGTGGCTTTAGATACTTGGAATACAGTTCAAAAGAGCATCCACAGTTTTTGGTGTTTGTCCAAGCATTGAGATGCTTTGTGGCTTACCCATCACTCTTTCTAATGTATTAGAAAGTAAACATACTCTGTCAATGCGTAAAAATGATATGAAAGTAAATCTGCTCCTGACCTTGTTGTCCACTTGCAGGCTTGACTTTGACTGACTTCAGTGGGAGTTTCACATAGGGAATGGCTTCATGGTTAAACATCTGTACTGCAAATGAGATAATATGTATTAATGTGTGTGTTTTCTCTCTGGAATCAATTACAAGTGAGAAAAGAAAACTGTGAATATAATAACTTTCCCATGGACTGAGACTGTACAGCTACTACCATTCTTCTGTGCAATGCAATTCTAGAAGTAAGCATAGCAGAAAAAATGCAAAATTAAAAGACACGGGCAAAAAAAGCATGCCCTTTTTCATATGATATTTGAAACTAGAGGAAGGGGCAAGGGATACAAAAAGCTTTTTCTTCCTTCAGTCACAGAACCTGTTAGAGGAGCTGAGAACAGTACTCTTAGACTGCCCTAGAAACAACCTGTAAGAAAAACTAGCCAGCTTGTGAAAAACAGCGAGGCAGGCTTTCTCTGTCTGGTGCAGTGGAAGACAAATGACCTCTTTCATCCTCATGCCATGCATATAATGAAAATTTAGCACCAAGAAAGGTCTTTGTTGTGGATGTTATTGCTCTTTGCAAAAGTGGCCCCAAGACAATGTTAAAGGATTGTTTTCCATGAAGGATCCAGAGTCAGCAGCTACCACATTTGGAAGGACCAAATTTTTACTTCCAGAGAGGAAACGCCTGAACTCTTGTAGGCTTTACAGACCACAGAGTGGTTCAATTCAGTGCAGTGTACTTCCCCCAGCACTCTGCACAGAATCTCTCTCTTATTCCATGATTCCCAGTCTGAAGGAGGTGCCTTACTTGGTAGGCTGGGGGAGAAGAACTGCATGCCGGAGGGGGGTGAAAAGCAGGGAGGCAACTCTTAAGTCACCCAGCGCTAGCTTCCTTTTAAAACTCCATCAATTCTGCTGGCTCTAGAGCAGTAGGGAGAACCTGGGGAGCTGGCAGAGATTTCCCCTTGTCCTGCTCTTTATAATCCTTGGTTGAACTGAAATCTTTGAGCAGAAGGATGCAGTGAAAATGGCAAATCAGCCTGTAAAGAGAGAAGCATGCTGTTCTTGATACTTCTAGCTGCTCCGAGGCATAACAGGCTTAGTCAGGTACAAGACAAAAATACCCTAATTTTCCCCAATTAATTCCTTATCCGAGAAGGACAACTATGAGTTGGAGTAGTGGCCATTTTAACTAATTTATCATGTTCAGGAAGTCCTAATTTGCTCCCCACTCCCCAACAAAGAGTATAATATTTGTTCTTCATTGAACTTACCCAAATGTCAGATGTTTCTATGAACTTTACTAGAAAAAATTGATGCAGATATAGGATTGGAGATGAGCTGAAAAACTGAATTGGATCCTAAAGTCAGTGAGAAGACAGAATGAGTGGTAGATGGCCATTTAGACACATTAGGTGGAAGGTGCCACTTTAGAATGATGTGTTTTGGTATACACTGGAAATACCATAAATACACAGAACTAGAAACAGTTTCAGAAAGATGAATTTAAACTCAGGATGTATAGAAAGGTGATTTAGTTTCTTGCATATTTCATCATAAGTAGGCATGGGCTGCCTTTCATATCCTTGATAAAAATTGTGCCTTTGACAAAAAATGTTGCCAGTAAGGAACTTCGTACCTCCGCCCCCCGTCCCCGCCCCGGCCCCCCAATACCATACAGAACAGACTGTCTGGAACTCCTGGAGACCTTTCAGAATAGTTAAATCTGCAAAGAATGAGATAGGTATAATCAGTCCTTTGCTGAGATCTTTTGACCTTTTGTTGTTGTTGGGATTTTTTTGTGTTGCTTCTTAAATATCTCCCAATCGGCAGCTTTGCTAATTCAGGAAGCTCATGAGCAGTCATAAACCCTGCCTCCAGAAAAGATAGTTCATTTGTAACAGTTTCATGTAATGAGAGATTTAATATACCTATTCGCTCACTTGCATGTTTACAAGCCCCAGGAACTTTGTAGCTTTCAACATTTTTGGAAAGACATGGAGCTATGGGAGGTTTGTATAACAGTACTTGAAGACAGAGTAGCAAGTGCCTCCTTCCAAACCCACTGGAGAACAGCTTTGGTCCTGAAGTGGGGTCTTTTCAGAGGTACATGGTCACTGTCATAGTAAAACAACAATCTTCTACCTATCTTATGCACACAGAGGCAGTGAGATACTCCTTTGCGTGCATTTTCTCCAATTTCGTATATACTGTCTCATCTTAATCATGTCACCTTGCCCCAGGCTTATATGCTGAAAGCAGACTTGATCCTCTCTGTGCTCCATGATTTGCCTGCACAAGGAAACTGAAGAAGGAATTACAAGTAGGTCGTAATGACTCAGGGATTCTGTTCTTAAATGTTTCTTTTCAAAGCTAATTCAGAATTTCATCACTTTGAAGCACCAGTAACTATGTTGTCGCAAAAGGCATAAAGTAGAATTCTAGAAATGGTCTTTTCATGCTATTAAATTTATTTTTCTTTCTATTCAAAGTATGTTCATAATTGATAGATTTCTCATCCACGAGGAGATGGAAGGAACTTTTCCTTTACTAGAGCTAAAATGTGATTGGGGTCAGAATTTAAATTCAGATAACATAGCTCTTTGCAGTAGTTTAAATGAAAACCAAACTCCAGTGCAGTAATAGAGAGCACTTGTCCTTAAAAATGAAATCATGTATACACATTAGATAGCTGATACTTGGATCAAAGGGTGGAAAAATGTTTAATATTGTTCACACAGTTATTTCAGCGTTATGAGTGCAAAGTTAGATGTTATTTCAATTTTTTTATCCTCAACTTTTTAGATTATAGCTTACTGTTAAAGACATGCCAGTAAGTAAAAACAATAGTAATATAAAAGATGTTTTACAGAGATGCTTGGATTGCCAGACTTTCATAATGTATTACTACTGAATTGAAACAAGATCATTAAACGGATCAGGGAACTAAGCCTGTGGGAAGGGAGAGAGGTTGGCACAGAGAGCTATTTTAATTTAATTCCGTTAAAGTATTTTGTAGCATCTGCAAGTGACATTTATAAACAATGACAAATTTACAGACTGGAAGTCTTATTTTTGAATGTATTGATTACCTTTCATTTGAATATGTATGAAGTATATACAGTTTGAACATTTTCTATTAACCTGGAGTATTGGTTAAAATGACAAGACACTTCAAAGTAACACATCTTATTTATATAGTTGAAAAATTTATAGGATATCGTGACGTAACAATGACTTGACTTACCTGTGGCTAATGCTCTGATGTAGTTAACCAGCTGTAAAGGACAATAATGTTCAGTGATGTCACTTATAATAACACCTCTTTTGGCTATTAGGAGTCAATTTTATTGTTCCTGTTGTTCTGTTCTTCAGATCAGCTTAACACTTTTGCCTTGCATAACCCAAAGGATATTTGAATATGAAAGTGTAGTTTGTTTTCATGTTGTATTCTTATTTTGAACTCCTCCTATGTATTGCCAGAAAAATAAGACTGTGAACGCTGTGTTTTTTCTCTGCCCTGCTCCCTGTGCGCACACCTGTCGATGTGATTACGTACCTTAGATTCACTGAAGAAGAAACATCCAGAACTGTTAACTTCAGCCATGGCTTTGTGATCCTTAATTAGATATACTACAGTGATTTGTCAAGGAAAATGGAGAGCCTCGCCTGTGTAATTGAGTCGCATATTGCTCATTTTTTATTTTCTTGTGTATCATTTCATATCTTACATTAATTTGAGGCTTCTTATTTATATGTATAAGAACATGTAAGACAGGATGGATATTTTCAAGTTAATTTTAAAAGAGATTTAGAATCCAAAGAGATGTCTTGGAATCCTATTATGCTATTTTAAAGATGTTTGCCAGATCTGAATTGAGCTTTTATACCCAAATGTATTTATGCAAAAAATATATTGCATAGATTAATGGTCATTGCAGAAGCTAAGCAAATATTATAATAAAAACTGAGAATAAATTTATTTAAAAAGTAAACAGTTTTGCAATGTATTTTGTTCATTTTGGTGATTGAAACTGGGCTTTAAAAGTTGCTTGCAATGAACAGCAGTAGATACCTAAGTAAGGCAGTTTATGAACTTCCCATTACTGTACTGCCTAATGGTCACAATTTTTATCTCATAATAGCCTGTGAAATAGACCAGTATTCTTTTTTCACAGGACAAGACTAAGCTGCATCTATTATGATGTGGCACAAAGTAACATGAATTCCTATGATGGTAGACTGAAACTTCCTTCATCTAAAATCAAAATAAAATAAAATATCTCTCTATTTCTGTATGATATATGACTGTTTGAATAGTTCTTCAGAACACTCCTTATGGATTTGAAAGTGAATGTATCAAGTTGCAAAAATATTACCAGTCATATATTTTTCAAGAGCCAATTGCAAATATGGAATGATACAAACATCAGTGGAGGTGAATAACTTACAAGTCTCTTCCAAAAAGAAATAAATTCAGGTCAGGGCTCTTCAATGAAAAATATCAGTCCATCAATATTGAACTATTACCTGGAAACACCACTGTCATGTTTATACTTTCACTTAAAAACGTTAGGTTCTAGTGTGAGGGAGACACCATAGGATAGCCAGTAACCTCTTGAACCTGCAACTCTAACCCTCTGCATCCTCCTGCATCTCCTACATTCTCCCATGGTTGTGGTAATTCTAGGATGAGCTTTAATGAATGTCTCTTGTTGAAGCATTTTTGCTGAAATTAATAATTAAATGTTCAGTAGACCTGAGAATGATTGCGATTGACTTTGATTTGGGCTACTGAGTATTCTGTTATCTTCTTTCTGCATAGAACGTAAAAAACATTTTTATAAGGCTCAGGAATATTGTGCCTGACAGGAAGATCATTTCCCACACAGATTCAGAATTAGAGAGTTAAGAAATGTAAAATGATAAATAGTTTATTGAAGTTTCTTTGTGCACGTAACTATGAACAGACAGGAGAGCAGTATTTCTCACATATTAGCTGTGGATAATTTGCCAGATCTTAACAGAATAACTGTTTTTTTACCTCCTGACTTTTTCCCCACCTCTGGATTTCTCTATGGTGTTTGCTCTTTTCCACCTGAGTAAACCTTTAGCTTTTTCTACCTTTAAAAAATTCTTCTCAAACTTGGGAAACAGGAGGTTAATCTCAGTGTGAGCTGTATTTTCAGCTTTTTTACACAAAGTAAGATTCATTCCTTTTTATCAATCTTACAGGATTAAAAGCTCACAGCTTTGGAAACTGGTCAGAAAGTGAGCTAAATGAGGAAACAGCACAAAGTAACTCAGTGGATTTGTCTAAACAGCTTTCCTCCTTTGAAAGGATTTAATTTTACTTCAAGCATAAATGAGAAGTGTTTTAGACATCCAAGGTTCCCAGAGGAGCAGAAAAACTACAGAATAAAACTAACATATCTTTTGATGCCATTGGCAATGTCTGCAAGGGCAATGCCAGGAATTATTGTATTTAGAGACTGAATCAACCTTTCACCACAGGAAAGGCTTGAAGTTTATTGGTATTGCACTGTTAGGGAGTCACAACTAAAAACTGTAACAACATATTACACTTAGCCAAAGAATGAAGTAAAGGCTTTTCTTCTAGTGGTATTGGTCTTTCTTGTTTCACATGCTTTTTTTTAAAGAAAATGTCATTCAATAAATTTAAATTTATAAATTAAGTGATGAGTTACTACCATAATTAATTACTTTTCATTTCAAAACAGGACAGGTACTCCCTACCTTACTCTTAAAAGTAAGAATCATGTTGTACAATGAACCAGGTTTGGTCTATCTTTTATAAGTAGGTCAATAAGGCTGGTGTTGTATTCCCTCCCCAGCAGATAAGACTTATCCTTTTGCTTTTTAGAGCCTAATATTCTTATAATCACAAATTAATGTAAGAAAGGTCTCTAGCAGAGGAAGTGTCTAAAAACATTCATATACCTTGCTCTGAAGTCTATCACACAGATTGAATATGCTTTAAGAAGGCCAAAACCAACAACATGATAACAGCGTTTCTCTATATAGCTCAGGCTTTTGACATTATTGCCAGTGTCCATAGTAAACAGTCCCCCAGGATTCCACTTTTCAGTAGAAAACGCAAAGAACTCCAATGTAGGGCTAAGACATAGAACTGTTCATAGTTTCAAATTTGAAATTATTTTCCTTTGGAAGCCTGTGAAAAGAGAGACATAGTTTTATCTTTCATTACCATCAGAATCTTCAAAATTTCAGTTTGAACTTTTAAGTGGTGTCATTCATTCTCATATGTCACAGAGTTCCGCTTTCATCTCTACAAACAATTTTTTATTCATAATTCATTTCAGCAGGTCTAATTATTTTTCTGAAATTTTTTATCTATAGAAAAGTTAGAAATAAAAAAGAGAAGAAAAAGGGGCAACGGCATAATTCATTTTGTTACAGATTCTGGCAGGGAAAGTGGATTATTTATTACAAATGTCTGTGACCACAGAATAATATCTGAATGCCCAGAAATGTTTTGCCAAAGCTAAGTGCAGACAAATATCCAAAGAATTTTGAAAGTTTATTGCTAGATTATTTTGTTAGTAGGTGGGACCAATGCAATCAAGAGTAAGGGCAATGACACAAGAGTGTAATTTCATTTTTGTGATAACAGGAGACGTATATGTAAGTTAGACAAAACAATTGAAAATGATCCAGCTGAGTAACCAAAGTATCGGTCAAATTTAGAATTTCCCAATTCAAACAAGAAGCACATTTTTTTTTTTTGCCTTCAAAAGGCCAGACTTCAAGAAATTAGGGGAAGTTTTTTTATTAATTCAACTGAATCAATTGGGCTGAGATGATTAGGGAATTAAATTAAGCTAGGAATTTCTCTAAAACATTAATGATAAAAGAATAATTGGAATTTGTGTCTCAAACAAAGTGGACAAGCTGTAGGACACGACTCCAGGCTCAGTTGGATAAACAACCACTTCAGAAAGAGTATTAGAAACCAGCAAAGAAGAGTATGTCTTAGGGGTCAGGAAGTTTAGAGGTAAAATGAAAACTGACAAAAGTCAAGTTGAGGCAGAACTTGCAAAAGAAATTAAAAGTAAAACCTCTTTAGCTATACAAATTGAAAAAAGAACAAGGAAAAACAAAGTGAAATGGCACTGCATTACAAGAAGAGGTGGATATAGATGATAATCTATCAGTGCCCCTAAAAATAGATGAATACTATGCAGAATTTTTGTATCGAAATGTCAATCATTACTGCAGACAAGAATGAAGAATTGAAAGGAACACATAAGTGAGAAAACTCAAAGAGAATAATGCACTCATGCTAGTAAAGTAATCTATATCACAGAATTCCAGAGAACTGTGACAGAAAGCTGCAAATATAGAATATCTGGAAAATGGATTTAATCAGTGTCTCAACATCAGGGTCATGCCATCTGACTATAAAAGTGACTTTACAAGAAATGATGAGGAAAATGTGTTGAAAGAACCAGATTGCCTGATCTTGATATGATATAATATTCCTTAAAAATGAAAAAAAAAATTGAAGTAAATTGAGACAAAAATGAAAGTTCTTTTTACAAAAGCAAATTATGCCACAGAAAATATTTTTAATTGAAGATACAGCAAATGTAACTGATTCTATTGTCGATATTGTTATTTTTAAAGAATGGCAAATAGAATAAATCCAGTCTAAGTCATATAATGGTGGAAAAAGAGCACCGTAGAAGTATTGGGGACTGATGATGTCACTGAAGGGATGAAAAAATACAACAGCAGATTATGTTTAAGAAAGTCATTACTGTAGTAAATCGTTAAGAATCAGTACTGAAGTTGACTTTATTTTAGATTTTATTAATCATGAGTGTAAAAAAGTATGTGCCTGAAGGTCTGTCCTTTTGTAATGAACTTGCACTAGTGAACTTCACTGATGGCACACAGTTGACAGATGTCATCAATATCATCACAGAGAATCAGGATATTAGGTAGGAAGACATAAATGACCTTGAGTTCCAGAGGAAGAGAGGTGGGATGTAGTGTAGAGAAATAAATTGGAGAGGCATGTACCTGGATACTCCTTTTACAAATGTAATTGTGATCTCAGTATAACATTGCAGAAGGTATGGGTGAGCCCTAAGAGAGAGAAATTAGGAGACCTCATAACCAGTTAAGAGCAATGTTCCATAATAGTCTTCTAACAGGGATAGTAGGAACAAACTAGCTAACTGTGTTTAGGATGGAGCTTGATTAATTCATAGATGGGATTACTCGGGGGAAGTCTTAGATGCAGTTGTCAGTTCATTGACTGTGCCGTATGAAAATGACTGCACTGCTTCTAGACCAGACACTTATCATGCCTGCCTAATTTGTTGCAAAAGCAGTGGATCTTGAGTGTATCTGCACTCACGTTTACAGATGTGCCTCAGTAACTCCTCCACCACACATCTGGATTTTCTTTTTTTTTTTGCAACTTTCTTTAAGCTATAGGCTTTGGGTTAGTTTCGCAAGAAAATTTAAGTACGTAAGGATGAAGTCAGGAGACTACTGGAAAATACCAAATATATTTAGGCATCTAACTGAATCGCCACTGACTACAGAAGTCCAGATGGTCCTATGTTAACTGTTCTCCACCATGCCTAGGAGAGTTTTTATAGCAATGTGCTTGTTAGCTGTGATCAGGCATGTGCTTAGTGGTTGTTCTATTTTTCACAAAAATCTTTTGTTAATTTGATGCAGTGAGTAAGGAGGAATTGTAGACAGTAGGGCAGTTGGACAGATTTTTAAAAGCAGCAGCTTTTAAAATGATTGCAGGCTATGTCCTTGTTTGAGTCACAATGGTGAGAGCCCAAATTGATGACATATTGGTTTAATGTTGCCCTTGCCAACAACTTATAGAACTTTAGTTGTTGAAAAGTTATTCCCCTCAAGGCTTCAGGGATTCATTTTAAAGATCAGGCTGTTACAATTTCACATATAATACAAAACTTGGTAGCTCTTGACTTCTACTTTGGATTATCAATCGGGTGAAGAAAAAAACTCCTTCTCACTAATGCAGTTTTGGCTGTTACAACTCTGATGCAGTTTTCATTGTTACAACCCTGGATGAAAAGGCCGTCAAAACCTACTTGTTTACTGTAACTGAGGTGAGCATATATTTGTAGTGACTGTGGTTTATGTGGAATGTTTTACTTGTTTTTCCATATCTCTGAAATGTACAGAATGTTAGAACTGGTATGTAGCCTTGGTTTCGAGTTTGGGTTTTTTTTCCAGTTTGAGGCAGAAATTATTAATCATTGTATGCTCTGCACTTCTCAACACGCAATGAAGAAATATCTCAAAAATTATAAGAATCATCAACCCAGCCTTTTTTTTTTCATTATTATTTTGACTATATTCTTATCTCAGTTGTTGTCTTGAGACAACATTTGGTTACATTCTTATATATCTGCTATTTCTGTTTCTCTCTTACAACTCATTAGAATTCATTTTGTTGGATTTGGGAAGACTTGTCCTTATGATCCAATCAGATAATTTTATACTTTACAGCAGTGTCTTTTAAGTGGTTACCTGTCTGGTATGATACCAATTCTGTGATGCTGCAGCTGTGGGATCTGTGGAGCTGGCTTATCAGTTGTTGATTCTCAGAACAGGGGCCTCTGAGAACCCATTACAGAAGCTTTGGTCACAGAGACAGGTACCCCCATGGAAACACAGTGCATGCTTGCTCAGAGCATAAGAAAGTTGAGCTGAAATTGAAATGCACTTCAGGAATCAGATATCAACCTCCTGTCCAAAATTTTATGTTGAAGTTTTCTAGCGAACACTTTCTTTTACAAAGATATTTAAGAAGAGTAAAAGAATTTACTTTTTCATTTTTTATTTTCCTAATCTATCTGGAGTCCTGGTGTGAATTTGGAAGACAAAGTGGGCCAGTGACAGTTATGCCTATCCAGAACTTTGAAGACCAAATCTTTCATTCCTTCCCTGCTACACCTTTCTCCATTGCCAAACCCTTAACCCCTCTGTGACTTAATTCCCCATTTGTTAATCTGACACCAAGGTGTCATTATGCTTTTGGTACCAAGAACTCCCATATATTAATAATACGCTAACTGACATTAAATTATTGTAGCAACAGAGGCTGAATAAGGACCATGGAAAGGTAAAATAGAATCTCTCCTGGATTATGCCAGGTTTTTTGTCCTTTCTTGGCATTCTTAAAGACACCCAGTCCCAAGAACAACCCCTCTACTTTGCATACATTGTACTTAAATGAACACAGAATCGTAGAATGGTTTGGGTCAGAAGGGACCTTTAAAGGTCATCTAGTCCAAAACCCCTGCAACAAGCAGGGACATCTTCAACTGGGAGATGCTCAGAGCATCAGAGCTTGGTTGCTTATCATTCAGCTCAGAGCCCCGTCCAACCTGACCTTGATTGCTTCCAGGAATGGGGCATCTACCACCTCTCTGGGCAACCTGGTCCGGTGTTTCACTACCCTCATGGTAAAAAATTTCTTCTATATATCTAGTCTGAATCTACCCTCTTTTAGTTTAGTTCATCCTATCGCTACAGGCCCTGCTAAAAAGTCTGTCCTTATCATTCTTATAAGCCCCCTTTAAGTATTGAACAGCCTCAATAAGGTCTCCCCAAAGCCTTCTCTTCTCCAGGCTGAACAATCCCAACCCTCTCAGCCTGTCTTCATAGGAGAGGTGCCCACCCCTCTCATCATCCTGATGGCCCTCCTCTGGACCCGCTCCAACAGATCCATGTCTTTCCTATGTTGGGGGCTCCAGAGCTGGATGCAGTACTCCAGGTGGGGTCTCACCAGAGCAGAGTAGACAGGCAGAATCACCTCCCTTGACCTGCTGTCCACACTTCTTTTGACGCAGCCCAGGATATAGTTGACTTTCTGGGCTGCAATAGCGCATTGCCAGCTCATGTTGAGCTTCTCATCAACCAATACCCCCAGGTCCTTCTCCTCAGGGCTGCTCTCAAGCCATTCTCCTCCCAGCCTGTATTTGTGCTTGGGATTGCCCCGACCCAGGTGTGGGACCTTGGCCTTGTTGAACTTCATGAGGTTGGCATGGGCCCACCACTTCAGCCTGTCCAGGTGTCTCTGGATGGCATCCCTCCCCTCCAGCGTGTCTACCTCGCCAAACAGCTTGGTACCATAGGCAAACTTGCTGAGGGTGCACTTGATCTCACTGTCCATGTCTCCAACAAAGATGTTGAACAGCACTGATCCCAGTACTGACCCCTGAGGAACACCACTCGTAACTGGTCTCCACTTGGACATCGAGCCGTTGACTACAACTCTTTGAGTGTGACCATCCAGCCAGTTCCTTATCCACTGAGGGTATCTTGTCTAATATATTCTTGAAGCTAAAAGAAATGCTCTCTGGCACTGATAGTAGCAGGAGTGAAGAACATGACCTGATTTGGCAATAAGGAAGGCTTATTTACTGCATTCACCCACTAAAATTTAATATTTCTTCTGTGCTGTTTTTTGTGATGTCTATTTCTTCCTCTTTCACTTAACACATTCCTTTCACTTACAGCTTACTACCAAATTATCTTCTGATAAATTGCATTGTATTAGCCAAGATCTTACTGCTCTTCTTATGGATGGTTTGTTCCAGCCAATTCTAAATGTAGCTGAGTTGGAGTCCAGCTTAGTGCTTTATGATTTGCTACATCCTTATTCTATAACTTAAATTTCTTCTGCCATGTTAGAGTCATTTCTTATTAAACATCTCTTTTCTTCTCATAAATGCACTTGTCCTAGTTTATAAAACCCCTAGGCATTTTTACAAAACTTTATTGGACGCAATGCTCGGTGGGGAAGACATGAATAGGGAAGCCACAGATCCGTGGTTTTCTCTCTGACATGCTGGCTCCAACTTTAACTAAACTAGTATATATATATGATCCTGGAACAGGAATGTTTTAAGCTACCTTACCTGCAAAGAGTTGAAACTGAAATTTCATCTTCATCCCACTGTGATAAATAGATATTAATTTATAAGCTTTCCAAGTAGAGTACTCTTAGTATTGTCATGCCTAACTAAAGCATAGATGTCTAAAGGCTGAAGCTTCAGGTCTAACTCGAAGTTTGATTGGGTTTGGCGGCTGAGGCTTCTAAACTCATTTAAAAATATTAGGAAGTGAAGCTATTTTTCTCTTGAGAGAAATCTTTTATTGAATGGAAAATAACAGGCAATTAACTTGCATTGAATGAAATACATATTATCAACTAATAAACATTTACTACAGTTTTCATGCACTTCAGTGGTCAGGAACTGGTTCATATAAGAGAACATGTGTGGTATCAAGAAGCATATTTTATATGCACCTGTATTAAAGACATGGAATGGAAATAGTAATTACAAGTATTTCTGACTAATTTCTCCATCACCAAGTGAAAAGTTTTATTAACTATAAAATATATAATTATAACAAGTTTTACTGCAGAAAACCTTGACAAGTGCTAGCTTTTGCAGGGGAAGTTTTATTATTTGCTTTCCCTATGTAATACTGCAGTGAGGCCTCATTCTAGTCTTCTGTGAAGTTCTAGGAAGGTGCATGAGTTATTTTCATGCTTACTTGGCTGCCACAACAGAAATCTGCAAAGTAGAAGAGTTTTATATAAAAACATGCAAGCAATAACTGTCTGCAGCTGGCAGCTTGTAAGACTGCTTCCTCAAAAACAATGTCAAAACTATAAGGTTTAGAAACATTGCTCTTACCAGGGTGTGCTCTAGACACAAGTGCATTGGTAAATCTTTATGAATGCTAGTTATGCATTTAAATAATCTTTTGCAAAGAATTTTGAACAAAGAGTAAGCATTATTTTATTACAAAGGAGATGGATTATGAATAAGAAAATGTGAAAGAGCATTGCAACAACTTAATTTGGATGTATTTGGTGTCCAGAGCTTTTCCTGCTGCAAGGTTTTTGGCATAAACCTTTGGTTAAGAGCCCAACAGAGAACTCTTATCCAGATGTCCGGGGGTTCTTGGGGATATAGGAAGCTATTTTAACTTTACATTGAGTTTTAGTAGTATTAGTATAGCAGAAACCTTTAAATTTCTGCCTAATAAACTTTATGAAGTCACCCAGGTAGAAGACACATAACTACTGAAATTTAGTTGGCATTTTGATTCAATCTGTGGCTTTTGCTGATTTTTGCTCAATATTGATTTTTTAATAAGTAGTTTTAAATCAGAATACTCTAAGTAGCTATATTTCCTTTAACATATTTCTGGGAAAATTACATTTGATAAAATTCACCAGAACATGTAAACCACAAAGCTTATATCAAGAATGCTGTGAAATAGCAAATTACCAATAATAAGTGGACAATTCTGAATAGCAAAAGCTAATAAGCATTTGTTACAAATCAAGTGGCAGTGGAATATCAAATAAAGGATGGGAAGCAACCACTACTTTGAAACGAATAATATTTTTTTTGCTAGGTGTGGATATCAGCGTTACCACTGTACATTAACAAAAATGGAAAAAAAAAGGAGTAGATATTCAGACTGGGCATATAAGCGTGACCCACACTCCATGAATGATACCCCACACTTGGTAAATAACATCATTTTTACGTGTATCTTTATTCAGATATATTGACTTGTATTGTAATAATGGAATTATTAAAAGCAATAAATCATAGTATGTGTGGTTCAGGTATATTGGATGGTCTGTCTCTGTGCCTATACTTCAATTTTAACTGGAAAACATCAGTTCCAAGACTGCAAATCTTACAGAAACATACTGAGTCGGGTTTCAGTTGGGTTTTTTTTCTGGGAATTTCTTAAATCTATGATGGATTTATTTTATTTTATTGTATTTTTAAGACAAGACATCACTATATAAGTTGTTAGGTCAATTACCTAGGAGGCCAGTATTTTAAGTTCCTCTGTATCCTGATCTGAACTTGCCATGTTAAGTGGTAACTATAAGGCTGTTGGCTGTTGGAGCTAATTATGCAGCTCACTCTACGTAGAGATACTGAAATTGGTCTGAAAAGGGCAGGCATACAAAATTTAGAAAGACTTAATGTTGCCCATATGCAGAGTAGAAAAAAAAATTGTTTAGGCTGGATTATTAGCCAGATTTTACAATGACCTTTTATGTCTATCATTTGCTCTTGTTAAAGACTGTAGTATGGCGCATTTTCCACATTCCTCTTCTAGTATAAGCTTTCATCCTTCCTGAAGGACACAATATGGTGTTTAGTTTTTGATTCACACAGCATATTTTGAGCAGTATGTCTAATAAAGACATCCACTCTCCTAGTCATCTGGTCTATTTAGATAGTGGTAGTTCATTAAATTGATGCTGAGAAAATCTGTGCCATTGGGACTCTCTTCTATTCCCGAGAAGGGATTTAGTACCTGCTGACAATTTTTCTGCTAATTAAGATCCATATCTAAGCCTGAATGAACTGTTAGCAGAGAACTGCTTACTCAGTATGAAGAAGGAACAGGAAAAGAAGAGAAAGAAAAAGAAAAGAATACTGTTGCATCAAAGCAAACTGTATATATAGGAAAAGGATTTAAACAGTTTTTGGATGTCTTTATCTAGATTAGAATTGCAGTTTTGTTTAAAACATGAAAAAAAGGAAATAAGCAAATCAGTTTTTATTAAACATGCTCTGACAGAAATATGTGCCTTCCAGCACCCAAATAGGTAGCTCTGAATACCTAAAAGCTGACCTCCTTTCATCAC
>RSEF01000001.1:51147984-51159645 GCA_003993805.1 Himantopus leucocephalus
CGCCAACTGGATTTAACTCCATTCACCACCATTCTCTGGGCACTGCCATCCAGCCAGTTTTTTATCCAGCAAAGAGTACAGCTGTCCAGGCCATAAGCAGCCAGTTTTTCGAGGAGAATGCTGTGGGAAACTCTGTCAAAAGCTTTCCTAAAATCCAGGTAGACAACATCCACAGGTAGACAACATCCACAAGAAAAGATAGGATAAATATTTATTAACATTTCAGTGGGATGACATGAAACTGACCTATCTGGACGTTTCATTTGATTCAGTGTAAGAATTTTTTTCTTTTGAATATTTTTGTGCTTAATTTATGTGTGGAGAAGTTTGCAAAAATATAATTGGGCTTTTTGATAGTATTTCAGAAAGTGCTGAGGCTCTCGACTCCTATTGGAACTCTCTGATTTGATTGTATGAAAAAAAATAATTTCTAAAGACAGATGCTACCACCTGGGGAAGAACAGTGGGACCCATATGACAAAAATTGTTCATTATGCTTATACTGTGGTGCAGCTGTCTTCAGGTCCTGGATCAGATCTTGCCTGTTCTCGAGCATCTGTACTCCTGTGCTCAAGCATTACAGCTTCAAGATTCAGTTGACTCCTCTTGCAGACCAGAGGCAGAGTATAATGTAAAATGCAAGGAGGAAGTTTATGTTCAAGTACAAGCTTGATCCTCCCAATCCAATGGTACAAATACAATGCCACATTGCATCCAGGGACCAGTGCTCAGTAGTGTTTTCTAAGTGGCTACAATCTTTCAGGTATTCTATCTTGCAAAAGAGGTCGGGGACAAAAAAAAGAATAAAAAAAAAAAAAAAANAAAAAAGGAAAAGAAAAGAGAAACCTGCACCAGTAATTTTTTTAGAAAAGGAGAAAAAATATCTCAACCTAGTGAATATTTTTAAATTAGCTATTCAGAAAATATAGGAAAATTTCCTTACCTCCTCCTTTCATTCATTCTTCCACAATGACCATTTTCTCTTGCAAAACAGCTCTATGGGTATTATTTAGGGACTTTTACTCTTCATATTTTCATCCTTTAATGACATTACAGTATTATGTAAGGATCTCATTATCATGAATATCACATTTTCTTTCTCTAGTTCCTGTTGTGATTATTTGTTTGAATATCCCCCCGTGTATGAAATTCTCAGATTACCTCAATTCTACACATTGTAATTTTTAAATTAGCTGACGGAAAGATTTCATTGAGTACACATGAACTCTTCAGTTTTGGATTCAGTGATTGGTTTTTAGCACAGTCTCATGCTGGACATTTAGAAAATGTATTTTCTCATCTGGAATAAAGCTAATGTGATTACTAACATCTGTACTGGCTCAGGTGAGTGCCATACTTTATTTATTTATTTTTTTATGATGATGGATCTCTTTTCCAAATATCACATCAGCCCGAGTCGTGTCTTTGGGATCTTTAAGCAGCTGTTAAGGTATCAATAATGAAAACCTGCTTTCTGTGCTGCCAGCTCTGCACAGATGTTGTAGACAACTACTTTGGGAGTAGAAAAAAAATAATCCTTCAAACTGCTGAAAATCAAATCTATAGTGTAGTGAGGAGTTAAAACTTCACGGGATAACTGCTGAAATAGCATATGTAAGCAGTTCATGAAACACAGACAAGTAGACTATTATATTACTCTCTTCCATTGACTTCTAAAATCTTTCTTCTGATCCCCTCTCTCTGAAGTATCCCACTGACTAACAAAATAATCAGATATCTTTAGCAGACAGCAGGCTAAATTCCAAGTCACAAATCCATGCAAACTCTCTGTGTACTTGCTTAACTATTCTTTTTTTCCTCCCAAGTCTGTGACCTATTCTAACAAGGAGCTGTGAATTCAAAATGTAGTCATCGATGTGTACATCTGCCTGCTGCAGAACTTCATTCTAGGCAACTCATTGCTGCTTGAACAAGGGCATTCCACTTTAGCAGTTGGGTAATTTCTCTGAAGTCAAAGATGACTTACTACTGTTCTCCAATCAAGCGTCACAGAATCACAGAATCACAGAATGGTCAGGGTTGTCCCATATTTGAAAAGAGCAAAGAAACATGAACCATAAATTTGGTATTGTGTGACCAGTTTCCAACAAAACAGCTGAGTGCAATACCATCCTGCACAGATCCCTTGAAGTTTTGTGGTTTGGTATAGTCTTAATAGGAAACAAAAGAATCATTGTAGACAAAAAAAATGATTTACTGTGTGAAACAGATCAAGAATTCTGCAAAAATGATGAAGCTAAAGGGCCTAAAGGTCTAAAGGGGTCTAACAGGGGGTCTAACAGGGGTCTAAAGCGTCTAAACAGGTCTAAAACCTGTTTCAGTCAACTGTTATTTTTTACAGCAATGATTTACTGAAAGTGTACTTTGAGTATAAGTAATACAAATAATCACACGAGCATTTTACTAGGCTACTCTGGTACTGATACACTGTGCCTTTTATAAATTAGAATGTAAAACATATATATTGAAAGCAATTTAGCAAATAAAGTCCAAAGTAAAGAAGAATTTCTAAAGAAAACAGGGAGTTGCGCATCAAGAGAAGGAAAATATGAGCAAAATGATAGAGAAGGGAAAGGCCAGTTCAAATTTCTAAGAATTCATATTGAATTTCATAAATATTTAAAAATTATTTTTTAGGGAAGAAAATAGATGAAAATACAGTTGACAGAAACAGTCTTTGGGAAAAGATGTCATTTGCCTTAAACTCTATAAAGACTTGAAAGGCCATATGGGCTCTGCAAAACAGCATCATCTGTCAAGAGAGCTTGTAGGCTGCCCAGTGGCATGGGTGTAGCCTCTGGTGCAAGGTGCACACAGAGTGAATTCCTAATGCCAACAGCCTTACCTCAGCCCAGCTTGAGTTAAGTGTGACAGAAAGGACAGCTCAGGGGTGGAATGAATCAATAAGCTGAGGTATAGGAGCACTTTAACCAGTAAAGATCCACAGCACATGGATTCTGAATCATGTCTCTACTTCAGCTGTTATGGCTCAAACAGAGAACTGATACTACAGATGTATCTCCGATATCAGGAGTGACATGTCATGCAGAGACCAGTGGTAGACAGCAAGGCTCCCTGTTATAGAGCTAAATGTTGGGAACATGTTTGAACTGCAAGGTTCACAGGGAATGTGGTCTATTTCTTTTTCAGGTTGAATATAAAGCACACTATACATCTTCTTTTTTCCACTAAAAACACAGAATGTTTTTCAAAACCATAAATTTGCTAGTATTCTATTTTTCCATTTACTGGTAAAAGAGATTATATTTGTCTGCAATATATATATTCTTTTACTCAGAAATTCAATAAAAATCCAAATTTTTTCAGCAGGTCAGAATTATGGCATTCTTATACCAATATTTCAGTTTTATATATCATCCTCCCTGATGCTCAGTGGCAAAAATTATGTTCTGAAGCATTTAGAAATTGGTGACACTGCAAACTTTTGACCTTAATCCGCAACTAAGGCACTGAGCCACAGCCAGATCAGTTACAAGGTTCACGGCACTGGTGTTTCACATTAAATGCAACTTGACTTAGGGAAAAGACAGGAAAATGGAGGTCAGAACTGGAAGTTTGGTTTTTGGGTTTTTTTTAAGAAAATGTCTGTGATGACTGTTATCACACAAATTATTGTTTCAGGTAACTGTTCAAAGATTTTAAACTCAGGCAGGTGGAACATCCTTATCCTACTGCAGTGTCCCTCAGTATATTTCTCTTAGAACATATTGACGGATAGCCTCATTGCTGGACATAATCAACCTTAAAATGGTTTTACATCACAAAAAAAAGTTTAAAATTTTCAGCTGTTGGCATAATTTCCTGTGAGTAGAATTTGTAAGCGCCTTCTGTAATCTCCTATATAATTGTAAGCACAGAGGTATCAGGATTGGTATCAGGATTTCCATGACTGACAGCTAGTTTTGGATTCAAAGCTCTGTATCCAAATCCAGATGGGATATAGCCTCTATAATGATACCCAATTAGTGGTTGCAGTTCTTCCACATGTTGAATCTGATGCAGGCTTGTGTGCACTGCCCTGGAATGGGGTGTATTCCAAGTACATACTGTGCTGGAACAGTTTTCTGCTTTTGGCCCTGGAGATTCTGCACTTGTTAGCACAGGAGATATACTGTATATAGGGGTCCTCCCTTTTACTGAGTAGAAAATAATTTATACATTAGCATTCTAACCAAGAGACATTCTTGCTTTTACTCCAAAGCTAGAGCAGATGCATCTGAAGTATGACATTCCCTGCTCTGGACAACTCTCTTGAAACCTCATCAGGAATAATGTAGGATGCTTGAATGTATTATACTTGGAGCTCCATCATCCTAAGATTATAGTAAATAGCATGTAATACACGTCTAGATAGCCACTGGAGATAATCTGTTCCACATTTGAGAGTTTTGTTATGTTTTTAAAGGCAAAGATTTCAGGTCATGATTGAGAAAAAAAAAATCCTAGGAATTTTTGTCCAGTTTAAAACAATTTTATGGACCTGATTTTTAAAAGATGCCAACTTGAAAAGTGTCTCAGTATATATCCCATAAAAATGAGCACCTAAAGCCACTTGAGAAAAAACTGACATTTGTCCCTACACTGTAAACTTCTGTTGAACTCAGCTGACTAAGTGAAAAAAGTATAAACCCTCAGGCTCTAATGACTATCTTAATATATATTTACTTGTTCAGATATTTCACAACCATGCGTGACTATTGACATTTCTATTTTGTAAAATATCCAGGAAAGTGTTGTGAAAGATGCAGTAACATTATAATCAACTTTAACACATGTAAATGCTACTTCATTATTATTCTTTTCATTTATCATGTTCTTGTTTTCTCATAAAATATGCTTTCACACAGTTTTTTCTCTCACTTCCATGGGCTTTTGTTCATTTTCAAGGGGTAAGAGGTTGGAGAATAGGAAAATTCTAAGAGAAAAAAAAAAAAAAAAAGCAAATATGCAAACCCGTTCCTGAAATATTAATAACAACTATTAGGGACTTTCTGGAGGGACCTGGAAAAGAAGCCTTTAATCCCAACTAAATAATGACGTTATTGAAACAATATTACAGAAACTGTTTTAAATCTCTTTATGGCTCCTTCCCATTTAGAATAAAAGCATATTTAATGTAATTTAATTTCTAGGACTCAATTCCCTCCTGTTAACTCTGAAGGTTATAGCCACAAGTAGAAGCCCCTCCATGGCTCCTATTGCAATCTAAAATGTATCAAAATAAATACTAATACATACTTGTAGATCTTCATTAAATGTCAATTAACCTAAATTCCATTTAAATTACTTTAAAGCTGAATATGAACATGATATACATAGTTAATTGAATTTAACTAAGCCACTCTGAAATTTGTTAATTTTTGTGACTCATTACGTTTAAACAGTCCTCATGAAAATTGTCAGGATGCAACTAACACTGGTATTCACTTCGAGTTTTAGTAATTTCAGTGATTACTTGGGGAAAAATATAAATTGCTGTCAGAACAAAACTTTTCAGTGGATAGCTCTGCAGTCATAAAACATAAAGTACATACTGAAAAGCTGGTAAACTGTATTTTGACTTTTAAGAATGTCACATGCTCCTGATAATGTTGTGTTTGTTTTTTTTTAAATTTGAAGAAAATTAAAGAACGACTGTATCCAGCTAATGGAATACATGCATATGGTCACAGTGAATTTTTTCAAAGAACTGAGGGTGACATCAGTGGTGACAACATGGTGATTCCCTAGGAATGTGATTTATGAGCCTGTGGTACATGAATTGTAAGGGCAGTTGATTCAGCTGTTCTCTGGAAAGATTTACGCCCACAGAGGGACAGGTGGCATCTGAACTACCATCCTTTAACAGCTTGTGCTTGGAAAGGATATTTTTCAAGTGCACCTGTGTATAGGCCCTAATTTAAAAAGCGTGCTGAGCTGCTGTATTAGTTGATTGATGCTGTTCATGTTCCCTTCTTATCCCTTTTGACTTAACAGCAGTTTAGTGTTGCAGGCATTTGCAGATGTTTTTTTCTGATTATTTTCTTGCTTCAAGAGGAAGTGTCTTTCTACAATGACCAGGCACGGAGCACATAATCTTCACAGCAGCCCAACCTATACTATAACAACAGGTAATACAACCAGGGGAAACCACAGAAGTGACTGCATACTTTACTGAAACTGTAGGAAAAGGAGACTTCCAACCACAATAAATCAGCACACAAACCAAATAAAGCCAAACCTCATTACTGCAACCAATTTCACAGCACTTGGGAGGCAGAGGAGTGGGGAGGGAGAAACATTTCTCCTAACTCCAAAGCTGATTGACCTTGCAGAATATTCTAATGCATGTGGTGTTGGGCTGCAAGCAATATCTGTGCGCTGTGCTCCTCTGTGACCAATCTAGTTCAGAGCTATAGGACTCATCTGTATCTGTGTGAGAGAGACATGTAAAAATGACTGTTAAATATGATGCAAGTTCTTTTTCTATTTGGAAAGCACACAGAGCATCACAGCTATACTGCTAAGGAAGAAAACAGAAGGGAAAAGCAGAATAGGGGAGGCAAAATATGTAAGTCAGGATCTTCTACTTCACACTCACTCTAATTTACAGATTGGCTGGGATTACTGTATGATGAACTAGGTATGAAATGTTGAATGTTACGTACACAGATTTTCTGTTTTCTTACCTATCATACAAAAAACTCACAATAAACTCATATCTTTTTAAAATCCCATATATTAATGCAAATGTTATTTCAGGGGATTAGGAGGAAAGGGTGAATTAATATAATTATTTTCCTTTTCAAAACCAACACAAAAAATCAACAAATGGCTTGACAATTTTTAAGTAAAGTGGGCTTTCCTGGTTGACCCCTTAAAGCCTGTAAATCGAAAAAATTAGTGAGTTAGCTTGAAAGACAATGTCTTTGGCTCATTTCCTGAAAAAATAGTTGCATAGTCAGATCACATATTGAGTCCTGTAAATCTGTGACAGAGTATACAGAACAGGACCAAGCTCCTGTCCAGATTTCTTGGCATTTAGATACTTTCTGTGCTCTCTCTTCAATAACTTTATAGCTTTAATAATCAGTATTTCACTTTGCTTTATAAGTAGTTGATGTTTACAGAAAGAAAGGTTATTCTAAAGAGAGAGAAAGCTTTACCAGAATTAATGTGTTTAACAAGATGAGAGTCTGTGAAGAGGATTCAGAATGTAGTGGTCAAAAATAAATTCCTCCTATCTGCCTTAATTTATTGCACATAGCAGGCAAATGACAGTATTTAACTGATGAAGACACATTTTGTGCACTACTGAGAATAGATAAAAGGGTCAGAAAAGATGTCACCTTGGACTATGGGGCCATGCCTAAGCTAACAGGCACCAGGTGTGCCCAGGAATGCTCACTGGCGCTCAGGCCAGTTGGCCTGGAGTGGCCCATCACAGTGTTAATAGACTATTTTGGCCTTTAAAACAATGTGAGTGCATGCAAACTGCCTGCTGGGAATGACCTCTGCAATGCTGTAGCTGTATTTGGAAACTGCTGGGAAAATAATGGCTGACATGGGCCAGAAGTCTGCTGAAGAACTATGCTATTAATTTAAAACTAGAGATGATCAGATTCCAGTGCTAGATGACATTTCTGGTCACCATATAATTTATTAGTACAAATGCAGCCTCTAGGTCCCTACCCACAATCCACTACTCTTAAATAATATAGGAATCTTCCATAAGGCTAGCTATACAGAAGAGACACGGGGTTCATAAAACTATTTCTATAAAACAATGTGTTTGTCTTGGAAAAGCAAAAGAACATGCAGATGTGAACCATTCAGAATCTAATTTTTAGTAAAGAATATATTTGGACACTCCACTGTATCTGTAAATATTATCATATTTTTGTTTTCCCAGTTTATGCTTTTTTTCTAACAATACAAAATATGTTTTAACCCAATGTTCTTTCTACACTGAAAGGCAATAATAGCTGTAAAGCATATATACATACATATGTATGTGAAATATTAAATCAGTCACACACCCCAACACAGACACACATGAACACATATATTCTCTAAGTGAAAAGTTCTTTTTATTATTGTCAATTATGTTGAGAGGTTTTGTATTTCTATGTATTTTTTTTTCTGAAAATGGCAAATGTGACAAAACCTTCATTCTTGATTTCCTTTCTATTCCATGCCCATGCTGCCACATTCTCAGGAGTTTACTGCACATCTTGAGGGACTTTTTTCAACAATCTTTAATTTTATCATACAGAGCAACCACTTAAAATATACTGCACTTTAAATAAAATGTATTCTATTTCATTAGTGGCAAATTTTAAAAGGGTAAAAAAATCCCCACTTTGGTTTAGATCCAACAAACTTAATAGTGATTGTAGGAAAAAGAATTGTAAAATTTTCTAAAAGAAATCTAAAAAATAATAAAATTATATCAGAAAAATTGAGTGGATCAATATTCTATTTATGAAATTATTTTATTCTTAAGTTATTGTAATAATTGTCTTTGTTCATTCTTAAAAGTATTTAGGTGCTGAACTACTACCATGAGTGGTGTTAACATCTTCAAACCCTGGATTTTTATTTTACTCCAGTTCATGTGAATAGCAATTCCTGTGTTTCTGTTTGTGTCACGGAGTTAAGGACAACAAAATTAATCAAGTTCCAACTACATAAAATCACAACAATGCTGTAGATCTTACTTGTGTATTTCAATAATGTGAGAACAGGATTTTGGATGATTAACACAGCTTTCTGGTTTTTCACCTACATAAAGAATGTAATCCAGTGCTCGGTCTACATTAGTATCTGGAATGCTTTCTTAGCTGTAAAATCTATCAGAGACTTTTGACTCTGTGATGTGTGTTGCATGGGCTAATCAAATAATTCAGAATTCAATAAACACTGTACAGAGTTTTCAACAGTCTAAAATTGGCTTGTGTGAGAAAAGCGATTATTTTTCAAATTTTAACATATGTTGCCTTTGCAAAATGTCAACATGCAAGCTGAAGTGCGACTGTATCATCCATATAAATTATATAGTATAGTGTACTAATAGTAAGGAATGAATGGTACATTATTCTGGGTGTATCTAAAATAACACTGACATAGACCTACACGAAGTAGATAATTGTCAGTGTGGCATTTCCAAATATTTCTGTGCTTTCTTAAACCTAAATTTAATTATATACAAGAACTAATTTACTTTGTATTCTTCAAACAATTAAAATACTTTAAAACAGAAAAACAGTATAACTGTTTTAGTCATTACTTACTGTTTTACTCTGTTTGTCATTATAAATCTATTGTTAGAATTTTACACAATGGAAATACGTCAGAATGAAGGAACAGATGATCAGAGCACCACAGCACTATGTAAAATAAGGAACAGAGCAAGCTCCAAGCTAAACCTCTCTTGATAGTTAGCATGGAAGTTTTTAACCTTTGGAGTCTGAAATTATGACAGTTAACATTTGCAGGGGGGGAGCTTCTTAATATATATTTGGCAACAGAAAGGCCTATTTTCATAGCGTCTCTAGTGCAAAATATATGCCTGTGGTGTTTTTGGTCTGAATCCAGACTTCAGATTTCATGACTCAACTTTCAACACCTCTCACTGTAATAAATCATAATAGGCAGCGAGGAATTTACTTATAATGCACGAAACCAAGACCCTGAGTCCTGGAGACACCACAGAAATCTGGAGTTTCCACATCTGAGGAGCAAAACAAATATTTTTGAGATTGCAAATTCATGTTAGCAAATAGTGGGCTAGGAACATTACAGCAAAACAGCCCTGTTGTACAATGAAGTCCATTGAGCTCTTTTCACCATGACTAAATTTTGCAGGTTAATATGAAACAGTGAAGATTCAATGTGAAAAAATCTCAAAGGACTCAAAATCTCAAAATTACTACAAATATGCACCACAGGACTGTTTTGGGAAATTAAAAATAAGTTTTAAAGATTAGGCTTCCTGGAAGATGTAATGTGGAAAAAGAATTTATTTTAATGTACAAGTATTGCATCCTATAAATAATTCCTCTTTTCACACAGCTGAAATGGGCTTTGAGCCTCTATCACATCTTCAGATTTGAAGGTAGATTGAATAACTGAATACAAGATGTCAGACACATCAAAAGGTATGGAATTAGGCTGATGAATGTGGTAATTCTCAAAATCTTTATTTGGTTCAATAAGTCTTTTTTTATGCATGTTTCCCACAGATTACTATTTGCTTTTAATGTTTTCTTCAGGAGCAGCTGGGAGGGCAAGAGAAAAAATGGAAAATGAAACAAAAGAAAACAAAACAAAAAATGCAAAATAAATTCAAAGAAATAAGAAGTAGAACACACTTCCTAAAGCAATAAGGGAAAAAGAATAACATTTTTGTTTGGATTAATTGAAAAATATTAAAACACAACATCTTCTTTTGTCACCAAAAATACAATGTGTTTTCCCTAAAAAATTAGAAAGAGGTAAAAAAATCAAGACAAAAAAATCCAGACTTTTATTACAGAAGATGAGAATCCAGATAAAAGATGCAAGCTGCAGTGTCTTCTCGGTCCTAGTTCGGTGTGTGAAGTGCTTGAAGACAGTGAAGGGGAAAGTTAGTGTTGCAAAAGTAACTTTTACTGTTTTGACTGCACAAATCATTTGGGTGACTGAGGGGGACAAGTTGCATAGAAAATCTTGTCCTTTACCTCTTTTCACCATTAAAGACTTACTCAGATGACATTTTTAGTAGCAGTAAAGGAAGGAAAATGGTGTATACAGGATCTCAGGAGATGAAACACAGGCAGAATTTTCTTAGCATCAGGAAAATATGATTCCCACAATGTTAGGGACTTCAGACTGTGTGAACAAATAGCGCAAGAAAAGAGTGGCAAGGGCCACGCTGTAGTGAGTCCAGCAAAGGGCCACAAGACGATCGATGATTGTAGGACCAGAGCATCTGACACACAAGGAAAGGCTGAGAAAGCTGAGACTTTCCATCCTGGAGAAGAGAAGGCTTAGAAGGATCTTGTCAATGTGTACAAATACCTGATGGGGTAAACTAAAGAAGATGGAGCCAGACTCTTCTTGGTGATGCCCAGTAAATGGACAAGAGACAATGAGCACAAACTGAAATACAGGAAATTGTACTTGAACTGGGAAAGTGTTCAAAAAAATCTAGAAATCAAATAAATTTGGTTTCAAAACTGAATGGTTTAGAAAACAACTGGTTTTATTTTTGTTTGCTTTTTTTTACAGATATGTTTCACTAAAAGAAAGTTTTCTTCAAACTTAACAGACAAGTAAACAAAGGATGTTGTAAAAAATTTGACCGGCTGTATATCCACATTTGATCTACTTTATATTACTTTTATTTTCAAAGTAATAAAAAGGATTGTTTTCACAAACAAGATGTTAGCTCAGAGACTTCTCTTATTTTTCCTCTTGAAACCCTTTTTGCTAAATCTTCACCACTTAGTAAGTGGGGGTTCGTGATCCAGATGCAAATTACTAAATCTCTCAGTTAGAAGGTCTTTTTGGAGTGACATCTGAAAGATAGAGTGGAACCCGGAAGCTGTAACTTAGCATTTGGTATTTAGAGGCAAACTTTTTTTTAGGCCATAAAGA
>RSEF01000001.1:51159655-51170269 GCA_003993805.1 Himantopus leucocephalus
TAACGTGAAATCTGCCAAATGACTGAAAACTGACTGTAATGACTCATCTACGTTCAGCAATGAGAGACGAAAAGCTAAGACCAACTCCACTAGTATACCCAAAATCTACATGGTTCAGGAAATTGCTGAGCAATAGTAAGCCAGTCCTACACTAGCATCAATGTCTTTCACTCCAAATCTAATTATTTGAGACAAATTTTGGGAAAAGGGAACACAGATCTTTGCTGGGATCTCATGGTGGAGACTTTTCCCTCCTCTCTGCTGGGAGGAGTGTCATGTAGAAACTTCCTTCCACAACGCTCTTGTGGTCTGCCTGGGTTTCCCTCTACATGTTTCCTTTACACAGGCTGCGTCCTTCTCATCCGTTCCCCACAAAGCCTGGAACAGCTTCCCCCAGCCTCAGGGGACACAAAGGGATATTGTTTGCTTTGCAGTCACTTTGTCCAAGGTTTGTCATACCTTCACCATAGGGTATTCAGAGGGTTTTCGCTAAAACAGGCTGGGCGACAGTCACTTGGCAGGGGGACAGCAGTTAAAATAAGGTAAAACCAGGTCAGGCCAAGACAAGCCCAGACAAGTCAGGAACCTGCAGGTCCATACAAAGCCNGCTTTGCAGTCACTTTGTCCGAGGTCTGTGACCATTGCCAGTAATAGCGAAGTCATGTTTACTGGTGCTACAGTCAAAATAATTATCACGCTTTAAAATTACTTTATTGGAAATTAGGTTGATTCATTTTTAATGAAGGCACAGATGTAAATATTATTACTTATTTTGATACAGTTTAAGTTACAATTTGAGTCATAGAGGGGCTTCACAGTTAGCAGTAGAGGCACCAGAAATAAAATTAAATTAAACATGCTTTCATTCTAAATGGGAAGGAACCATAAAGAGATTTAAAACAGTTTCTGTAATATCTTTTCATTAAAATCCTTATTTAATGGGATTTAAAGTCTTCTTTTCCGTATCACTCCAGAAAAGGTCTATAATGAATATCAGTATTCTCAACTGGTCTAGGTATTATTCAGAGGGAAGAACACCTACGTCTTCAACTTGCTTTTCTGTGAAAGAAGTTTTACCAATTTTACCATTCCACCTAGGCCTAATGGAAGGCTACTGTAACTGACTGTGATTTAGTCAAGTGGATACTAGCTGCCCAGAAGGCAATTGAACTCGAAAGCTGGAGAGGAACATTTACTTTTCAGTGGAGTACATGTCAGGCTGATTAAGGGTAAAAGAATTAAAAGAGAATCAGGGTCTGAGGTAGTTTAATTGTTGCCACTGATGTAAAACATAATTTATAGGGGAAAAAACCCACTTCTGAAAGGAACCAAGATGCATTAATTCTAATAAGTGATAAATTTGAAATGGCAGAATAATAGCTCATTTGTATCCTCCTTTAAAAAAACTCGTTGCATAATGGCTTCCATCCCAGCCAGCATAAATTTCAACTTTGAAATACAAAAAGATATGTTAGATTTTAGTATGTTACACCGCTGAGGTGTCTTTTTGTTCTTTGATGGATTCGCTTGACCCTCAAGAAAATGAAGCCACTACTTATTTAAATCTAAATCAATCAAATGGAATGGAGTGGAACGGAATAGAATGTTTTCAGCTGGAAGTGACCTACAATGTTCATCTGGTCCCACTGCTTGACCACTTCAGGGCTGACCAAAAGTTAAAGTATGTTGTTAAGGGCATTGTCCAAATGCCTTTTAAACATTGTCAGGCTTGGGGCACCGCCCACCTCTCTAGGAAGCCGGTTCCAGTGTTTGACTGCCCTCTCCGTAAAGAAATCCTTCCTTATAAATCATGACATATCATTTGATTTGTGAAAAAGCAGAGGGAAGGGAAGCGCAATTTTGTTGTATTTGCACACAGAATCTTTTCGTTAAATTTTCTACCGCTTCCAATATAATTGAAAGCGGAATTAGTTATTTTTGCTTACATTTATTTTCATTAAACGTGGCTGTAAGCTTTCTCATGGAATGGTTTGTCCCAGAAAATGATCTTTACATTTTTATCTTGAAAATTTCTTGATATTTTATTCTCTCATTGTGAAATAAGATTTTTTTTTTCTATTTCTTGCTACCAAAATATGTTAATAAATTAGAATGCGTTATTTCAGTTTTCATTAAAACAAACATAAGCAAATAATTCCAGGATATTCACTGATGCAAGGATTTCAATCTCGCCTTACAGATGACTGAAAATGTAACCTTAGAATCTCTAGCTATTGAGTCAGTTTTTTAACATTTACAAGTCTCTGTTTTCTGTATAGATACAAATCCTCACTGTATTTTTGCAACATATACCAAAATACAATATTAATTATTTTGCCATTAACTTAATATAATAAATCTTTATATAGCATGTGGCAAGAACTTTGAATGATATCAACCCAAATTTTAACCCATGAATTAAACAGCTATTAATGTTTTAGTATGCTATAAACCAACCCTATTTTTCTTATTGCTAGTTTTTTGTCATATAAAGTTTTAATCATGACAAGTATTTCTTTTTCAGTGCAGATATCAAGTATGCTTAATATTTCCTTGTCAACAACTTTAATAGAATCTTTCATTAAGTTTAAGTAACTTAATCAAATTGACTCATCTCTGCCTACTGCTCTGACAGTAAGAAAGGCACAGCCCTATAAAAAGACGTGCTTTTCTTCGTTTCATATATTGTGTTGGTCCAGCTGATTTATAAGTCTAACTCTACCTAGTTCTTCTGAAAAACTCATTATCTTTACTATTTCCCTGCCTGAACACAAACTATTTTCCTTCTATTGTCTTACAAAAAGTTTCTGTTTAGATGCATGAAGCCCAGAGTGGGATGAGCACTGAAAAATGTACTATTACTCTCTCTTTGAATTCTTACACTTATTTATGTTTAAGTGTGTGTGCTCTTCCTATATCCCTTTGTGAACTTTCTAAAACAAATTTACTGTGGGTAAGAGGTATGATAATAGTATGGTAATTATCTCCTTAGGCTCCTTTGCTCAAAGTATAAGTCTTTATTTTAAAAAAGATTTTTTTTGCCTTTTTGGGAACTAGTAACTTGCTATTTGGAGTGTGTGTCCAGTTGAAAATGTAAACAGCACTACACTAACTTTTTCATCAAATACTTTAACACGAATGGCTGCCCAACAAACCTCCTTAATTTTATCTCTAAGGCCCAATTTATATCATCTCTGCTGATGCAAAGGAGACATAAATCACCTAGAGCTGGCCCCAGAGGAAGATCACTGGTGGTATGGAGCTGATGGGGCAAGACCTGCACTAAACACCCTCCTAGCTCAGCCTGCAGGGGCCTGGGACATGGCCAAAGGAGAAGGTGGCAAAGGAGAAGGTGCTACAGCAGTGTGCCTATGCTCCAGATGTTCCTGGCTGCTGCAATGGTCCTTTGCAGTTAGTTGAACATAAGTTACAAAAAGGTTTTGCCTTCCTTAATTTCTACCTGGGGGCAGTCTGCTTTTGAAGCAGCCTGGACATCAATTTTATCACTGTGTCTCCTCACTGTTGTGGCATTGTACTCCACAGAAAATAGCAGTACATTACAATAGATGATGAAAAGCAGAGATTTGTTTAAGCTAAGTACAATGTTTAGGATGAACAATTTGCTGACATAGTACCTTTCTCCAACTTGTCATTGGTAAGTTTCAGCTTCCCAAAAATATACACTTCTGATTTACAGTAAGCTCAAGTGTTTGATCTGGCAAGGAATGGAAATTTAAAAAGACAAACACAATAGTCTAATATTTAGTCTAATATAAAACACATTTTTCCTCTGCTGTCACAGAAAATTGCAATGGATTTTAGGGAAGGTGGAGTGAGTCAGGGCATTTGGCAGGGAAGGAAGAGGTTCAGCTGGGGCAACTCTAACAAGCAGATTAATTAAATTATAATAAGGACCCCTAAGCACCAGCCAGTTTGAATAAATGTGTTTAGAACTTATGGAGTGTTTTAAGCTTTTGATCAAAACTGCAAAGATTACTATTGCGTAAATTATGTCCCCTTATACTGCTTATTGCTTTCTAACAATAAGCCTGGCTATTCTGTGTTTACAAATGGATGTCCACTTCTACATGCTTCTGAGCTCTGCCCAGGCTTACAAGAGTCCTGTATTTCCTCTCTTAAATATTAATAATATGAAATATCTATGGAAAAGAGAAATTCACGCAGCTTAAACAGTATGCTTGTATGTCTTTCTGCAGCTTACATGGGACTTGCACACGCTAGGCCTTTTTCATCTCTGTCCCTAGAAATCTCTTGGACCTAGAAATCCAAAACTGTGATATGTAAAATATGGCTGTAGGGGCGGTGACTTAGAGTGGCAATGAGCTTTTAGTTACAAAGTTCATGGCTAAATAACTCTGGTCAGGTTCTTGAACTTAGTGGGACCTCTGATAACAAAAATTAAAGTGTCTGAAGACTTCTGACCTAGAGGGAGAGGAGTCTAAGGTGTGAATCTATCTGGAGAATGCAGGAGAGAGGAAAGCACCTAATTCTAAACAGGAGTGCTGCTTAAGACTCAGCCTCATGCTTTGCCCCTTGTGTTATGTTAGGCAATTCTTTCCTGAGGATGCTGATTGCAGCCATTCTCTTTCTGAGATCCTAAATATTTCCATGGCTGGAATCTAAGGAAGCAATTTCCAGGTACCTAAGCAAAGGTTTCTATAGCCATTTTAGATGTAATATGGTATCCCACCTGGTCTTCAGCTGCCTCTGCAAAAAGGCAAGTTTTTTTTCTGTAATGCATCCTTGTGCAGGTAACTCAGATACTCTTCAGATGCCTAAATTGCCCCTAGAGGACTACATTTAAGTACATGAATTGTCATCTACGTGTCCGGGTCAGACATATAGAATAAGTCGAACGTAACAGCATCTGAAAATATCAATTGGTTTTCATGGGCTTTAAAAGATCCCTGAGCTGGCTACCCTTGATGTAGATGTGTACACTGACCCCTACCTTTTGTACTGATGTCCCTTAGCAGATTGAGGTCTTGTGACTTGCAGACCATTCTGAAGAGATGCAATTTTTAGTGACCTTTCAAGAACTTCTGTAGGGTATTGCAGTGTGTATCCAGTTAGGATGATTATAGTTTGGGGGCTATAAAAAGTTCATTGTGTTTTATGCATTTGTCAAGGTGGGAGATGGTTTTCCCTTCTAATGCACAAGAAACAAAACAAACAAGCAAACAAATAAACAAAAGAAAACCCAACCAACAAAAAACCCCAAACAAAAGCCCAACCTCCCAAAAACATGTCACCACATGTACTCAGTGCTGGCAAAGATGGATGAAATTGAGTTTTAGAAAAAACCTGATAGGCAGAATGTATGCAGACCTTCACTTACTGTGTAAGATTATGGGGCCTTATATTTATAATTAAAACGTAATTGGTTCAAGCTAAATGAAATCTAAAGTTTTTGGGAAATCTGATAAGCTAGCAGAACCCTTGTAACAAAGAATGTGAAAAGTTACTGCATTTTTTTTTAAAGTACTTCCATTGTTAGTGTATCGGAATCAAGGATAGCTTACATCTATAATTTATTACAAGCTAATTACTTAAGCCTTTGAAGTACCCAGAGCAAATTTAGAAGACTATTGTATAAGTCAGTAGGTGATACATTTTTGACATTTAATGTAATTATTAGGTAGCTCTTAGTTGAACTAACAACCAAAAAGCATTTACAAGTGAGTTTTCATAAAAACGAGGTCTTCAGTTCTTATTATTACTATGAGAATAAACTATTTTATAATCTACAGTGTGTATAGAAAATACTTGAGAANTAATTATTAGGTAGCTCTTAGTTGAACTAACAACCAAAAAGCATGTAGAAGTGAGTTCTCCATAAAAACGAGGTCTTCAGTTCTTATTATTACTATCAGAATAAACTATTTTATAATCTACAGTGTGTATAGAAAACACTTGAGAATTTTTTTTTAAATCCTTTTTTTCTTTCTGTAAAACACTATTTTTTTCATGTCAGACTGAGTCAAAGGTAAACCACATGCAGGAAGCTTCGTCGGTCTGATGAGCAGCTATTGCTGAAACAGCACAAACAAACTGAAGGAGAAAGACTGGCTTTCAGTACGCTACCAAGATAATTAAGAAAGGAACTTACCCAAGCAATTATCTGGGGACTCTGCAGTAATGCTTGCAGCCATAGCTTGGGTGTAAAACATTTTCCTGTGTGTAAACTCTTAATTTCTCTGAGCACCCCCACCCCTGCTTATGGGACCAGGACCCTCATTTCAGCTCAAGCCTGAGCAATCAAACCTCCCATGAGCACTCAGAGGTGTACCTGCCTCCAGCTCTGTCTCTGCGTTGGATCTTGGACTTACATTGCATCTGTTACAACCCTGTCTCCTGCTTCTGCTAATTGGGTTCCCTGGATGGACCCTGGAGGGAAGATGCACTTGATTCATCCCCTCACCTTTTCTGAGGCAGTCAGTGAACCCTATCACCAGTACTCAGCTCTGCCTGCAGTGCTCAGACCCTGTGGGAGCATGTTGTGTTAGTGAAGGCACAGCCTGTGCAGGGGTTACCCTTGGTTCCTGCCTTATCCCCCTCTTGAAACAGACCAGCAGATACTGAACTAAGAGAAAACTATAGGAATAGACTGAACATCCCAAACTGTTCTTGTTTATTGCCAACACTTTGTTTTCATATGTTTTGTTGATGTGACATATTGCCAATAATTATACCTATGCAATAAAATCAAGGGTGTCACAAGACCTTTGAAAAACCCTCACACATTTTTGTCCCTTTTCTGCTGTGACTCCCAAGGATATCATTGTGGCCAGTGTAAGAGGCAGAGGGGTGACTCCTCAGAGTAGTAGAACTAGGACCTTTAATGTAAAAGCCATATTATACCAGCTGAAGCATGATGTGCANCACATTTTTGTCCCTTTTCTGCTGTGACTCCCAAGGATATCATTATGGCCAGTGTAAGAGGCAGAGGGGTGACTGCTCAGAGTAGTAGAACTAGGACCTTTAATGTAAAAGCCATACTATACCAGCTGAAGCATGATGTGTGNTTATACCAGCTGAAGCATGATGTGCAAACATCAGCCATTCCAGTTTATGCATTGGATCATGACCCTAAGCTTCAAAGAAAAGCAATCCTGCTGTGTCAGTCGGAAGAAGGAACATACAACTCACTCAACAGATGCAATCAAATAAGAAAACTTGGACAATTACCACATTTAGCTGAGCCAATACAACTTATGAGTTTGTCTTAGACCTGAGGAAAACTTGCCTGCAAAAGTTCTTTCACTGAGATTTTAGTTAACAAGAGGTTGTGGTTAGGTGTAGACATTGATGATGTGGACATTGAACTAATGGAAATTAAATTGCAAAAATGGCATAAATTAGTGATGTGAATACAAACTTGATTGCTACAGATAAAAACGTACATGAGCAATTTAACATTGGACAGTGGAAACCTATTATCTTTTATCTTGCTCAATAAGACCTGCTTCACATAGTTTAGTCAAATCCATTTTTTTCTACAGTAACAAAGTACAAAGGGCTCTTTTAAAATGTGGATGTTTCGATTATGCTTTTTTGGTGGGAATAAAGCCCAAATGTATAATAGTGTGATCAGTGGGAGGTATTTAAAAGTTCATAAAGAATTGGATCTAGCTGACAACTAGCACTTTTCAAAAATTAATTTTTAATTAGAGAATTTGAAAGATATTACGAGCTGCAGTTAAGACTGGGAGGGACTCTCCAGGATCTGTCACTTGACATAATAAGAAAGATGCTGTTGTACATATCTCTGCTTATCTTTGTGACCCACTCCTGTTGCATAAAATTAATAGGGTTAGAAACAGCAAGTGCAAATATCCACTGGTAAATCCTATATACATAGATCATAAATTATAGAACAGTTAACGTTAAAAGGGACGTCTAAAGGTCATCTGGTCTGAATATCCACTCCCCACCATCAATCTCTTGGGTTTTATCCTCTTTCTAACTTCTAATTTAAAGAAAGGTATCAAAGAGTGCAGTATCTTCCACAGCGTTTACATCCAAACAGACTTTTATGCATACAAAGTTGGGGGTCCTCTACCCTAGATAAGTTTTGTACTTAATGTAAGACTCCTAGTCCTAGTTATATCTGGAGACACTCTGAGCTCTGGGGAGCCATTAAAAGCTGTTATCTTGAGAAATTTCAGCCTTAAAACTTGGGGAAAAAAAAATATTTGATGGTGCTTTTGGCCCATCTTTGATTTTGATGGTTTATACGTTACTCTTATTTTGGAAAGTGTTCTGAGCAGTAATGGAAAGATTGGGAATAACATGTAAATTTCAAATACCAAGGGACAGGTTTGGAATAGATGCTTTGCTTATGGTTCCTGAACAATTGCCAAAGATAATATGTTATGGGTTTCTCAAGCCAAAAAAGAAAGAGGACAGTGGGAAGTGACATGTACAGAGGAAATTAGTATGAGAGACGATTTTTGCTTGAGTGCTAGTTGCAGGGATACCATGAGTCCCTGAACTCTGGGCACAGCATGAACAAGTACTGAAGTAAAATTGCTAAAAAACATTTTAGCAACATCGTTGATTTCATGGAAAAAAACCACATGGTTATAAAGAAAAAGAGCTGAGAATTTAACTTTTGGGCATCTTGCCTCACTGTACTTGCAATATACTAAGCTAGATAATATTTTAGGAAAGAATCTGACATGTTACTTTGTTCTTATCTTTATTTAGGAAAAAAAAAGAAAAAAAAAGCGGGAAGATTTCTAGCCTCATGCACGTGCAACTGGCTGCTTTTCTTTAGACATCTGTTGTATGTATAATGATATTTTGCACTTCCTTTGTGTGTGAGAAATTGTGGCCAATTCTCCTTGCCACCTTCCTATATGAATGAATTGAAAACATTTTTAGAGTAGAATGATGATCCATGAACCTCTAGAGTGGTAACAGCCATAACATCTACATTAACTCCCATCACTGGTCTGCTTACCTCTATTGGAGGGCGAATCAGTTTAGACTGAAGAGACCAAATGTATATATAGTCCTTACAGCAGAAAACTAGAGCAAGACACTGTGCACATAAGGAAAAAACCATTTCTTTTACATCTAATTCCACTGCACATGTCTAAAAATGATCCTATTTTTATAGTATAAAACTTATATAGTATATGTTTGTAGAACATGTACTAAACCAATGAACAGTTATTTTTTAATAAAAACTGAATTTCTTTTCTTTTGAAAGTACAAATAATCCTTTTTCAAGGAAGTTTTCATTTTCTATTCATGGGAGTAGTTTGGGAGACTACTACAAAATTTAGTGATGTTAGTGGAAGTCCCACCATTGATGATGACAGACTTTGGAACAGGTTTCTCTCCTCTTACTCCATAAACTGCAAAATAACTATTTGAAATAAATATCAGAATATTGCTTTTAGTAGCAGCTGGACCAAAGTTTTTTGAAAGTTTTAAATTTCCATGTTTTCAGATTTGTCTTCCCCCCGCCCCCTCCCAGGATTACGCTGGACCAGAACTTGGAGCTTCTGGAAACCTTGACTCCTGCAGTTCTTCATTGAAGTAATACCTCCTCCTTGCTGCTTTAGCAGCAATGAAACTGTCAAGAATATGTTTTTCAGTGAGGAGAATATGTTTTTCAGTGTAGAGAGAGGCAGATGCACAGCTGGCTTCTGGTCTTTGAGAAGACCTGCTGAAAACCCAAGCATGCGTATCATTCTTTGAATGTCGTGAAAGCTTCTTGCCCCTACACACTGCCAAAACCAAACAACCCTCCAAACCAATGAATCTACTAGATTATTTAAACAAAACATTTAAGCCCCAAATCTAGCGCATTTGCCCAAGAGTGTTTTCACTAGAGCATTTGCAAGCAATCCCACTCTGAATCAATGAGACTGCAATATCAAGAAAATTATAAGAAAATGAGAAGTGTATCCGTGGGTAAATACAGTTATTCTTTCTCAAAAGACATAGAAGATTTTATATGCCTTTTTCTCTCTACTGATTTTAAAAAGTCTTTGGAGGTCATTTTTGAAAATTTAAGTCTGTACTAGTAAAGATCACAGAATCAGAGCATACATTTGTTCTTGGGTTGCATTTGGTCTTTCTGGCCAAGATAATTAGAGTTTGTTGACATTAAAAACATCCACATCAAAGCCTAGGAACTTATATAAACACTACATATTACTGATAGTTCAAGATCCTTTATTAACCAACATTAAATTATTAACCAAATTAAATTATGTATCCTGAAGAGCTCTTAAAGCAAAATACACTGTATTATTTGACTTTTCTGAGCCAGATTTTCTGCATCAGAATTTCAACATTGAAACTTCACTAGTTAGTCACTAGGGTGACTAATAATTGGAACTTCTTTCTCTCTTCAGCCTTTTATCTCACAGCCTGTCTCTCTCACAAATATTGGTATGAAGAATGCCCTTTAATTGAAAGAATTGTGCAGCTACTTTAATTTAAACTTTAAGTAAACTTGTCCTTTTTATTATTTATTTTCAATATATCATTCATATATACTGTTTCTAATTATTGAACTAATGTTTTCAGTCTCCTGGTTTGAGATAAAACAGGACCAATTTTGTTCAGTAACTT
>RSEF01000001.1:51175198-51185561 GCA_003993805.1 Himantopus leucocephalus
AAGGGAAGGGAAGGGAAGGGAAGGGAAGGGAAGGGAAGGGAAGGGAAACTATGTTAAAATGGTATTAACCAAGTTCTAAGTAGGGCTTCTTAATGAAGTCTGTGACTTTGCAAAATCTGCATGGTATCCCACTGGGTCTCCTAAAGTGCAGGTTAGGCTCATCCAGAAAAGTTTGAACTAGAGAATTCTTGAAGGAGGAGAGAAACTAATGTTCCCAGTGATGGGTACAGTTACCTTTTAACATGTAGAGGCTGTGCTTCTATCCCTATTATTCTGTCACATTCTTCCAAGAATAAAATTTTGCCATCATTCTTGGATCTCCAGCATTATAGTCTAAAACAACTGTTGCAATTACTGTTATAGATATTCTTTGTTTCACAGGGAAAACCACAGATGAATCAACTGGCAGTCAGTAGAATATATCTTGTCTTTGTGTCTGGTGAGTTAAGAAAAAGCCCTATTGTGTACCTCAACCTCATCACCCTTTACTGATATAACATTTCCTATACTCAGATAAGAACACTTTTTCTGCACGGAAGAATAATTGGCAAGCACACCATTTTCTTTTCTGTTGGCTGCTGACATACAACAATCTGGGATAAATGATGAAAAGAATAAAAGGAACACCCAAGCAGATCTCAGCTGCTAAGGAGTTCATTCAGTTTTTATAGCAGATTTATAGTGAGTGATACACAGGGTAGCTGCTATGTTCATTTTGATATAACCATGAGAGTCTGACATGTGGTTCCTCACTCCATAGATGTCACTATGTTTTGTCTGCTTTTCCCAGTGTGCAAATCTATATGTGCTTGAATGAGATGGGGTTTTTTGTTTTGGGGTTTTTTTTTGTGCATTTTTGTGTTTTTTACATTAAATGGAGTTCACAGAATGCTTCATGTGGTTTACTAATAAAGCCACAATCTGTGAAGTTTTATTTTATGAATTTGTATTAAAAAGTCATTAATCAAGATCTAAATAATATAATCTACATCTGCTGTTTAGTAAAGATATTTATTTATAGTCTTTCAATTAACAACTACATTCACAATTTGAGGATTTTTCCTTATACTATCTGGGTAAAAATCACATAATTTTACAATATAACAAAAATCATGATCTTATTAAGAACAAACTTATTACTGTGCAGGTCCTAGTTGACCCCACAAGCCTTGATCCACTATTAAACATTCCCAAATATTCTGTTCATTATTGTATTTCCAAAGGAAGAAATGTTACTCTACTAATTAGTGTACTTTTTAAATATAGTGACTTCTTTTAAAAACAAAAAGCAAACAAAAAGCCCTATTAGTAAGATAAAAAATGGAGTGACAGTTTTATTCTCTTGAGTGACACAAACACACAGCTTTAAAGGTATGTCTATTGGTGCTGGATACCCACTGTTTAGAATCTCTGTTGAACATTGCACGATGTTTATAGTTCTCCAAAGGTGCTCATGGATACTTCATCCTCAAGTCTAATATGTTACCTGCAGGTACAAATCCAATGAAATGTTTTATCCTTTGACAGTTAATACAGAACTATTTGGTGATATTTTTTTTTTACTGATGACCTTTCTAGACATTTATTTATTTTATTTTATTTTATTTTCCCCTCATGTGATAACTTTATAACTTTAGGGACAATGGGGGAAAGACTGTGCAGGTTTTAATTATTTCTTTTACAGAAGGAGATCATGTGAATAAAAAAAAAAAAGAACCTCCTGAATTTTACTCTCCAGCCATGTCCATAGTCACTAGTTGGCCATGGCTCTATTATTCTTACAGAGGTTCCTTGTTTCTGTAATTTTAGATTTGTTATTGCTTTACGTATTCTATTGAAACATCTTTCCAAAAATTATGCCGTATTCATTCATTAATCTTCAGTCTCTCTTTGGGGAAGTTTTCTGTTGGTGTTGGCTTTACACAGGCTTTTACAAATTTTTACTCAACTGTTATAAGTATCTTCACTGCTCACATCCCAGTTGACTGCCATTTCATTGCAGTGCCTTTTCCTACATGCAGAAAGTTATTCAGTCTTTCAACTCCTGACTAATAGCACAAGCACCTGTGAGAGATCAAGGTTTAAGCAGTGATGCACTCTTAATTATTATAAGAAATAGGCTTTCCAGTTCATAAATTCCTGTAAGCCTTTTATATTTTTCGAGCAGGAGTTCTCATTCCTTGGCTTATTTAGAAACTGGCTGATGAATTTGCCGCACTGTTGGCCATAGGACTGCTTCTGGGACCATCTTGGGGCCAGGTTGTTGTGGGGCTGGCAAGGCTTCCTTATATCATCCTGAATTATTTTTCTTTCAGGTCATATTGGTATCTGAGGAATAATTGCATGGGTTTATATGGGCAAATAAGGCCCTATACAAATTCCACGGTTGAGATAGAGTTCAGTTTCAAGCGTAGATCTAATGTATTACATCTAAACTATTCCTCTGATCTTTCTTTTTTTTTTTCTTCCCCCACCCACTATGCTACGAGAACTAAATCTATGTAGTCATCAAATAACATAGTTAATGATTTCTTCCATAAGACTGTAGCAGATAAAATTCTCTTTCTTCATATTTTTAAATGGACCTATAGAAATGCCCACCAAACACATCTATAAACACGATATTGGCTTCTTTTTCTTCGCAGGACTACCTAAAAGTAAACCATATGACCAAGAGCGTCATGCAGCATCAGCATGGTGTTTAAAGATCAAAGTTCACAGTGGACTGTTGTCCATGTTGCACAGCATTACATTTCTTTATTCCTTCTCAAGTATTAGCATTTTAAGATGTGTCTCAGAAAGTCTACTTTTTCTGATAGTCACTGAATTGTATTGATATAGTAATAGACAAGACTTCATGATACTTATTCTTATGTAGTCTGACCATTAGTGGGTTATGACAGTGTCTGAGGACCAATTCTGTAACCTGAGAATGAATTACATAAAAAGAAGACTCAGGCAGCAGTGGTTTTCCACCTGAATGGACTGTTTTGCTTTGGTAGCATAATGTAGCTACCAAACCAAAGTACAGCTGGAGTTCCAAAAAAGCAATGCTCCACTTGAACATGGCTAATGACATAAACACCTTGGGTTTTGTTCTATCACAGAAGTCTTTGCATTCTGCAGTAGAGTTTAGCCCAGACGTGCCGGCAGGATTTAAGCACCTTATTCTCGAGTGCAGTTCACCTCACAGTGGTCCATCAGGTAAGTGCTATTCTGTCTTCTTTGTAAAGGTTCTGCTAAAGCACCAAATAAGAACTGAGGACACACCTAGTCAGGAAGTCTTAGTAGTAAAGTGCTGCAATGCCCACTTGTTAGGCACCTTGCCTCTAAGATTAGACATTTAATTTTTAATTATTGCATTGTATTTCCCAATTATATCAGAAGGAACTGAAGAAGACACATACTGTCTAGGAAGTATTTATTGCTATATAATAGGAAAGATATATTTTTATGTTCTTACCTCCTTTTGGAAGTTTCTCTTTTCTATTTATTTTAAATTTGGGTGCTTAAGTTATAACTTGAGTGGAAAGCATTTTTATGTTTTCTTTTTAGGTTGACCACTGACCACTTTTTACAAGACAGCAAAATTAAGCAAATTGAACTGGCATCTGGTAAAGGGTTTACTGGTCACAAGACTCTATTGTAAATAAGCAAATAACCATGTGAGTACATATACAAACATAAACCAACAAAAAAAACCAACAACCAACAACCAAACAAAAAAACCACTGGAAGTATTTCTTTGCTTAGGAATGAAGAATTAAAAAAATACAATTTCCAACAGAAAAGGATATAGCTGAACTCTGCGGATTACATGTGATGACTATTTCAGCACTTTTCACATTACTGAACATGGCTGAAAGCTGAAAACACACTACGAGGAAATTAACTGTTAGGTGCTCCAACCTAAGGAGGAGCAAAGGCGGATTTTCTTTTCTTACAGATATATAGCAGCTACTCTAAAATTACACTGAGCTGACACAGAGTAAAGAGAAAGAATATTTAATATAAGATATAATATTTAATATTAGAAACAAAATAAAACACAGTAGAGAGAAAAGTACTTCGTACGATTTGCTTTCAGAACTTGGCATTATTAACAAGCAGTAATGTAATTAGAAATGCTGGTTACAATGAGGTGCAAGCTACTATAACAACAAAACATCTGCTAAAATATGTCTTATAGTGGAAATATTTATATTTATTTACAGTATTTTCCATTGACAACGTTAATTAAACTGAATCAACGAATGAGGCAGTTATTAAACTCTTGTCCAGAAACTGTGTCTTGGCAGTACAAAAGAAGATGCTTTAAAGGACACGGTTTCTCTACTTATCACGCTAATTGCTTCCTATTTTGGCTGGCTCTCATAGAGCTATCTCCCAAATTATGTAGTAGGAAAAGATTACTCTACTGTATTAGCAAGACAGTGTACATGTGTAGGAGCAGCCTCTCCTATTTTTTTTCCTTTTTAAAACTGTGTGAAATCATGCATCAGGCAAAGTTTAAGGACTCTTTGAAGTGCCACTAAAAATTAAAATGATCTGATTTTCCAAAGCTTGACTGGCTGCAAATCCTACGTATATTCTGCTCCTTGATGTAGATTTTTCCCTGTTTGTATCCTTTCTAGTTGTAAATAAACAATGCATTAAACTATTATTTTTAATGGACGCTATTATGGCTTTGGAACTTAAGGGAATTAAATGTATAACTTTAACTGTACAGATAATACTAGCAAATCATCTACCTCCCTTATAAAGCAGTTACAAATTATTACCAACTTACAGCAAGTGAAGGAGCTATATAATAACAATGTTGACTTATGCTGGTTGTAAAAGCCAACATAATATTTCATTTTAGAAGTAACTTTATAGGGGGCTATTATGGATCATTGTTGGCAGTATGAAATCAAGTCTTTCATTTTAAATCTCTGGCACAATTCTTTCACAATCTCCAATGTAGCTTTATTTACACTGGACCACTCCTAACAGCTGCTGACACCATCCTCAACACCATGTAAATTAAGTTAACTTCCCAAAGAAGTATTTCTGAAACTAGTCCTAGCAGAAAAAAATGGCTAAGTTACTTCTCAGAGTCCTTTCCTAAAATTTTTGTTAGTCTCTTTCAAACAAATCTCCCACAATCACAAAAACAATATTTTAAAAAGAGAAAGGAATAGTCTGTTCCCAAATTGACAAAGTCAGAAATAAAACTGAGACATAGAAATGTTATTTCAGATATGTTTTTAGGTAAATTTGCAGAATGTGACATTTGCTGATCATTTATCCGTGATATATGTGTACTAAACCTGCCAGGATCTTTGCTGAATCTCCTAAACTGTGTCCAGATTAAAAAAAAAAAATAATCAACAAACAAGAAAAAAAACCCCAAAGAGATTAATATAGATATATCAGTCTAAGATATCTAGGCAAAAGTAGCTTGTAAGTGGTCCAGCCTAAATCCAGGCCACAAGACTTGTGTCTCTCTGTTTTATTTCAAGATCTGCATTAACTATTTGTTGCTATACCTATTTGACTCCGTAGTACATTGGAAGCAAGGACAAGCATCCTCAAAACTGGTTAGGAGATACCAGCTAGCTGTACCAGCCTTACTACACAGACACTCCAGGAGAGTAGGGAAAAAAAAAAAAAAAGTAAAGCAAAAAAAAGCACCCTAATTTAACAGGATCTTTTGCGTAGAGGTGATGCTTATGCACAGAATTGAGTCTTCTGAAAAAGGCGGTGGTCACTGTCCATGTGTCCAAGGGTACTTGCAAAGTTTTCTCAAGCTGGATGGGATGAGACTCCCTGAACCTCTTTTCTGCAGAATTCATATGTCAGCTGGCCAGTGGTCCCACCCACCCACTCACACACCTGCATGATGCCTGCTACTGATGGTCTTAAACTTCATACAAAACACCTATGTGATCGTTCCAGAGCCTACAGGAAGAGTTTCTACTGACTAGTTACAAGTGCCTCATCTGTGTATATTTTGGTCAATTCTACAGCAGGAATCACCAGGAAGAACCTCTGTCATACTGTTCATTTCAAGTTCAAACAACAGGAAGACTATACTCTGTAGTCTTAGGCCAAGGAATGTCTCCTGATACTGCATCAGAAACCAGATGTTAGACCACAACTGCAAGAGCAGGAAAAGCAATAGAGCACAGGCTTCAAACTAAATATGCTGAGTTATCTCACCTGAATGAAAAATTAATTTGTTTGATAAATAATTAGTCAGACACATAATTAATGCAAGCATAAACTGAGAAATGAAAATCTCTTTCCTGTGTTTTGTCTTTTGTTTTCCTCTGAATGCCTTATTTCTGTTATTCATTCAGTAACAATAACTGAAAATGAATTCAGTATCAGCATGCATTTGGATGGGAGAAATCTTTATCATATTGCCCTAAATAAGCTTATTAAAGCTTCAAATGAAGATGGCTTTCTGCCTGCTTTTTTGGTGAACAGATGCACAGAACAAGGGAAACAAAGTGTATAAATTAAAACATTAGATGTGAATGGTTTTTTTTAGCCTAAAACTTTATAGAAAAGTGTTATGCAAGTACTGGGTTTTCGGGGGAAGGGAGAGGGGCGGGGAGGGGAGGGGGGCAGGGGGTGTAGGGTATTTTTTAGCCTGGAGAATTAAATTCATCTTTCTTGTCATGAAGAGAAAATAAAATATGAATTATGACTAGACCAAGTTTTAAGTAAATATTGCTGCCTAGATGAAGACCAGCAAATCAGAATGTTTAAGCAAATCCCTCGTCTCAGCCCGGTTCTTTAAATGTTATTCACATTGAATAGTACAGCCTTACCACACGCTACATTGATTTCAATTTGTAAAGGTGGTGAAATTAAACCACCATTGAAGGCCTCCTGTATTTCAAATTATAATGTGTTTATCAAGGCTAAATTAAAGGTTTTTGTTCCCCTCATAGTAATGTTCCAAAGAAATTCATTTAATTCAGGATTTTCCCCTGTGCTGAGTTTTATGTACTTTGCTATGCCCTACTTTGAATGCAACATAAGCTGCAGATAACATTACTCCTTCATATTTGGTTTAGACTAAGGAGTTTACGGTCATTTTGACACATATATAAACAAACATGTCTAGTTATATTCAGATTTGCATTCAGAGTCAGCATTTTCAATCAGTAAAGCATGATGGACAAAATTCATAAGCATTGGTACCTTCCAAATTAGAGATCAAATGCCTTGTTAATAATCAGTTCACCCTACAATGCAGTTGAATACAGTCACTTTCCTGTGTATATGCATCCATGACAGATAATAAAAATATGTAATGCCTTTAGAAAATACAGCAGGATTTAAAAACAGTTATGTTAAGAAACAGCACCAAATTTAAAAAGTTATAGTGCCTCCAAGACAATTGCAAATGTTGGAATTATGTTATCCATAGAAGAAATCAACAAATGTGCTATCAAATTAATTTTGATATGTAAAGCAAAGCAAATTTCTTAAGTATCTCCTTGTGTTTGATGAAAATGAATTACACAAAAGCAAACATAGTCTCCATATGGAACTATTTTTAGTGCATTCCCATCGACATAAATGAGGCTGGAAATAGTGGAAATAGCATGTAACCCAATAGCACAAAGGCCAGGGTCATACACTTGGGGACTAATAATAGTTCTTACTAGAACCTGAGAGCTTATCATTTGGAAACAGAGGAGGACAAAAGGCTGGGAGTATTAGTTGATCACAATATGACCATGAGCCACCAATGCGCTATGTCTGGAAAAAATGCAAATTTCATCTTAAAGCACATCAAGCATGGGTTTTTTTGAGCAGTGATAAGATGTTCACGTTATTGTACAAGACATTGGTGGTCAGAAGTGGACTACTACTCCAACTCCTGTCTATTGACATTCTTCCCAAGTCAGCTCCTCCTGTTGCCACTTGTGCCAGAACAAACCCTTAAACAGGGAGCAGTGAGACGAGTCTAGGGACACCGACAGCAAAATTCTTAGACTGGAAAGACTTTGAGTCATGTTACAGGATGGATCAGAGGGATAAAGATAAAGTAATAGAGAATTATTTTGGTATAAGGTTGCTTAGCTTTTTGTTCTTCTATGGGAAACACAAAAGAATGACAAGGCAGGATTTGAAAGTTTTCCCTGAGAGCTGAGCTTCACACATCTAAGCAGATCATGACAGTGTATGGAAAGAGATTGCGGGGACACTACATGGCTGTTACTGTGATTGTCTTTGTTTCTACCCAAAACTAAGAAGCAGAGAAACGTACCGAGCTGAATAGTATTCCTGCATAACTTGGATATTATAAAGATTTCTTTATTCATGACAGATTTTTGTGGGAGGTGTGGAACATGTGAGGAACACATTCTATCATGAATGAGATGCCAGGATAGGCTGGCAGACAAAAACAAGTGCAAAAATCTTTTTGTTAAACCAAGGGTCTATGCTGTCTCAATGCTCTGAATAGGACATTGAATATAAATTGATAACCTGTATGTCTGAGGTGGCACTTGCCGACTGAGGAGGAGATAGCTGATCAAATGTTAAGGATGGCAAAAAAGGGTTATAACATAGAATCTCCAGAGAATGTGTTCTAAAATTTTTGGTGGGTAACAAAACAAATATGCATATGTGCATACATCCTCCAGTATAAATTGAACCAATTTCTAGGCATCAAGTTTGTAAGCACTAGGCTCTTATTCTTAGAAAAGGAAGAAGGGTCAAAGTAGAGTCTTTTCAGGACTGTTGATAAACATATGGAGTGATAACATCAAAAAAACTACTTGCAGGTATCTTGGGGAAAAAAAATACATTGACTTCTGAAAGAGAAAGCCTATGAAAGAGTAAAATATAAATAATCCATCAATACAAAGGATAATCAAAATATATTTCCAGGTTCTGTTGTGAGAATTCAGATGTTGTGTGACTTCTTTTTCTACATCAGCAGACAGTGAAGGAAGTAAATATTTGCAATAAAAAACAGACCTCTCTAAGTCTGACTGATTAACATAAAATAGTAACGGGTAATAATACCCTTTAATCTTGAAGAAAGACACTGCTGGAAATTAACAAGAAGCACTTTCTATGAGAGCCTCAAGGGGAAAAAATAACAATAAAAAATCCCTTATTGCCCATTTAAGAATTTAGCTGAGGTGCAGAATTTGTTCTAGGACATTTTGGAAAGTATAATTAAGAGGTCCCTGTGTGGAGCCAAGTTCTGATTGCTGGATGCATAATAGGTACTTTGAACAAGCTGTCTTTCAGAAAACGGCACAGAAGGCTCTGGGCAATAGTAGATGGTTTAAAATTATGTTGAACATCCTACATGTATCGGATGGAAAACACAATAAAGCATTGAATAAAACAATAGAACAGTGAAACAATTCACATCTGTATGCTAATAATATAAATATAATTAAAGATGACTCAGTTTATTCAAATGTAAACAAAGAGAAAGAGAAGCACAGAAGAAATGGAATGGAAAAAGAATATTTTTCTTCCAACTAGGTACAATTTTTTCATGTAACTTAACATATGGGGCACTTATCTAAAATAGTGGATATGTAGCTTATTTTCTTTCAGTAAATAAATTTTTAAACTGACATTTCCCTGTTTCCAGACTTCTGAAAAAATCTTTTAAAAAGCTATCCTGTTTCCATGCAGTATTTGTGTAACAATCTAGAGATGTGTGTGTTCGGGTGCTCTGGGATGTGCCCAAATACAGAAGAGGGAACTAAGATTTTGTTTCCTTTCCCATGTCTCCTAAATACACAACTTGGGTGAAACCAGAAGAACATCACTTGTTTCTTATGTGAGGGAAATAATTTCAGCTCACCACCTCTTTTGATTTTATTGTTAATTCGTTATAAGTAGAAATTCATGTCAAATAGTGTTTGTTTGGTTTACTTTGGGTTTTTTTTCTCTTGAAAATATTTCTTCCTTCCATTGGAAGAGAGTAACAAAACAATGGAAATGTTTCTATTTTTGCATATTCTAGGCTGAAATGTATTTCTGACATCTTGGTTTTGTTACAATATATAAACTTAGAAACTAAAAATGTCACAAGCTGAGGAGAGGACGGAGCAAATGCAAACAGAGGAATCTACTGCCCCAGATTGAATGCCCAATATAAAACATATTCTGGAAAAAGCTACAAAGAGAATATTGTTTAGCAGCAGAAAAATTTTACAGCCTTATGGAATCTTAATGCTCTGCTGAAACAGTATGATCCAATTCGCATCTAATGATAGAAGCTATATAGTCACAGTCATACTATATGAATTCAAGGAAGTGGGACTACCAGGAGGCCATACATGAAAAAGTGTCCTGGTTTGAGGTAAAACAGGACCAATTTTGTTCA
>RSEF01000001.1:51185571-51222776 GCA_003993805.1 Himantopus leucocephalus
TGCCTCATGCTCAGTATAAAAGCTGAGGGTTCAAAGGGTCAGCCCTGTTTCTTCAATGACCGGCATCTGAGGAGGACTCTGTCTGTTCGTCTGCCTTTGATGCCGATCTGTGTGTTCCTGAATCCAGACCTGGAATCCAGTTCCAGTCCCTCACTGAGTCCAGTCTGGGACTTTCCCAGTGCCTGCCAGTGATATGATTGTCATCCTGGGAGCTTGTTATGGTTTTGTCTATATTGTATATATTTCATTATTTCCTTTTTATTATTTTATTAATATTTTCATTAATGTAGTTTAATTTCTTTTCTAAAATCACATCTCTTTCTCTTTCTTCCTCCTCTCCCGGAAGGGAGATAGTGTCCCTTCTCTGAAGGGAGAGAGGTCAGAGAGCATCTGTTGTTCATTTCAGTGGCCAGTCCACACCAAACCACAACATATAGCTACACCAAAAGTAACTTGCTACCTACCTAAAATGAGCTTCTTTGAAAAAGCTTACATGCACAAGATCTACTAGACAGACTGGACCCTTGCCAGGGACACCTAGCTGACTTTGGTTTCTGTAACACAGATCATCTTTGAAGTGAGACTTTTCCATCATCAATTAGCCCCACTCCTGGGAGTGGTTTGATGAGTGTCATACCAGTAACACCTCACATAGTATATTTATTGGCGCGTGCACAAGTAAAGGTTCATAAGTATATACTTCCTTCACTAGTTGGAATTGTGCACTAACTCGCAATATACATATATTTGCTTTACTCTTGTAATATATATTTGCTTTCCTAGTGGTAATTTTGTAGTGACTCATAATATATATTTACTACTACTAGTAGTGTGTTTATATATACATATTTATTTTTACTAATAGTAAAAATGTAGTTTTGTAGAAATTTGTAATAAAGGAATAGTCAGGAACCCAGATATCCATATCCTTGTGTAATGCAGAATCCTGAAAAACCCATGGTCATGATCTGTACCTGCAGGTCAGGTAACCCTCATAGGTCATGACTGTGACCGCTACTGGTACATAAAGCCTTCTTTGCCTCAGTTTTCAGTGGTAAGGCTGTCCTCAAGCAATGAAGCATTACCCACAATAAAGGAAGACAGAGTTAGGGACCACTTATCCACTTGGACATACAGTGGTCCATGGGACCAGACAGGATGCACCTGAGATTGCTGAAGGAGCTGGCCACTGTCTATGGTCTTTGAAAGGTCATGGAAGTTGAGGATGTTCCTGATGACTGAGATGGGCAGACGTCACACCCATCTTCAGGAAGGGCAAGAAGGGGAATTCAGGGAACTACAGGTCAGTCAGCCTCACTTCAATCCCTAGGAAGGTTATGAAGTAAATCCTGTTAGAAGCTATTTCTATATTTCTATTTTATATATTTTTATACAAGTAGCATGGGTTTAACAAGAGGAAATCATGCTTGATCAAGTTCCTTGCTTTCTGTGCAAAGCAACTGGTGGTGTGGATAAGGGAAGGGATGTGCATGTTGTATACCTTGACTTAGCAAGGTCATTGACACATTCTTCTGTAGTCTCTATTACCAAATTGGTGTGATATGGGCTAGATAAGTGGACAATGAATGACAGATTGGCTGCACTGCCAGGTTCAAAGAGTTGTGATCACTGGTCCAAAGTCCAGCAGCTAATAACCCATAGGGGTCCTGGGACTTCTGCTGTTAGTGTCTTCATTAACAACTTTATGACTGCAGTGTTGCAATGAAGGGATACAGACTCCTTAGGAAAGAAAGGATGAGGAGAGGGAGTTGCCCTTTATGTGAGAAAACAGTTGGATGTCTGGCAGCTTCAGGACATTTAAGTTTAACACTGATTCCAGTGTTCCTTAGATAGGGATGTTAGAAATTAGGCACAGACTACCTCAGCTTATATGCAAGTACTTGAAGAAATATTTTCGAAGGGTCTAATCTTTTCTAATATTTCAAACCTTGGATGAAAGATAGTTGCCTCGTTAATACAACAGCCATGAATGCATCTGGAGAATCACTAGTTGCTTTAACTCGAATGTAAAGCCAAGAAAAGAACCCTTCCCAAGTCTCACAGATTTTGCATAAAGGCTTCATAGTGGATTGTTGCAATGTCCTTGAATTTCCTACTGCTTATCCCAAAAGGTTTTTCAAACTATGTTTGGGCATCTTTGTGGATTTAAAATGTATGTAGGGCTTTATTTTTCCTCTATTTTAGACATAGCAGAGAGGTCTCTTAATAGTTCATTTTATATTAAAATAAGTGGGTCTTTTTCTAATCATTCATTCATCTAACATGAGATCTTTTCCAGTTCCGCATCAGTGAAGAACCTTTGCAGTCTTTTGTCTTCAAAAGATTCATACTTAACCATATTTATTCTGAATTCCTCATCAATATTTCAGACAAATGACAGGTTAAAAATATTTTGATACCTTAAAAGCAATAGGTCCCATTCTCAACTCACCACTATTTCTTTTGAAAGAGTGTAACTCAGTTTACTTTGAATATATTACTCAATTACATGCTGTTAAGATAAAAAAGGCAGTTCATGGAGAGGAAATGCCAAGTGAAGTGAGAAATGGATGTTACTCTTGGAAGAATGTTGCTAAGGTAGTTTGCTCTGTAAACTGCAAGCTTTTTTCTTAGATTGTATGTTTAGAATCTTTTTAAAATCTTTTTAAAACTTCCATGTTATATAAAAATTCTCAGAACATTTGACGGGAAACATGTGATGATTTCCTTAGCAGGAAAAGCAGGTTTTTCCCCCCCCATAACTGGTAAAAGAAAAACATTTCAAAATTATTTTTCAAGAAAAAAGATCTGTAAGTTCTTTCCATGCCTACCTTGAGAAGTCAGTTGTTTTTGTATAGGAACATCTTTAGCTTGCAATGCCAACCTGTTCGTTTTAGCAAAAAGTGGCTTCCTACACCACGTTGAAGCCTACAGCTCTTCAGCCACCTCAGCTGAGTGGTGGTTGTACAGGAGCAACAGACAAGACTGCACGTGGGGACTCACAAAGTGTAATATGTTTTTCATAGAATTGTAGAATTGTAGAATAGGCCAGGTTGGAAGGGACCTCTAAAAATCATCTGATCAATCATTTTGTGGGAAAGGAACCCTGGATGAGATTATCTAGAACTCTGTCCAATTGCATCTTGAAAAACCCGCAGTAATGAGGACTCTACCATGTCCCCAGGGAGGTTGTTCCAGTGAATGATTGCTCTCACTGTAAAAAGAATTCTTTCTTATACAGACATGAAACCTCTCCTGGGTTTTAGAAAAGCCAAGTATGTTTCTGACAGGCATGTGCATACAGGCGAACAGTGGTAAACCTATAAGACAGGAAGGGATTGAAAAACCTCATAGAAACAGCGCAAATCTGTGTCAGTAGTCCATATTTCTTAAAACAGGAAGCTACGAACAATCTAGGGCCATTTGTGATAACATTATCAGAGTGCTGCTGAAAATAAAACATAGATTCTGACACAGTTATTCATTTTCTCCACACATCCTTATGAAGCTACATTAAAAAAAAAAAAAAAAGACAAAATACATTAATTATTGTCTGCCATCCTTGAAGGCAACTCTGACTCAGAACACTGAAGACCCAGTCCTCCCCCTCTGCAGCTTTTGTTTTACACATTGACATTAATTATCATCAGCAGTCATTGTATTATTAGACCTTATTTTTTTTCTCCTTAGAATGAAAATAGAGATTATGTTTGAAGAGACAAACATATTCAACCCATAAGAGTAATAAAGATAAAGACTACGTGGAGGTTATGTATTTATTTTCATTGTCCTCACGGGTTCAGTGTTGAGCATCCATCACTGGAACACACAGAACTATGAAAAGAGGAATATATTTTTATTGATCAGTGAAAAACAGTCAGTTTGAGGTCGGTAAGGGAGGGCAGAAAAAGCCACAAAGTAGTTAAAGATTTCTTAAGCACATGTTACATAGGATGCATTGCTGATACCATTCGGGAAACTGAAATGCTACTCATGGGGACTGCTTTTCTTAAATGCATATCTACATTTTATATCCGTACTTTCACAAGATAGAGCAAAATTAAAATCTAGCAATGTATTTGTAGGCATATGTCATAGTGGTTTTTTAAGCTCCAGAAGAAAAACTTGTTACTTCTCTGTTTGTTGACTGCAGAAACAGAAAAGTGTTGTGTGTACTAAAACTTGAAGACAAAGTTCTTTACAATTCACATGATGAACTCACAAGTGCAGCTTGCAATGAAAGCAGTGAAACACAGCACTGAAAGATACAGTTATTAATGGCTATTTGCAACAGTCAGAAAGTAAAACTTGTTCTTCTGCCTTTTATCTGTAATTATGAGGAGGTTATGTTTACTTCAGAAAAAAAAATTACACTATCGAAAGACCCCATCATTAATTTCCTAGCTTTTAATCACAGTTCATAATACAGGGCAGACTGTGAGACTGAAATTTCAAGTTCACAATAAGTTAATATTTTTGATGAACCAATAAGACTGGAATATATATTTTATATTTATTTATTTATATTAAAAACATATGCATAAATTATAAGCACAAATACTGGTCACACCACTAATTATAGTTTGTGTCTCACTCATTCTCTTCAACCCAAATATCTTAATTTAATTTAAATATAAATTAAAGATCAATATACTACAACTCTCTTTTACCATGGTAACTCTCTTACTCCTGAGCTTGTGACAAGTCATCAAAATGTTGCTAAAAAGGGACAAACAGCAGAAGATTTTTTTTTATTTCTAGTCAGACAACTTAATTTGCTTCTTCAAGTTGGTCATCTGAGCTAAGAACAGTAAGAAAACATTTCATAGCAAATAAAAAAACCAGTTTGATTTGCCTTCCTTCAAAGTAGCTCTAAAAAGAAAACTCTCTAGCTTTCTCCAGCCAAGTTTTTAAGATCTGTTCACACACCCACTCATCACAGCTGCTATCAGCTTCTCACTTTTAAGCGCTCCCTCCAGCTGCAGTCTAAGTGGAGCTGTGACACACCAAGTCTGGCTAAACCTACTGCAGCATATTAAAGATCTAGTAGCCAATTTGAGCTTTGTGCACCCCAACCACTCTTTCTCATTTAACTGCTGGTACTGTTCCCACCCCGTGTCATTAGCAGTGCATTTTCCTACCTGTCTTGTCATGTTGTCTGCAACAAAGCCATGTTTTTCAGTTGGCTGCAACTTTCATGGCATTTTGCTTTTGCAGTGGTGTGAGACCTAGGCTTAGGATAATAAAAACCTAAGAAGGTAATACCAGTTTATTTATGCTGTATGTCACAAGCGAGTCTTCCATATAAAGTAAGGGCTAAAAGCATGTCCCTTTGGATGCCATAGTTTCTAGCCCTGTAAATTATGTTAAAAAATTTGTTGCCTTATTGTGAGATAATGACATCTATCAATTCCAAATTGATAGCGAATAGTTGGTTTAGTGAGGCGCACCTTTGAGCTCAGCTTCTGCTCACTAGGCAATCCCTTGGTAAGGAAGCTGGGGGCACTGACTGCCCCATGAAAGAAGGGTTTCTACCAAGACTTAGTTCTCTGTCTCTCTGTCTCTTTCATAGAGAGGAAAGCTGCTTCAGCATTCCTGTTTCATTCCAAGAAAAGTATGAGGATAGTTCGCCAAGCCAGGCTGTCTTTTTTTTTGCAGGCTTTCCATTTTCAGTCCTTGGAGGATTCCAAAATCATTGGGGGTCAATCTCTAGTGTAGTATCTAAACATCCCCAAATGGCTGCTTTAATCTGTCTATAATCCTAGATTGCCACTACATCAGGTTCCGAGCAAGAAGGCTCTTGTCAAACAAGCAATCAACAGGCTGGCTCACCGCTCAGGAAGTCATTGCGACCAGCTTTGAAATCAGTAAGATCACCGTAGGGCCAGGTTTGGGGCTCATTTTTGTAAGATTCCTTGGCACGGAGGTCTGGCCTGAAGTTCTAGTAAATTAATTTCTCATCATCTTGTGATGAACATGAAAGGGAATAAGGTTATCCTGTTTCAGACAGTGCTTTTGCACTAGCTCTCCAATTTCCAGAGGCTTTACTTTCTGCTCCGAGATATCTGCTGCCATAGGAACAATATCCATTTTTGAGAGCTGGGGTAGGTCCTAAAAAGCACCAGTGTGCCTGGATTTTGCAAGTTTTGTAATGTGTGTAACCACATTGCTCCCAGACCAAGGATATATCAATATTGAATGCCAAGTTTGGTGCCAGAAAAAAGATTTGTAATTAGTTGTTATTTCTTTTCCGCCAAAGCATTATCTGCAGCACTGTGGATCAGCAGTAGCAAGACTAACAGTAGTCTTCAACCACGGAAGAATGTCTCCTCATTAGGACTACTTTCCCCAAGGGAGGATGAATAATGAGACAGCTGGTTCTCATGTATATCTGGCTCAAATCAAAGGAAGGGCATCAAGGAAGGGCAGGCTAAAAATTTGCCCTCCTCCCCACCATCCAGCCAAAACACTAGTGCTTTAGGTAAAACTGCATAAAACCGTAGCAGACTGAAACCTCTGCTTTGGCCCAGCATAAGTTTTGTATTCATTGTCACAAACTTTTCTGCCAATCCTCTGTGAATTTTCCTTCCATAAATAGGGACCTTACAATTCTTCTCGTTTCCCACAAAAGGGAAAGTTTTTGACAGGTTTATTACAACACGCATCACATGACTCCAAGCTCTGGGTTCTTAATCCTATGCTTCTATTAAAAGTAACATTTCAAAGAATTTACTCGTGGTGAAGAGTTTTCCTTTATTGTTAATTCATTTAGTGTTCCAGCTGAAATCATACTGCATTATTCCACAGCAAATTATATTTTCTGCTGTGAACATGAAGAAAATATTTTTCTTGGTATTTCTATTCCTTTATCTCTTTTTGCAGACATTTCAGCTATTTCAGAGTATTATTTCCCAATTTATCTTCCGCATATCTATTTTCAGTATGAAAATGAGTCCTGATATTGAGAAACACAACATTTTTACTTCATCCACCATATCCTGGAAGGAAATTATTTTTTATTACCATGCTGTTAAATATTTATATATTGGTATAGTTTTCATCTTTGTTATGTTAATTTCCTGTAAATTTACTGCATGTCTATGAATGAAAAGATATATTTAAGTAGTAATATGATACAAGCATAAACATTTATTTGATTTAAGTTTAATTACATAAAAAGTAAAAGTCAGCTGATTTTCTGAACAGTATGTTTTTCCTAAACTATGGAAAATTAATAGAATCTGCCTCACAAAAGAATGTGAAGTGTTATATTTCTGGGTTTATATTAAAAATTGTAAAGCATTCCTTTTGCTCAGCTACAATAATTTCAGATTTACTTCAGACTTAGTTTATTCATCAACTTGAAAAGTTCTAATTGGTTGATGGTGATATATAAAGAAATTTCCTAAAGAAAACTGTGAGTTTAGTTGTCGTGACACTTATCTTTTAAACATTCCAACACAGAAATGACATCTGATAAATTTTAGACCTTTAATCTGTTATCTGATGCATTCCGTGGCATGAAATCTGATGACTTTCCTGCTTTAGGGAGGAAGTTGCCTTAAGATTTCCCATGCTCTTGAGACTGTGGTATTGGCTTAGTTTCAGGAGACTAGTAGGTTAGTTTCTGCCAGCGACTTTCCCTAATATGTTACCTAAATCAGTGAGACACTGTGTGTCTCAGTTCCTCATACTCTGTCTTCTACTGAGACAACAAATTCTTTCTGTTTGAACATGGAGCTTCTTGAAGGACAAAGCCCCAAACTCAGTTACATTCGTTGCATTCTCATAGAGTGGGAGTCACCTTCTGTTTCTGTTTAAAAGTGCCTTCTAGCAGGTCCCTGGTCTATGACAGGTAGCTGTCAAGTGCTACTACAGCACAGACAATAAAGAATGAAAAAGAAATTAAATTACGAAAATAGCCATTTTAGCCTTTGTGCCTTACAATATTATGCTTAATGAACAACAAAAGTAAAATCATTCTAGCTCCAGTTCCCCCATCCTTTCAATCATCTGAAATGCCTCAGGAGACCAAATATATGTGTCTTCCAAACCCCCTCCATTTCTCAACACAGAGTTATTATTAGTTTAACAATTTTCTATTTCCTAGGTTACCTGAACATAGCTAGAGTCTTTTTAGATTCAGCTGTATTGCAGGTGTACAGAGACAAAAAAGAAACCAATAATAACATTTCATTGGACTAGTAAGGAGTTTATCCCTGAGAGACTTGCTGGAACTGACGTCCCCTCCAGACATCAGAGTGAAAACATGGCAGACGTCCAAGTCTGAACTGGCAAATAGTCCCTTTCCAGTTCAGGTATTCCTAAGATTCTTTTGGGATTGTCTGGAAACACGTATCTGCCTGGATAATGTGCAAATGACTTTATGGCTCTTTCCATAAAACATAGAGTATGGTCATGAATTCAAAAGCAGAATTTCCCACCTCCACATCACTTTTCAGATTTCAGCTTCTGGATTTGTCCTCTCTACACATACACACACATGTATTTATAATTACTTTTATTTTAACACAGCTAAGACAGAACTAAGATGTAGAACTAAGATACTCTGGGTTTAGCTGTGAAAACATCAAAAATTGCTTCTCACCCCTGAATTCTTATATGACAGGTTTTAATGAAGACACTGGCCAGACACTGCATGATCTTCTTTTCCTAATAGGTGTCCATGTTCAGTGAATCAATCATAAGTCTTTCCAGAAACAAAAAAGTAAGGATATTTTCTCTGAGTGTGTTTTTCATTTACATAAATAAGCAATGTATCCCTTGACTCTGTTGCTACAGTTTATTTATATTCATCCATCAGTATATTTAGTAATACATTTAGTACCATACAAAATGAAGTTGCCTTTCCCAAAGAGAAATGGTATACAACTCCAGTCACACAAATGCTTATGCATGCTAAATTTTAAGCAAATTAACAAGGAAGTTGAAGGAAATTAATGTTCCTGGGACATAAGAATGGTTGTTCTGGGTCAGATCATGGGTCTGTCTAGTCCAGTACCATGTCTCTGGCAACAGGCAAAAGCAATATGGTTAAAACCAGGGAAGCAATACAATACTGTCCCAGAGAAAATCTTTGTTCATTGAGGGTATATACTGAGCTTGATGTATTTGGTCTATATTTGGTAACCTTTCTTTTCTATGATCTTGCTCAATCTTCCTTTGAGCCAATGGGAACTTTTAATATCTGTATCATCTAGGAAGAAGTTCCACAGCAGCGGAAGCAAACCATGTGCAATGGTTAACAGACCTACACTGTGCCAAACTGGTGTAAGACCAAAATGCTCTACAGGCATTTCTTACAGCATATTATTCAGACCATATTCAGACGTATTTTTTTCCCAACCCATGGAAAATAGACTGATTTTACAGTGACTGAAAATATTTGCCCAATACAGCTGAATTCATTCTTTTAAACTCCAAGTATTTTTACTCAGTTTTTCAAAAGATTCTTCCCCCCTAGTCCTAAAGCAAAGTAAAAATAAGTTCCTCCAATCAAAGTCAAACCATTGTTTAAAGATTTTTACAGTCAATAACTTCCTTTTTGTTGTGGATTTATCAAAACCTTCTTAACTGATTCACTTTAACTAAGCCAACTAATTGATTAACTAGGCAGTTGTACAGCACCAGCCAAAATGACTAGTTAAATTTCGACTGTATGGTATACAGATAGGACGCAACTAAAACATTACACAGGGAAACAAATGATCAGACTTTCATTCTTGGTTCTATTTCCAGCACATACTTCTGAGTAAGTTTTTAGTCCTTGAATCTCAATTGCTTCATACAGATCATGGAAATTATGGTGCTTATTTTCTATCATAAAGAATAAGGGACATAAACAGTCTTCTAATCAGTATGCTTGCCTAGCCAATTGTATCCTGGGCTGCATAAAAAGAAGCATGGCCACCAGTTTGAGGGAGGTGATCCTCCCTCTCTCCTCCGCTCTTGTGAGACCCCACTTGGAGTACTGCATCCAGCTCTGGAGTCCTGGGTACAAGAAAGACATGGACCTGTTAGAGCGGGTCCAGAGAAGGGCCACGAAAATGATCAGAGGACTGGAATATCTCTCCTATGAGGAAAGGCTGAGAGAGTTGGGGTTGCTTAGCCTGGAGAAGAGAAGGCTTTAGGGAGACCTCATTGTGGCCTTTTAATACTTGAAGAGGGCTTATAAGAAAGACAGACAGGAACTTTTTACCAAGGCCTACAGAGACAGGACAAGCAGCAATGATTTTAAACTGAAATAGGGTAGATTTAGATTGGATATAAGAAGAAATTATTTACTATGAGGGTGTTGAGACATTGGACCAGTTTGCTCAGAGAAGTTGTGGATACCCCACCATTAGGAGTGTTTAAGGTCAGGTTGGACAGGGCTTTGAGCAACCTGATTCAGTGAAAGATATCCCTGCCAACAGCAGGGAGGTTGGAACTAGATGATCTTTAAAGGTGCCTTCCAACCCAAACCATTCTGTGACTCTGTGACCCTATGTTCCTATATGTATGTTTGTGTTGTATATGAATGCTCTGTGTGTGTGCCTACTGGGAATACATGCTCAACCCTGCAAATAGTTGGACCTGAGGGCATGCAGCTGCAGTGGCGTCCCCTCTCTTGGGCTGCCAGGTCTGGCCCAATTTCCCTAACAGTTTTGTGATTTAGAAATGACACCAAAATTTATTGCACCTTCTCTTATAAATATGAAGCTTCAGTAGGGGGACTGTAGACTAGTAAATATGTAGTGAGAAGTCATCCAAGATAGTATGGCAGCCATTACACACTATTAATGTGCAGATGTACAGGATCACTGTAGTATTCTGAAGTGGAATAAATCAAGAAAAGTTAATAATATGCCTGATGAAAATAGTATTTAAATATGCAGAGTGCTTTTTCATTGTTTTTACAGTACTAATCAATGTCCAGAGTACTGAATCATATTGAAAAAGGGATAGCTACTAGAGCAACTGGATTAGGCCCTGGAATAGATCTTAACATGACCGAAATAAGGAGCACCCCACAGCTGTGGTCTGTGAGGCCACATTTTTGACAGTGCGCGTTGTTTTTTCTTCCTTTTGAGTCTCAGTGTGGGGTTTTTATTGTTTGTTTGGGTATTTTTTTGTGGAAATGAACATTTTGAAAAAGTTTTCCTCTGTAAGAATCTTCTGAAACTATTAAACAACACCTCTTTNTTTTTTTTTTTTTTTTTTTTATAATGAGTTCTCTGTTTCCATTATTCCATTAGCAGCAAACAGTCAGTATATAAGATGTGCTGTTATGCTTGGCTTCATTTCTAAGAGAAATACTGTTCATCTTCAATAGCCAAAGCTAGATTGTCACAGAACACCTGCTGGCAGCCAAGAGGAGAAAACAAGAGAGGAAAGAAATACTATATGTACAATTATTCCAGAAAGGCCTTGTCTAAGCGGGAGTTGAAAGTTCCAGCTTTGAGAATTGAGAAGTAATATGGAAAAATTTACCTTGCCAATTCCTACTGCCTAAATCTGCAAGGTACCAAAAATGCCTGGTGAACAACTTCAGCTACCACCACTCTGCACTTCTCTGGAGTGGAGCCTCAATAAATAGGAAGGTGTGAACTTGCAGTGTGTTGTCTTGGTTTTGGTTGGTATGGAGTTGACTTTTTTGCTGGCACCTGGTGTGGTGCTGTGTTTTGGATTTGAGACAGGAGTGGTGTTGGTTGCACGCTGAAGTTTTTTGGTTATTGCTAAGCAATCAAGGCCTTTTCTGCTCCTCATAACGCCCCGCCAGTGAGTAGTCTGGGAGCGCACAAAAAGTTCGGAGGAGACGGCCAAGACAGCTGACCCCAACTGACCAAAGGGATATTCTATACCATATGACGTCATGCTCAGCGTATAAAGCTGGGGAAAGAAGAAGGAAAGGGGGAAGTTCAGAGCTATGGTGTTTGTCTTCCCAAGTAACCATTACACGTGATGGAACCTTGCTTTCCTGGAGATGGCTGAACAACTGCTTGCTAATGGAAAGGAGTGAATGAATTCCTTGCTTTGCTTTGCTTCCATGCACAGCTTTTGCTTTACTTATTGAACTGTCTTTATCTCAACCCACAAGTTTTCTCACTTTTACTCATCCAATTCCCTCCCCATCCCACTGGGGGGGAGTCAGTGAGCTGCTGTGTCGTCCTAGTTGCCGGCTGCAACCACGACATGTGTCAATCTGACACTTTTATGAGTACTACATTGAATATGAGCAACCAACTAGCTAAGAAAAACAGAAAGCTATCCCATTTTATCAGTCCCTTGTGGATGGCCCCTGTTACTGAAGGTACTGTAACCATTCTTGTGCTCCAAGATAGACTTCCATTTCACCATGAGTGTAATGAAAAAGACCAGTGTTTTTTCTGCTTTATATCTCAAGCCCAGAGATTTTCCTTTACTGTGTGACCCTAAACAACTTCTCATGGCAACCTCATGACAAACTTCTCATGACTAGCTTTGAAATTCAAAAGCTTCCTAGATGTAGTTTGTGACTGAAGAATGGAAGAGCTGTTCATTTAGATTTTTGTGGCAAAATCTAAAATAGTCTGATCTCTAATGTTTAACAACACAAGCAAAGGTAGTAGAATGACTATAATCTCTTGAAGACCATTGGACTTGTCACATAGCAAGCTCGCCAGCATAAACAAAATTATACAATAGATTTGCAGGATCTTTTCTAAGGTACTGCCACTTTTTATTTCTGATCCCTCTTTTAAGTCAGTATTAAACCTGGATCAGCTCCTCAGGTAATAGCTTTCAGTAACTTTTGTATCTGTAATTGGAAATGACATAAAGTGTTGTCTGAAAATAACATGCATAAAGCTTAAGGATTTGTAAATGACATTCACCCACAGACTGTGACACTTCTACTTAACATCTCCACAAAATGTACATCATGTCCCACCTAACAGTGCTGTTTCTCATGTATTTTTGTTTTCTGGATGAACTTAGACTATTAAGGAACATACCTAATAGGTCTGAATGCAAAATATGTTTTTGCTGGAAAACAATAAAGTTAAAGATCTGCATTTCCTGATGGTTACTTCAATGCTGTATATATGCAGGCAGAATTCCCTTGAATATAATGAAATAGCTGCTGCTTTTTAATGACAGCTTTGAATAATGCTTCTAAAAGCAACAACTACAAATATCACTATTTACATTTCCCAGTTAACAGATTTTGCAGCCAGAAGAGGACCTTCTAGATAATGCAAAAATGTACTTGACAACTTATGCAGAAAGCTCTTAAATTCTGTTTAAGCTATTAGAAATATTTTAGAAAAAGATTCTTTAGCAGTCAAAGGTTTTCTGTTATCAAGAATCCACCGTACTTTTACCCAGATTGTTTCACTGTTGAAGGTCAGTCCAAAAATGATCAGTATATCAGCAATGTATCAGAAACGTCAGGGAAGAAAGCTGAGCATTAAACTGTATTTTACAGTTGTGCCTATAGTTTCAGTATTATAAACTTCTTTCATTCAAAACCATGAGTCATACTTCCTTCTTCCTCCCCCTCCACCCCAAACTGAAATAATGAGACTCATTTAAAAATTATGAGATGTTAAAAACTAATATATTTCAGATCTTTTTTGTTGTTGTTGTTATGCTGAATGGTTTATAAGCCTTAGGCTTCTCATTTTCAGGCTTTTTCTCTACAACTATGAAATCTAAGTGTTCACATTTTTCATAATGAAAGCTAAGATTGCTCGGCAATCTTATATCTTCAGGAGCTGAGGCTTTAAGAAAAAACAGCAAATGCTGCAAAACGCATGTTAAAGTCACAGGAGCTGGCAACACTACATTTTAGTTGAAATCTATGAATAAAAGCACATTGAAAAATAGGTTTATTTGCAGTGGATGAAAACATGAGTGTTTACAGAAAAATAATTAAGATTACAGTAATAAAAAGAATCAAATACCCATTCTGTGACTTTCCTAATCAGATGGATTCTGCCTCTCAGTTGTTATACATGCAGCAACCTGTGAGCAATTAAGATTGTATCCTATATTACTGAAGGAAAATAAATTTTGATTTTGCTCAGATTGACACCTCTCATTCCATTTGTGTCTGTGGTAGCCAGAATTAGTGACTCATATGAAGACATTGATACACCAAAAAGAGAAATGCTCTTAACTGACTTGGCTTTGAGTTCACACAGGACAGTTCTCTGTATAAAAAACCCCTTCCTTACAGCTATAACATTCTTTGTCACTCTTAATGTATTCTTGTTTTAAACCAAGCAGTATAAATCCTCTTTCACCAGCTGTTTACTGCGTCTGCAAAAAAAAAAAAGCTTCAGACATCATGAAGTTCTTTATCAAAATAAATTCTATCAATGCACACTGAAATATGCAATTATAAGCAATCCAATAACCTGTTCTCATCAAGATACTGTATCAATGATTGTGAAAGGCCTTTATCTCTAATATGCTTTGAGACTACTGTGTGTCTGATAAAGGTACAATCTTAGTTCAAATAGCTGAATATTCTGAGGAATAAGAATACCCTTTATATCAACTTTCTGATGCTAAGCTTTAGCAGAACAAAGGCTGCTTGAGAACAATGGTTAGTGGCAGTACATTTTTAAGTAAGTTATGGTCTTAAGCATGAGAATGTGAAAAGCGGCTTTATTTTTTGCCTAAATATAAACTCAGTCTGCAAGCTGTCAAAGACCTTTAGCCCTCAGTAATTTCAGATTTAAAACATGGTGTTTTTTATTTAAAATAAAATGTGTGGACAAAACCCCACCAAACCTCAAAACATCAAAATGAAAGAAGCTGCTCAAACCTAAAATATGGTGCAGGAAATATGGGATGAGATTTTTCTCCCTGATTATGGCACTCAGAAAGCCCTAAACAGAACATGATCTCAACTCATCTGATCAGATTTGCTTGTGTTTGTTCTTTTCCCCCCTTGGACATTTTCTTTGCGTGGCTGAAAGAGAAAAATTTGCAAAAGATGTTCAAAATTCCCTTGGGGTCTGGCAGCCTGGTATGTTGAAATTCCAGACAAGTCCTCTGAGCCTGTACAGAGGAAATGCAACATCTATACAGAGTACATATACCTCATATGGACCTGTTGTTTGTGAACAGAGAAGGACTTGTGGGTGATATGATGGTTGGAGGCTGTCTTGGGCATAGCGATCACAAAATGATAGAGTTTTCGGTTCTCGGAGAAGTACGGAGAGGGGGTCAGCAGAACTACCACCTTGGACTTATGGAGGGCAGACTTTGGCCTGTTTAGGAGACTGGTTGACAGAATCCCTTGGGGGGCAGTTCTGAAGAGCAAAGGAGTTCAGGAAAGCTGGACATTCTTCAAGAAGGAAATCTCAAAGGCACAGGAGCAGACTCTCCCCATGTGCCAAAAGATGAGCCGTCGGGGGAAGAAGACCGGCCTGGCTGAACAGAGAGCTTTGGCTGGAACTCAAGAACAAAAGGAGAGTTTATGGCCTTTGGAAAAGGGGGCGGGTCACTCAGGAGGACTACAAAGACTCAGTAAAGCTATGCAGGGAGAACAGTATGAGGGCCAAAGCTGAATTAGAACTTAATCTGGTTACTGCTGTAAAACACAATAGAAAAATATTTCTATAAATAGATTAGCGAGAAAGGAGGGCTAAGGAGAATCTCCATCCTTTATTGGGTGTGTGGGGGAAACACAATAATGAAGGATGAGGAAAAGGCAGAGGTACTTAATGTCTTCTTTTCTTCAGTCTTTAATAGCAAGACCAGTTGTTCTCTGGGTACCCAGCCCCCTGAACTGGAAGACAGGGGTGGGGACAAGAATGAAGCCCCTGTAATATAAGGGGAAATGTTTAGCAAACTGCTGCACCACTTAGACACACACAAGTCTATAAGGCTGGATGGGATCCCCCCAAGGGGTACTGAGGGAGCTGACAGAAGTGTTCACTAATCCACTTCCATCATCTATCAGCAGTCCTGGCTAAACAGGGAGGTCCCAGTTGACTGAAGGTTAGTAAATGTGACACCCATCTACAAGAAGGGCCGGAAGGAGGATCCAGGTAACTACAGGCCTGTCAGTCTGACCTTGGTGCCTGAGAAGGTTTATGGAGCAGATCATCTTGAACACCATGATGCAGCAAACACAGGATAACCAGGTAATCAGACCCAGTCAGCATGGGTTCATGAAAGGCAGGTCCTGCTGGACTAACTTCATCTCCTTCTATGACCAGATTACCCACAGTTGTTTACCTGGACATTAGTAAAGCCTTTGACACCATTTCCCACACCATTCTCCTGGAGAAACTGGCTGCTCATGGCTTGGATGGGTATACTCTTTGATGAGTAAAACCCTGGGTGGATGGCCAAGCCCAAAGAGTGGTGGTGAATGGATTTAAATCCAGTTGGCGGCTGGTCACAACTGGTGTTCCCCGGGGCTCAGTACTGGGGTCAGTTCTGTTTAATATCTTTATCAGTGACCTGGATGAGGGAATTGAGTGCACCTTCAGTAAGTTTGCAGATGATACCAAGTAGGGTGGAAGTGTTGATCTGCTTGAGGGATCCCTCTTCAGAGAGATCTGAACAGGCTGCATTGATGGGCTGAGGGCAATAGTATGGTGAACCTGCAACTCAAATACTGTGTTCAGTTTTGGGCCCCTTACTACAAGAAAGACATTGAGATTCTGGAGCGCATCCAAAGAAGAGCAACGAAGCTGGTGAAGTGTCTAGAGAGCAAGTCTTATGAGGAGCAGCTGAGGGAACTGGAGTTGTTTAGTCTGGAGAAAAGGAGGCTGAGGGGAGACCTTATCGCTCTCTACAGCTACCTGAAAGGAGGTTGTAGAGGGGCGGGGGTCGGTCTCTTCTCCCAAGTAACAAGTGATAGGAGAAGAGGAAATCGCCTCAAGTTGCGCCAAGGGAGGTTTAGATTGAATATTAGGAAAAATATCTTTAACAAAAGGGTTACCAAACAGGGAAGTGGTTGAGTCACCATCCCTGGAAGGATTTAAAAGATGTGTATATGTGATACTTAGAGACATGGTTTAGTAGTGATTTTGGCAGTGCTAGGTTGATGGTTGGACTCAATGATCTTAAAGGTCTTTTCCCACCTGAACAATTCTATGATTCTATATAAAGACATACATGGCAGATCTATTAGGTGTGTGTTTGCAGAGATGTTTTGAGTCTTATGCACCCAGGATATTCTGGCCATCCAGATTATTCAGAGACATACAACAGGTACTAACTTTTTGAGACATAAATAATATACAAGTCATTTTAATTAAGCTAAGATTTAAATAACCAAAATCCTGAAGTTATTCATATTGTTCCTGAACTAATATAAGTAATGATAAACAGACATGCTATATGATATAGATTGCTTTCATCTTTGAACTAGGAAATACTAAATTCAATAAAATATTTGTTTAATTAATAATACTTATGCATTCTTACACCTGTGAGTGCATTTAGTCCAATCTATCAAGAGTGTTACTGCAGCTAATCTGTAAACAGTTATCCCATTTTCTGGGGGGGGACTAGATCAATGCTATGAGCCTAATGCTGGAAGTTATCAAAGACTCAGTGTCTTGCCTCACCCTGTGAGTTCCTATATCAATCACAAGAGACTGAGGCAAGGAGTGATACTGAAGTTACTTGTTTTGAAATATGCAATTTTCACGTAGGAAGGATTCACTCACCTTGCTAACTTTTATGACACTACTACATCAGAGCAAGTTTTTCCTTTCTGGTAGATTAGAGTTGTTTGGCAGTACTTCCTTTTTATTGGACAACATTGTTCAGACAAGACAAAACGTTTTATACAAATTTAATTAGGGCACTATTTTTAGGGGATCCATTTCGGAATCCCTTGCTACATTCTCCTGTCATAGAAGAGAGAATCAAAGCTGGCATAAATTTTCAGCAACAATGGCATGTTTTAAATGTGTTGCTCCAGGGGAAAGCAGAAGGGATGGATAGCTAGAGTGCTGCTGTTCCTGTTGCTGTCCAAGATGGGAGACACAATTAGTCCAGCTGGCTGCCTCCCCAGCATTACCCAGTGCTTACTGTGACTGTCCAACACCTCCCTCAGCAACAAATCTGGCTTTATGAGGCTCTGCTGGACAAAACAGTCAATGGGGCCAAAGCTATTTTGCCACTTCTAGGAGACTTGTCAGCCTTAACTGCTGTCTACTGTAACTTGCCCAGAACAAGTTATGGAGAGATCCAAATGGAAAATATAATTTTTCCATTGGAAAAGTCCTAACAGATGGACTATAACAGTATACAGAGAAAAGAATTCTGAAGTTTCCATCCTAATCTCAGTACTTGGCAAAACCCTGAAGTTGTCCCAAAATGGATTTCTCCTCTTCCGGTCAATCAAAATTTGTTTCAGGTTTCTTTGGAAAATATGAGTGGAGTAGGCCAGTATAAACTTATGATCTGCACTTATAACTGAAAATAAACATAAGCAGGAAAAAAAAATAATCACAAATTCGTAAAATAAGCAGGAAATTCTATTTAGATTTCATAAAAGGAGATTCACAGTTGCTCTTTATATATATAACTATTTATATACTGGGAACCTCCAATAAGTCTTTATAACCTTCTGGACAAAATGTCCAGCACACAGCTAGACAAATCCATAATACGTTGGGTAAGCAACTGGCTAACAGGTTGGGCTCAAAATGTTATAGTAAATAGGGTTGCATCAGGCTGGCAGACAGTCACCAGTGGGGTTCCCCAGGGCTCTGTTTTACAGCCAGTGCTCTTTAATGTTTTTATAAATGATCTATACACAGGAATTGAATGTACATTAAGGAAGTTTGCTGGTGATGTTAAATTAGGAGGAACTGTAGACTCCCTCGAGGGTAGAGAGGTCTTATAGAGAGATCTGGATAGACTAGAGAGCTGGGGGTCTTATAGACAGATCTGGATAGACTAGAGAGCTGGGCAATCACCAACCGTACGAAATTTAACAAGAACAACTGCTGGGATTCTGCACCTGGGACAGGGCAATCCTGGTTGTAGGTACAAACTGGGGGACGAGAACCTGGAGAGCAGCCCCATGGAAAGAGATCTGGGGGGCTGGGTTGATGGCAAGTTGAATATGAGTCAACAGTGTACCCTGGCAGCCAGAAGAGCCAACTGTATCCTGGGGTGCATCAAACACAGCACGTCTAGTCAGTTGAGGGCAGTGATTGTCCCACTCTACACCACACTGGCATGGCCCCACCTTGAGTAGTGTCTGCAGTTTCGAGTATCTTAATATAAGAAGGATATCAAACTATTCAAGTGTGTCTGGAGGAGGATGACCAAAAAGGTGAAAGGCCTCAAGGGCAAGACTTACTAGGAGCAGCTGAGGTCACTTAGTTTGTTCAGCTTGGAAAAGAGAAGGCTGAGGGGTGACCTCATCGCAACCTACAAGTTCCTCAAGGGGAGCAGCGGAGGGGGAGGTGCTGATCTCCTCTCTCGGGTGACTAACAATAGGACATGAGGAAATGGAATGAAGCTGTATCAGGTAAAGTTCAGATTGGACATTAGGAAAAGATTCTTCACTGAGAAGGTGGTCAGTCACTGGAATAGACTTCCCAAAGGAGTCGTCACAGCACCAAGCCTGTCAGAGTTCAAGGAGCATCAGGATGGGGCTCTTACTCATATGGTTATCTTTAGGTAGTCCTGTGAGGAGCAGGGAGTTGGACTCGATGATCCTTATAGTCCCTTCAAACTCGAGATATTCTGTGATTCTATTATTTTATATGTATATCATATATAAAAATTATATGGTTTTATATAATATATATATTTATATAAGTAATATGTGATTTTATACATATATACACACATGAAGAGTTGCCTGTTTTCTTTTTTCTGTCTATTGGAATACAGTCATCAAAGAAGGAGCAAGAGTAGAACTCAGACATGCCTGAGTCATGTGGCTCATTTCCTAGCACTTCAGAACAGCCCCTCAGCTTTCTCTTGAATAATTCTGGTTAATTTCCTCATTTATTTTCTCCTTGCTACTGATTTAATTTTTTTTACCCTATTAACCATCACCTCCTTGAGCTTAAGAAGAATTACAAATATTAGTATGCTGAAGGGTTTTTTTCTAAGTGTGGTAATAAAACACCTACAATCTATTAAAAGCCTGGATTCCTCCTTCCTGCTTACATTGACTTTAAATGTATTTCCCAGTACTCATAAAGGTAAAAGTATCTTCCTTCTCTCTTTACTTAGTTTTCAAATTTGAGCTTTCACTTAGGTCAAACTAAAAGGCATACAGTCCTTCACATCCCTTTACGACTTCTGTCAAAATACACATATTATAATCAGTTGGTAAGTATCCAGCCCTTGTTTTCCATAGTTGAAATTAAAGGTACTAAAATTATTTGCTACTAGATATCTATCCTAGCTACTCTTTCTCTCAGATTTGTTATATGGAAATTATCTTTCCACCCAGTATGAATACATTAAAGATTCAGTTTTGTTTTGTCTTTTGGTATTGCAGTTTTAATTTCAGAATCTTCTTTTCAAGTAACTATTCTACCTTTGCTTTTTTGAATGCTTGTCAAAATTCATCCAAAGCCATGCAGATATTTAGAGAGTACATGCAAAGAACAAATAAATTATTGAACCAATGCACCTTTTAAGATCAAAGCAAAGAATCAGAACTGTGGAGAAGGTGATTATAGAGGCAAAAGGATAAATAGCAAGGTGGTCAGAATTCAGAATTTACTTTCTAGAGGGATGATGATAAAATTAATAAAATAATCACTCATCTGTTATTGAGAAAAGTAATTAAGAAATATATTATTAACAGAATTTCCACCAAAAAAAAAAATCCCCAAATATCTCATTTTAAAAAAAATCAAGCTAATACTTTTAGGGAATTTCAAAATAGTACTGCTCCTAGGAGTCCAAAATGCAAATCTTCCAGGTAAGTCTAGCAAGTCCTGGCAAAGCAAAAAATCCTAGACTTTTGAGAACTCAGAGTTGAACAACTCACAGGTTTCTTCTTCAAAAAACAGAAATAGAAAACCCTAGGATTTATGCACAAATGTGTGATTCATAAAAAGTTTCAGGTGGGGAAACTATTCTTGGGGAGTTCAGATACAAGTTTAATTTGTGACAGTAGCTGTTCCAATTCCCTTGAGCTTTTGGGTCTGGAGAGCTCAGAGCTGAGCTGCCAGCCACTACACCAGCTGGTAAAAGGGAATGGGCCTTTCCTTCAACTTTTGACATCAATAGAAATAATTCATAAACAGAAAAGTGTATTTTCATCTGATATTTGTTCCTTTATTAGTGGAATCATCAATTCTAATCACATTTGTAAAGTTTTACAATAAGAGTAATTTGGGTTGAAAAGGATTATATATTATAATACATATAAAAATATATGTGCACATATTCTATACAATTATATATAATATTTATATATATATTTCATGTATATGTGAAATACAGGGGAAAATAAAAGCAAATACAGCCTCTAATTTTTACTATGTTTAGTCTGAGTTATGGATGTTCTGATCATTTAAAAAAACTGATGCATGTCATGAGATTAAAAGTTGCATCAAAAAGAGATAGCTTCATAACAAGCTCTTAAAAATAATAAAACAAAAAAGGAAAATAAAATTAAGGAAGGAAAAAGATAGGAAAAGAAGGTGGAAAGAAACAGACATTTGGCAATATGAGTGGTAGGATTCATGGATAAAACCAAGGTGGAATAAATGAAAAAAGGTGAACAGAACAGGAAGATAGGTCATTTACATATTAAAGTTCTAATTTGGGTAGAAAGTATTAATTGTTACCTTATAATTTTCAGTATTTGTTATAACTCAACTGGTGAAAGAAAAAAAATCCATCTAAATGGTTAAATTTTTCTTGTTTTAGACTGAAAAATGGAAAATCTCATTTCACTTTACTGCTATATTTTTATTTTATGTTTTATTCTCTAGCTGCAGTGGAAATGTGCATCATTTAATTTTCCCCCTTTCCACAGTTCTTCTGGTGTGAAGGATGGAAAGTATAATTTTCTTTCTAAGTAGCTAATTTCAAGTATTTATGCTGTATCCCTCATGAAAATGTATGTTTAGATTTTACTGTGTGGTGGGAAAAGAGGCAGAAGACTTCTTGATTAGAGTAAGAACCAAGCTAAGTTCAGCAAAACTTAGTTGTGAAAAGGTGGCCCTCTGGCTCCAGTCCTGTATTTGCTGAAGAGCAGTAATAGTAGCTTGCTAGGCAACTTATATAGTCCTCCGTCTAAATCCTTGGACCTGCTAGTCTTAACAGAACACAGGACCACTGGTGCATGTTAATGGGGCATCAGATCATCAGGGCAATGAGTATTTGTGCCTGATTTTCTGGTTGTCTATTTGCTGCTGGAAAAATAAGAGCAGATAACCTTCTACTTTTCTACCTCACCTTTTCTTCCTGAGGAAGACTTCGCGTTTGGCTTGTCTAGCAAGTTTCAGTTACTAATGAGGTACCCCAGTGTACATTAATGGTCTGGGCCTCATCTTCTTAAGGAGACACAAGTGGCTTGGGGCTGCTCACGGAGATCTTTCTGTTGTATCTGAAGGAGCAGTCATAAAAGTCTCAGCCTCATACATGCAGTTCTAAATAAAAACCACTTAATCTAATAAAGGCCAGTTGAGAATATATATACTGTTTTACCTGGAAAGATGAAAGCAAATTACTTTCCTGCAGAACTGAAAAAACAAACTGTAACCTGGACTTGCTATGAAGACAACAGACCCATGAAATGCTAAGTATACTGAGGGTGAGGACTTGCCAAAGTTCCCACTTGCTAAGAGTGTTTGACATTGCAACAGAGAGAAGATGTGAAGTAGACTGGAGGACAAAGAGCTCCTGAGAGCTGCAAAATAGCAAATAGCATAGTTGGCTTTCCCATAGAGAACTTTCATTGATAAATGAACAAGACGTTTCAAACCTTTTATAAAGAATGGCAATCAAGTTAAAAGAAAAACAAGAAAACTCACTGAAGTAGTTATTTGGAACAGACCAATTCATCTGACTGTAGGGTTGTTCTAATGGCCTGTTGATTTTAATGGCTCGTTCATTACAGCAATTACAGTGGAGGAGGGAGCAGCTGAAGAGACAATTTTAAAGGTTTGAAAGAATTCATTTGTCCTACTCTATTTGAAGGAACAAGGTATATACTTTCATCTTTCAAATCAGGCAACTTACAGTTTTAAGATTAATACCTAGAGCATATATCTCCAACACAGCAAACAAGAATTGTGTATAGGAAATATCCTTGTTGATATATAATGCAAGTACCTGTATAAAAAACAGCTGTATAATGGTAGGCTTCAGAACACTTGCTATGAAATAGTGCTACGTATTACCCATTTGATCAGTAATAAATATGTCAAAAATATTTAGTGGGATTCAGGATTTATAAATGGCATAATTAGTTTCTGTATACCAACTAACCACTTACCTGTGTTCAATACAGGGCTTCAAAATTTAGGAGTTGCAGGTGTTTAGTATCAAAGTAAGTATATAGCCCATGAAATAGAGTACTAAAATGCACTGTTAGACAGATATACTCATGTTTGCTTTCTTAAAGGCAGATACTGTTTGTTCCCTATGATGATAGAATCATGGAATGGTTTGGGTTGGAAGGGATCTCTAATGATGGATTGTGCAAGTGGGTTATTAGGATAGAAGTGGGACTGACGTGAGACTGACCTGGGCTGTCACCTCTGCAGGATCCCTCTGATCATACTATCAAGCTCTCTTTCATCTTCCCCGATGCTGTGTAGTCTGCTCACCTCCTCCCACAGTGCCTTAACTTGGCCACACAGCTCCTCAACCACCTCATACCTCTTGCAGGCTAGATTCAAAATTCAAGATTCAACCTTCTGAAGGCAGTTTATGCCATGTTATCATTTCTCCTTCTTTTCTACTTCTCTCTCCACCATGCAGCATGAAAGAACCCAAAGCCTTTAAAGATTACTTAATAAAATATGGTGCATATCCTCTCCTTGAGGTGTTTGTATCAAAGGAGAAATAAGTCCTATGGCAGATAGACAAGCAAGTTACACAAGTAATAAAAAATTGGACATCTGGGAATTCATGTAGAGCACATTCTGATTTTACAGAGGTGAAAATCACATCATCTTCTATGATATTGCTCCTGATTTATTCTGCAATAACTGCAAGGAAAATTCAATATATACTGTGATTTACAAGCAATCTAGTGAAAATTGTCAGGGCATGTCAATGGATGGCTGTTCATTAAGGGACAGGGACCTGGGGACCAAGCACGAAGACGTGAACAGTGGGACATGGGTCTTATCTGCCAGGGCCACATCCCACAGCCCCCAGCGTGAAAAAAGCAAGGAAGGCCCAAGCGTGGCAGCCAGGGTTGGCCAAAGTCCGGGTGCCCAGACAAGATTGTGGTGACAGGGCACAGCTGACATCAAGTTGGGTCATCAGTCTTCTGGTCACGGCTTGGATCAATGAGGGCATGGCTGTGCCTGAGCTGGAGACCAGCTTCTACAGTGTCAATGGGCCAGGGACTAACAGCCCTAGGCTCAGCAGAGTGGAAGTGGGCTCCCTAGCCCATGGGTATGCATGGAGAGAGGCCCCAGGTGAGGTTGGTCAGGGCCATAAGGCCTACTGGCCCTGACAAAAGCAGTAAATGTTATGTATGGTATTTTAGGTTGTGAGGCTGCAGGAAGTTAGATTAGATTAGATGGTCATAATGGTGACTTCTGAATCTAAAACCTGTGGCAAGAAGACCCTTCTCAAATGTCTGCAAGAATGTTCTCAGTTACTACAGAGGAAATACTGAAGCAATTTCAGTCTCTCTCTAGCAAGTGGACATAACACGAGTCTAGTTCAGATTAGGCAATTTTCAAAACTAATTATAGCATCTAATTAAGATTTCCATCAATAATCCTAAATACTAATTTAAAAGAATGCAAAAGGGTCTAATTTTACTTTATTAAATTTCCTTGCCTTACTTGATTTTAAATAAGAAATAACAGGGGCACATGTGTTGGATCAGGCAGAGATTTTTGAATATACGAACTGTAAGAGCACCCACTCTTCCATCTTCAATAATTAGCATTGCGCTTCCTGGGCCCAGTCATTTCCCAGTAGCTGAGAGCATGATTAGGCCTCCATTACTCAACTAGGTCACCTTGTGTGTTCCTCTTCCATGCGGCAAATGGCAGAGCACGGCATGCATTCACATGATTAAACTTTCTTCTCACTCACAAAAGTGAAACTTCATCCGTGTTGCCCATTAGGAGCACAGTTTCTGGACCAACAGTATCCTTTGAATGTTGCTTGCGGGTGTGCTAGATGGCATGGATCAAATCATGCCAGGGAGAGCAATAGCAATTAAGCAACATGGCTGTTCATATGACAGTGCTTCAGATCATACCCTGGCCTTTTTCAATTGATTACTGTAGATATAAACTTTGGGTCTATAGAAAGCATTCACTTTCCTCTGAGGCCTGGTGTTTCACTTTACTTCCTGCTTCCACCACACTAAAGGATGCCCAAGTCTGTAGATACATGACAGGTTTCTTCCCTGTCTCTTGAATCTCCTTTCAGCCACACATATTCAGAAGCTCTCAGTTGGCACAATCTCTTCTCTTTTAGAGTCCTCCTACCTCGATGAAAGCATATAGCATGCTTCTTCTCAGGTGCCCAGAAACACACCTTTTACAGCTGGATGAAGAAATGTGAAACAGCATACATATTTTCACCACTCATCCTGGCACTTATATTTAATTTGATTTGGGTGGGTGAGAAAGCATTAAAGAAGCTGCTCATTTTAAACTTCTTGGCTGTACTGCTTCACACACAGGCTCAGACATTTGTATTAACCAAAGAGATTTAATTTCTAAGGCCCTTGCCACCTAGTGCAATATTTTTGCAGACTGCATCAGCTTGTGAATCAAGCAGCAGCTGTGTTATTACCCCAGAGGGTAACCAGTGAATTCATATGAAAAAAGCCTGACAAAATCGTGGAACTGAGAGCAGCACCCACCAGCTACTAATAATGCTGTTACAGAGAGCTAAAGGTAGCACAGAAGGTTGTGTTTTCCTAAGAAACTTCTGACACACTGGAGCATGGGGACTCCTGCTGCTGATGGAAAAGGATGCTTTTGTGTGCAGCTTGTCAAAATCTAAACTGTTGTCTGTTTTCTTTGTTTGTTTGTTTTAATATATTCTTAAGTGTTTAATCTGTCTTCTTCATTTATTCTCTTCATCTAGACTCAATAAAAAAATGAAGGACTTTCATCAAAGACACTTTTATCATTTTTATCACTAATAACAGGAGTTGCTGTAAGCCTTACAGGCTCACCATCATATTTGTTGGAGTTCTCCTATGTTAGCAGGCAGAGTACGTGCAGAGTAGCCAGTGGCTATGTATAAGGGTCCATATGCTCTAGTTGAGCCTCAACATGTCTGAAATACCTGTCTTATTTTTAAGAGCAGTCTCGTTGCTACTATGTAGCTGTAGGGTTAGAGTTTCTCTGATAGCAGTGGGAGGAAAAATCTAGATAGCTGTAAGAATCTTAGTAGTGTTTCTGTTAAGAAAAACAATACCACTTTTTTCATCTGTAAGGTTTTGCTTTTTTTTTTTCTTTAAAAGTTACTTATCTATCTAAGTCATGGAGCAAATTAATAACTGAAAGTATTCAAGTAAATATTCCTTGTAATTGGTCATATTTTCTTGTATTCACAGAAAAAAAAAGATGGAGATTTCAATCTAGCCAGTTGAAATTTAATAGAAATATTATCATCAAATGAAAATGCCTTTAAAACCAACAGCAGCCAGTTGGTCTTATATATGGCCCTATGCTAACATAAAACACTTTCTTTTGCTAACATAAAACAGAAGATTAGTGCTGAAAAAGAAAATAGTAATATGGATGCCCAACACATATAGCAAACGCTCATATCAAGCCATTAATGCCCAGAAAGCTAAGGCTGCAAGACAGGATCTGAGATGAGGCCAGGGAAAGCCGTTACAGAGTGGGTGCATGCAGACTCAGGAGAATACTGCAGTTCAATTGCTGTGGCTCTGGTGAAGTCCAAGATCCTGGTGAGAGCTATGAAGGTGAAGGTACTCCCCAAAACCTGAGTTTAAACAAGAGTGGCTGTGGTGTTCTAGCCCATCCCCCACGTATCACACATGGTCAGGCTGACCACAAATCTCAGAGGGAAGTATAGTCACCTTTTATAGCCTTTCTGTGAAATCTTACTGAATGCAAAAAGAGAGGAGGCCCTAGAGCCTGTCATATTCTTATGTTATATGCGAGTTACCAAACAGACAGCTGCAAAGCACGCTGCGCCTCAGTTGCCCTTCCACCACGTTTCAGCTCATGGCTACAGATTGTCAAAGCCCAGTGTAATCGAAGTGTGAGCTCCCATTCTGGTACTCTTGTTTAGAAATTGAGCTGCCTTGTTTGCTAATTTGTTCACATAAACCATCATTTTTCCGGGAGCTCTTTAATTCCATTTCCTCAGTGTCACCAACTGTAAAACCGGGAGACAGAGAATCTGCTCTTTAGATTTTGTTGTTGTTGTTTTAAAGCTATTTAATTGAGTGTAAGGGAAATCTGTGAAGGACAGCCATATCCTTTGATTATTCATTTCATTACAGCTGCCTCCATGGCACAAAAGAATCACTATTTCATTATTGTTTCATAGCTGCTCCATAGTTTCCTAAACTGCATAGCTGATTAGCAACTGCCTCAAGAGCAACAGCTTGGTGTCATGGCATAAACTGTCACTGCCAACTCCGAGCATATATAGACAGGTCCCTGGAAAAATATCTTCTAAATTAGCATATCGGTTTTTATGAAGAACAACTTTAAATCAGATCTTTGCTCTGCTATTTGAGCTTAAGATTTCCTGCTTTGCAGATTAGTCTGTGACTGTGGAAGAACAAAAAAAACCTCACCAAAAAAAAAAACCCAAGAAGAAATGTGGTGAGGGGTTGGCTAATGGAGGTAAGGGTGTTTTTAATGACAGCTGAGATAGTTAAAATTTGATATAACTGAGCAGTCCACAACATAATATCAAGTAATTTTCTCCTGCTGAAGTTTTTGAGTCCGGTTACAGAATCACAGCATCACAGAAGGGTTGACCTTAGAAGAAGACCTCTGCAATTCTTCTCATCCAACACCCCACTCAAGCAGGGGCACCTGATCTTTTGAATATCTCCAAGGATGGAGAAAATCACTGTGGGAAAACAGTACCAGTAGTCAGTCACCCTCACAGTAAAAAAATGTATCTCTTGTACTGGGGAGCCCAGAACCTCAGGTGTGGAGTGCAATTCTGTTTACAGTTTCTGTAGTGTAGATGAGTAACTCCAAACTTATTCAGCCTGCAGCTCTTACATGGCATTAGAAAACTGTATTTGACTTAAATCCATAGCTTTTAGACAGTTTAATGCCTGGTGATATTTATCTCATGGCTGGGTATGCATTTTCTTTTAGCTCTTCATGGGCAACACACACAACATAATGAGACATGTGACAGATTGTCTATTAAAGTGTTTTCCTAAATTACTGCACCTCTCCACCTGCTTTCCAACACCACTTCAGTTCTGGTGATCTCACAGTCACAGCTACTTTTCTGTCAGTCTACAGGTATTCTATCTATTGCAATAGTGTTATCTTGCTTTATTCTTAAAACTAACGTGGGATTTTTGACAGCAAGTTCCACCTTGTATCAATCACACTGAAATGAAGGATGAATGTACGTTATAGCTTATGGTGTACAGATTGATATATACTATATATATACCTACAGATGTCTGTTTTTAACCACATCTGTAAGCAATTGTCTAAGCATATTTTGTGTGACTAAAAACAATATAAAATCCTAGACATAAGTATGTTTTCTGAAGGCTTGGGTCAGAATATGTGCCTCATAATTAAGATAGCATATTATGGAGGGATAAATTGCACTATTTCTGTTACCTTCTTTGACCAAGAAAACCCACTGTTCTTGGTATTCTGCAGCGAACCACCTGTCTCTTCCATATGCCAGTTTGTGTCTATTCCTCAGCGTAAAATTAGTGAAAGAAGTTTAACTACCTAATATTCCTCTCATTGGTGAGGATCAAACCATTTCAAAAGTACATTTTATTGCTACAGTGAATAGCTTAGCTCAACTAGGGAGCAAGTAAGTTTTATTTCCCCACAGTAGCCACTAGAAAACAACGTCTAAGGAGAGACATGACTGTGATCCACCAGGAACTGCTGGGAAAAAGGCCTGTTTCTCTGCTCCAGGGGGGTTATAGCAGTAGTAAATCCTCAGGATGAAGAGAGATTTGCAGGTGTAATATGCCAATTTGCTACTGACCACCTAAGGTCAGACGAGCCTGCTCAGGATGTGAACATAGTTTCTTATCCCATATATAGCTTTGCAGTATGTAGCAAAATCTCCTATCAGCCATTGCTTTACAACTACAAATGCTGGAGCAGTTTTTGCTGCTTAAGATAAACAAATCTCCCAAAGGTGAATATCTTTTCCCAAAAGACCTTAACTTTCTGCATTACCAGTGAAAGTGCTTTCTGCAACTGGCTTGGAAGGCTGTAGCAAGCGCTGCCATAGGGGATCCCTAAGAATTGTGTTATTCAGCACACAGCTTCACCACAGCCTGCTTAGGACAAGGGTGACAAAGGAGGTAAGGAAGAGAGTGAACACCCATCTAGTCATTTCCTCCCTCTGCTAGCAGCCAGGCTGAATGTCTGCTTCAGCTTCCCAGTTTTTATGAAAGGAGACAGCTTATAACCCTTCTAAAACCTCACCTCTCTCAGACTGCAGAACAGTCCAATGTGTTAAGCTTGCGCAAAGGGAAAATATCTTCCTTCCCAGAAAGGGAAAACATCAGAGAAGCCAAAAGCAACCACAGACTGCAGCAAGAGTCCTCATGTCTAAGAGCAGATTTCTGTCTCTGCCTCATGAACCCATGTAGATCCTGCAGGCGTCCAATTCTTGTATCCTCTCTCCCTTCCTGGTATGGAGTTTACCAAAAAGGGGCAGAGTTGAACCAGCAATAAAAAAATAAATTTGAATACGTTCTGAGAGTGTTTATATTCCACTTCTTGCTCGTAGTTTGAAACTTAAGGTCTTGTGAAAACATAGATAATGCCAATTCCAAAGGACTCTTATCATGGATCAATTGGATCAATTTTTCATTAGTGTATGTATGGTGTAAAGAAGCCTGAGTCACAGGGCTAGATCTTTAGCCGGTGATTGTCATTACAGCTCTACTCAGACCAGATGAACGCTGCCTATTTACAGCAGCCTTGGATAGCCCAAAGGCACTCTCAATATTTGTCCTTCCATAAAGGAAGCTTCCATAAACTTATCATGTACTCTCATACTCTCAACTTTGCATATGCAAAACCATTTAATTCTCATAAAGACCATCAACCCTATTGTCTTGGATTCTTGAAATAATGTTGCTAGTTGTAGCGATCCCAACCAGGAGACTGTTGAACATGGAGGAGCTGGTGATTCCCGTTGGAGTTCACATGGGCAGGCACAGGCCTGCGCTGTGCTGCGCTGCGCTGTTTGTGTCCCGTGGCTGTGGAGTCACTCATCCAGCTCGTTGCAGCACAGTAGCCTGCAGGCAGCTCCCGGTCGGTACCAGCTGCTGTGTCACATGCACATCCTTGCCTTCATCTAAAACTGCAGCCAGAAGTTCCCACATGAATATTCCTTTTGTTTACAATGATTACTAGCATTGTTTTCTTTTAAGAAAATCCTATAAGATCTTGAATGACCAAAATGGGATAACCTTTCCATGGATGAGATCTGCACTGTGTGCCATGCCCTCATTGGAGGCCTGGGCATTGCCGCTGAGCTCAGGGTTCCCAATCTTCTCCTTCTTTATAGTTTTAGCTCTAATAAATGGCATTTTAAACAATACTTTACAGCGTCTGAGTGCATTTCTTAACAGGATCATAACAAACCAGCGGGTCCTGATGCAAAAGACTAAAACAGTGTTTTAGTTTCCTGAATAACAATAACAATTAATGCTACTCACTTATTAAAAGAGTGCTTTTCCACATGGAAATGTTAGCAAGAGTACCAATTTTATTATTTAGAAGCCACCTACTTTGGCTGAGTATGTCATTTGTAGAAATATTTTGTATGAAAATACTGTAATTAAGCTCATCTTTAATCTAGAACAGTAGTTCACCTGAAAATATTTCACAATTCATCACACTTATTTTTTTTCCATTCCAGAATTAAAACTAAACCTGTTTCTATACCACATTGAGAAACTGGTTGGGCGTGGTGTTTCTGCAAGTGACATCTTGATATTATTTTTTATTAAAGTACCCCAAACCTTGTAGCAGTTCAGTTCAACATGCACCAAAAATTTTCTGCATCTGAAACACTTACTGGGAACACAAAATACTCTTTAAGCAGCGCTTCTGAACTTCATGGGTAGGTACTTAACTACAAGATCGGGTTTTCTAATTGTTTCCAGGTTCTACAGCTTTGTCAAACCAGCTGTCAGCAGGAGATCTTTTGCCCTCAGTATCACTGCATTTACTAAAGATACACTAGTACAGATGGGGTGGAGGCTGGGTTGTGAAGGCACACCACATCATAAAAGAAATTCCAGTCCCCATAAATCATTCTTTCTTTAGAGCGCCTGTACTTCCACGCTATATGGCTCTTAAGTACTAACTATTATCCTGAGAAAACACCAAGTCAGCTGTGTGGGGTCTTGAAAAATGTCATTACAGCTTGTCACAAACCCTAAGAAATCTCAACTAACACCCATTAATTCTGGTGGGGTAGTAGTAATTTGAAGAACAACACCCTTCCTCAGAGTTTGCCAGATGGTGGGGTAAGGGAGAAGTTCTTTTCTGGGTGACTGGATCAGTGACCCACCACTGGAATTAGATTTGTACCTTGAAATTGCCATCTTCTTCTCCAATAAATCTGCTACCAGAATTTGAACCCTGCTACTAGGGTTGAACTAGATACCTGGGCCTAGGTACAAGAGCATGGGATCTGCAAGAGGGCATGGCAAATTCTGCTGCTTTGTCTCCATCCCTCTTTTACAACAGTGCAATTGAAATATTTATTAAATGCATGGCCATCACACCAGCAGAACAAAAAATGGTTGTAGCCATTAGGAGGAACTGAAGTTTCACAGGTTTGATGGTCTGTGGTTTGGACAGAAAGAGACAGAAGAAGCAGACCATCTAGACAACTTAAAAGAATCATAAGATTAACAAGGAAAGGGCAAATATTGAAGAAAAGAAAATCTCTTGAAGGTTTGTTTAATAGGGAGATAAACCCCTAAAAAAGCAATATCAAAGGAATACATGTTATACATACAAAATTCTGTATTTTGAAATGAAGTCAAAATGAGAACTGAAGAGCTAACCTGGGTGGTTCAGAAGTCAGAGTCAGGGATTAATCCACCCTTCACGCACATACAGGGAGTTTAGGGCTGGGGGCAGACATGAAGAAATTCATGCCATCGTGGCTAGAGTCCAAACTGGAATGGTTCAGCATATTTCCATCCATTGTTGTCAACAGACAATTACAAATTTCAAAGATTAATAGCTAACTGCTAACACTGTAATACAATAATTCTGCCTGTGGCCCAGTTCAACACATAGAAACATTTAATTAGTTGAGTTTTAATATTTATCACACAGCATTTAAATAGGAAATAATTTAAATAAAGATATAAATATTTTACTGTTGTTTAAGTCTAAAAGAATTCAAATTGTACTTATTTTTCATATTTTCCATTTAAAACATATTTTAGAAACAGCTATATGTATCTAGTGACAGCAACTTGTATTGGAAGCTTCCTGACTTTTTTATTAAAATTTTCCCCTAACCAGAGCTGTAATTACTGATCATGAAAGAAATATCAATTTTTTTGATTATTTTCCAGATAAACATCTAATAGCAATTATCACTTCTTACTCACGAGCATAAGAGTGGAGCATTTTTTTTAAAAAATCTCTTCAAATTTGACTTTTTCTGTGTCTAGCTGAATCAAGCACATACCAAACTGGATGGAAATCTAAAGATCCAGGTTATTAATTTTATTTTAGTATTCAGGTGAGATAATTGTTATCAATATGAGAACACATTCCTGCCTAAAATTCTATACAACATCAGAGATCTGTCCCTGTACAGGGAATAATGCAATGTCCAGGACATCTGCCTAAGGATTCCTTTAACGCTAATTGGTGTTTATGTTTTAGTTGAAAAAAACTCACATAATCTGAACAATTATTTTAAATCAAACTGGAAATCGTATTTTGGGCAAGATGATATCAAGAGTATACGGACAAAAATAGTCTCCTGAATAATAGAGCAAAGCTCATGTATGTGGCCAACATTTCTGTTTTCCAATTTTCAATTCTACAGAATACTATCAGATAAAATATCATCAATTCTCCACAGGGAATACATTTTCCACAGTTTTTCAGGGAATCTACCAGCATTCCCAACAGACTGGGGCCATTTTTATACACTGTGTTTTCTTCCAAGGTCTACTAAAAACGCAGCAACTAAAGAAAACAAAACTAAATACCTAGCAAGCGACACCAACTCTTCACAATAATTTCCTTATATGCTGTATATAACATCCATTATGTTATAGATCAATATAACATATATCTGAATGAGCAATATATTTTAAATTGTGCATTGATGAAATACCTCTTTTGTGCCACTGTGGAGAATACAGTATGGTGTGGAGAAGGTGTTTTTGTATAAAGCTTTATTTCTTTTTTTAGCCACTAGAAGTAACCAATGTAGATTTCTAAAAAAAAAAAATAAATCAGTAAAAACTAGATAAGATGGGGGCTAGGTAAATATTTCACAGACATTATTTTGTTTCACAATTTTCACTCATCTTCAGTTACCATGCATGATTAATTTTAAAGTTAACAAAAGCACTTGAACCATTATTTCTGGCTGTGATGACTTCTGATCATGGATCCAAGAAATATGCACCAACTTCATGTGGCACAAATTTAATTCTAATAGATTTTCACGCTTGCGTTTTTTTTGGTTGACCCAAATAAGAGCTGTAAATCTGTTTATTCTTCAGTTCTCTTATATTTCTTAATTTACTGTTCTATAGCAAATAGGATTTTTTTCCCCTCCTTTTTTTGCTTACATTCTCTTGGGCTATATCTTAAAGAAAATCCTTGCACTGACTTTCCATTATAACAACAGCCAATTTTTGAAAAATTTGAAAAACATTTCACTCGAGAGCAAAGCATGTTCTGTTTGTTTCTCTAAAAAAATAGTAAAAATTTCTCTGTTCAGCTGTTGGTCTTTACTTTTACCTAAAAACTAAAATGCTGCTCCAACAGAAAGATTCTTTTAAAAGAAAAATGAAATATTTTGTTTAGAAAACACCAATTTTAGATTTTCTGTCTTTATCTTTTCAAAACTCTTTCTCTACATGTGCTCAAATTCATCTATATTAATCCAAAAACATGCTAGTTGGCAAATCTACTTATAAAACCTTTACTCATCCCCAGTTTCATACTGACATAAAGACGTTTCTGTTAAAATATTTTTTATAAATATAAATATATAAATATATTTATATAGTTATTATTATTATATATATTATATAAATATAAGTATATAAATAACTCAGGATAGATGTAACGTATAACTACTTAGTGGGAATTCAGTTTCTTTATTATACTAGTTTGTGCCTCTTTACTAAGACCTCTCTTCTGTAAATGTCTGGTAAACCACATTCCAACAAGTTCAATGGGAATTAAAGTGAGGACTGTAAAAGTTTGCTGAGTGGGAGAGGCTTCAAAGTCACAGGCTTGGTAAAGCCCTCTTCACCTAATTCTCATCATCCTACTGTGTTTGGGCAAGAAGAGTTAAGATGTATATGTCAGAAGTGTCTCAGTCTGAATAGTCCACAGTACTATTTCTAGTACCATCAGATTTCTGCTACACTTCACCTCTTGGAAACACAACAGTGAAAATTAACAGACTCATTTTTTTTGTAAGGGGAGTCAGAAGTAACTGCTTTTTAGAAAAAGGACAAGAAGAAGACAGAAGCATCTAAATTAATTTACTTGCAGTCAGAGGGCTTAGAACAGGAAATTCAAAGTACCTTTTTCCCTACACTTTCTTGCAGAACATATTTTCTGGACTATGGCATTTCTCTTCACCCTCAGCACAGAGGCAGACTCTTGCTATGTGGGCAAGGAAACTAGTACGTAGTGAGACACTCTTTTATACACTGAAATTTAAATTCTAAGATGATCTTCCTGGTTGGTTTCCTCAGCCCTTATCAAATGATCCACAGCTTGGCTTAATCCCCACCTCCTGCTGTTGCAGCTGTTGGAAAAAAATGGCGCAATTTTGGCAATACCTTGTCTGAAACAAATATTCCACAAGGACAAAAAAATTCACTAAATTTAGGGAATTTCTACTCTTAGTTGTGTGGCATCATCTTACAGATTTTTCAGGACAGCAAAGAAAACGGTTAAAAGGGAAAATGAACCTCGTATTTAAAATAGATACTGCATTGTGACACATTTTCACACAATCTTATCTCAGAATCAAAAAGACTGAACAGCCACTTAGAAACAAGGTCTTCAGCTCATCCCAGATTGCTTCACAAAACCATGGGTTTTTCTTCCTTGAATCTGTCCATGGATCCGTGGAAAGTTTTGGCACTCACAATTCCTTGTGTCAAAAGTTTCCACAGTTTAGTTATACACTGTGTGAACTGTCAATGTCTTTAGTTTTTAACCTGTTAACTGTGAAGTTAATTTGATCTTTATTAACATTCATCAACTTTAGTTATTGTTAAAAAAACCTTAAAAATGGTGGGAAATGCTGTTACAGAAAGTGTGCTGTCAACTCACTCTAATTTTGAAGAACTTCAGAAACTGCTGTAGAGCCATGGATAACTTCACTCATCTCTGAAAAAAGAGTAACCTCTGTAATTATATTTGATCCTTGTCTCATGAACCATATTATTTTTAAGGAACTGAAGGATAAAATGATACACAATTTAAGTTTTAAGGGAAGACAGATACGTGGACAGTATTTGTCTTATGACTGTGGTGTATTTCCTGCCAAAAGAGCCCAGGGAGTTCTGAACAATATTTTTTTTTCTATGACAATAATATTTAGCACATCTAAAACACTTGTCATAAGTGTATATCAATATGTTTTCCAAATGTACCCATTGATTCGTATCCATTGATTCATTTCCACTGATTCTAAGCTGCAGAGTGATTAACTCATTTCTAATGGCTGCAAAGAGAAGCTAGAGTAGAAATTCAATCTCCCGAATTACAGCCAGATACCCCTTCTGAGAGAATTACAGTCAAACCTTTTAACCCTAATGTCAGCACAATGATCACTGATAGATAGTACTGTAAGCAGGTTCAGAAAAGCATGAAAATAATTTTCAACAGCATGATAATATCCTTTAATATCTTCACTCTCCCTTGATGCTTTTCTGAAAATCTCCTGTTCAGTTCCTGATCCAGGCACAGAAGACTGAGCTTGAATAAAGAAATAACAGGAAAGCGTCAAGACTGCAGGCCTAAGTTCACTCAAACCTTCTGTTTAAAATTTAAACATGGAATTTCTTGCTGCTGGGGCATGCTGTTTTAAAAAATGCATAAACCTCTGAAAAACAATAACATGCGCAGTAATGGATAAAGTAATGTGCAAATCCCAACTGCACAGTATTCTGTCATTCCCTTCTCTCTAAATAAGAATGTGGGCCACATACCGAGGAAATACAATCTAATAAGTGCATATGAATAAATAAACTAAATCTTATTAACCCAAAAGTATGCACTTGCCTTTCCTTCCTTTTCCCGCTTATTTACTTCCCTCTTCTTCCTCTCTTCCAACATCCATTTGTTCATTATATCTTTCTCTGTCTTCATTTTCCTTTCTCATATATTCCCACTTTCTACGCCTAGTTTTTACATTGTCATATCCTTCCAGCCATTCTGTGGACCAACACCAGCCTTCTTGCTTCACCAAAGAGTTATACTATCATTCCTGATTTATCCTCGTAAGCGGCTTTTGTTATATCTATCTGAGTAACAGAAAGGGGTCTAGGAATACTCTTTATCCTGAGGCCACATGTAACGACACGGCCCAGGTTTATCATAGAATCATAGACTCATAGAATCATCTAGGTTGGAAGGGACCTT
>RSEF01000001.1:51222786-51247990 GCA_003993805.1 Himantopus leucocephalus
GAAAGTGGCTTGGCGAGCACTTCTGCCAGCTCCCTCAGTACCCCTGGGGTGATCCCATCTGGCCCCATAGACTTGCGTATGTCTAAATGGTGTAGCAGGTCCCTAACCATTTCCATTGGATTATGGGGGCTTCATTCTGCTCCCACCCCTATCTACTATCTTAGGGGGCCGGGTACTCAGGGAACAACTGGTCTTACTACTGAAGATGGAGGCAAAGAAGGCACTAAGTACCTCAGCCTTTACCTCATCCTTTGTCACTATGTTTCCACCCCTGTCTACTAAAGGATGGAGATTCTCCTTAGTCCTCTTTTTATTGCTAATTTATAGAAAGTTTTTAAATCATCCTTAACATCAGAAGCCAGGTTAAGTTCTAGTTGGGCTTTAGCCCTTCTAATTTTCTCTCTGCATAGCCTCACAACATCTTTGTAGTCCTCATGAGTGGCCTGCCCTTTCTTCCAAAGGCCATAAATTCTCCTTTTTTCCCTGAGTTGCAACCATGGCTCTCTGTTCAGCCAGGCCGGTCTTTTTCCCTGACAGCTAGTTTTTTGGCACATGGGGACTGCCTGCTCCTGCACCTTTAAGACTTCCTTCCTGGAGAATGTCCAGCCTTCCTGGACTCCTTTGGCTTCAGGACTGCCTCCCAAGGGACTCTCAACCAGGCTCCTGGAAAGACTAAATTTCATCCTTTGGAAGTCCAAGGTAGCAGTTCTGCTGACTCCACTCCTTGCTTCTCCAAGAACTGAAAACCCATTTCATGATAATTTCATGACCGCTATGCCCAAGGTGACCTCCAACTGTCACAACCCTGACAAGTCCTTCTCTGTTTACAAATGACAGGTCCAGCAGGGCACCTTCCCTAGTTGACTCCCTCACCAGCTGTGTCAGGAAGTTATCCTCAACACACTCCAGGAGCCTCCTAGACTGTTCCCTCTTTGCTGTATTGTATTCCCAACAGATATCCGGTAAGTTGAAGTCCCCCATGAGGACAAGGGCTAGTGATCTTTGGACTTCTCCCAGCTGTTTATGGAATATTTCATCTGCCTCTTCATCCTTGTTGGGCGGTCTGTAACAGACTCAGTTCTTCTGAGTATAATGGAAAAATTGAGGATAATGTAGGCTCCTGAACACTCTAAGCCCTTCAAAATCTATTTAGAATTTTGATCATGTTTTTCACTTCTATTGAAAGTAATTAAAAATAAAACTGTGAGAAAAATGCTTAAAATTTAATTTCTCCTGTGATTAAACATTATTTCTTCCTAGTGTTATAATTATTTGTATGTATTATTTATTCAAGGTCTCAAGTATGCCTGAAGTGTTTCAGATTTCCAGATAAATTACCATTTACAGGAAAATGATGTTTTATTTATTAATTCCAATTAGAGAACATGCCTAAAAATTCCCATAGTACAAGAAATATATACGAGAAATATAAAACAAGTTCCATGTGACTGGAGGGTTTCTTTGTTTGTTTGTTTTTCTAGTTTTATCAGGAGCAAAAGAATATAAAGGATTTCAATTTATGTGTAAGCAGGGAACAGATTGTAAAGAAGGTGGGGAAAGAGACTTTTTCTCTAATTCAGGCTGTCAGATCAGAAAACTGTGGGTCTCAAGAGCAGAGGATATAAACTCCAACTGTGAAAGTCCTACTGCTCTGATACATTTTTACAAGTTGAATAAATTGCTTCATGATCAGTAGAACTAGCAGTCACAGGGACATTGGGAGAAAAAGTAAAATGCTTGCTGTAGGAAGCAAAAATCTGGAAGAGGTCATATAGATGAGGCCTCTGAGAGATAACCAGAAAAAGAAATTATTCAGATATTTTATTTCATGTCATAGTAACTGTCTTGTCTGTTCTGATTTGCAAATCAGCTTATACTTTCATAAAAGAGCAGCATATTTTTCTTTAAAGTAAGGAAAACTCTTCCCAAAGCTAAATATTTGTTTGCTTTTAGAATTAAGTTGGGAGACTCACAGGACTTTTCCAAAACTTCTAACAATATTGCCCTGTTATCTTATTGGGATCTACTTGCTGCTTTCTACCTCTTACTTGTTGCTTTCTATCCAAAGTATTTATATGATCTCTTTGAAGAACTGGATGATAAAAAATATATCTAATCTAGCCTCCTATGCTGTTTTTATACCATTTAAATATTTCACCTTTCTATGTCTACTATTCCCAATGTCACCATCCCCCAACCATAGGTTCAACACCATTACTAATATCAACAGGAAGCATATGGATGCAAATCAATTGCCAATAGCTGGTTGGATTTATGTTATGTTCTTGAGAAGGTTTAATCCCATGCCAGTCTTTACTAATGTGAGCATTTCCAGTGAACCAACAGAATCGTGGGAAGTGCATGCATGTATAATATTACATACTTGTTTAACTGTTACAGGATCAAGATTTTAAGAAATATATTAAGTTTCAGAGAGGTTTTGGCACTTAGGATACCACTTCTAATTTCAATTTTCTATTTCTGTCTCCTTTCTTCCATTACCCCTTTTAGCCTCTTTAGTCACCCAAAATCCTGCTGAACAGTAAGAAATTCAGTGAAGAGTAATGATTGCATGCAACTTGCTGACGAAGACTTTTTTATGTACCATATTGATCAAGATGGAAGTAGCATTATAGTTCCTTGCTAAATATTGTAATTTTTCATGTTCATAAATCATCCATAATAAAACATACAGGAAGAATATCCCAATGCTGAGTAAGTATGCAAGGATACTAAAGCTAAAGGTGGTTTGGGAGGAAATAAGTCTCCCATAGAGTTTTCTGAGTGAAGATCCCTGTAACAGTGTCTTATGGTACCTGAAGCAGCTTCCTACAAGAGGTGCAGAACAATGATGTGGAGGAGCTGCACTGCTGACTCTCTGCTGAATTTTGATCCAAAGCCCATTGACAGCAATAGAAATAAATTCATATTGATACTAATGGGTTTGGCATAGAACTCATATTATCACCCACCTCAAGCTAGACATATGATAACAGGGCAAAACCTCTGCAAAGCATAGTTCTGAGACACTCAGGATAAAGAATTTCTATGTCCTTTCTTTCAGATTCAAGCTTTCCAGTCCAAAGCAAGACCTTGGCTGTGTTTGACCCTTTCTTTATCCAGTTTGGGAAGGAATTTCAGGATTACTTCTTCAAGGAAGATAATATTCCCAGTATCTCGTTAGTATTTGAACACGGTTTGATAGTAGAGACATGCAATTTCTTTAATATTGGTACCTGGCAGAGAAGTGGAGACATAACTATAGCCTTCTTTAATGTGGTTTATGTTCCCTAAATGTTATGCTATTAAAAAAAATAAAATTTAGCCAAACACATATTTGCATGTATATGGATATGTATATGTTTACATGTATCTATCTAAAAGACATTTTGAATTAGATTGCTAGTAGTAAATGGTGCAAACATGAATAATTATCTTGTAAAAAACATATTTTAAATGCCAATGGAACTCTATAATTTACACTAGCTGAAAGTATTGCCCTATCTGATTGATAAAAATTGGCCTTATGGCCAGGGTAATTTCAAATTTGTAGTCATTCCAACATCTTCTATTCCATTTAATTTTCAGAGGCTGCTGAGGGTAGACAGATTTCCTGTTTTAGGAAAGGGCGTGAAGGAGGATGGAGCTAATGATTTGACAACTTCTTAAACAAAGACAAAAATCTGTAATGCATGTATTACGTAACATTCAAAGTGTTCTTGTCTATGAAACTAGATGGCATAAATTTAACATAATTTAAAATATAAACTGAAGTTGAAATATCTTATGGCAAATCACAAGATGAGTTGTTTATTTCTGTTGCGCTTATTGCCACCACTTGACCTAATTATTTTGGCACTTCTGCAGTAGTACATAGGAATAAAAATAAATTTACAAAAGTTGTAATAGGGTTTTTTCCCCTCAGGGGTAAAAGTAAGAGGTAACAATTTTCTAAAAATGAATGAAAATAAGTTATTTTTGAAAACAGTAATGTAAATATTTTAATTAAAAGTTCTTACCATAGACTGAATGAAGATCCTTTTCTGAAGGAGGGGGAGGAAAATGTAGGGGGAGGAAAAGATTAAAGGTTAAATTCTGTGCTTTGATTATTTTTATGTCTGGTCAGTGTTATATAGATCAAATGCATCCTACTTGTGGTGCTGGAACTATAAAAGGAAATAGAGATTAAGGAGTCAGAAAATGATCATAATAATACTGTTACTAAAAAAATAGTCACGCGTGTCTTCCTTCATTTATTATAATTTTTGGGCAGACATGTACAACTAGTGGTTGAGTGAGAGGAAAGGACTTTTCTCCTGACATACTGTCAGTTTTTCAAAAAGTTTCAAAAGAGATTTGGAATTCTCCAACTCCACCTCCTTGAGACTCATTTACAGGTATGAACGAATGGACTGCTGTGATGAAGCCCAGGAGGTTAGTAAGTAATCAACACATTTGTTTTAAGAATATATACATACATATAAAGACATATCGACACCTAATTATTCTGGTTTTGCAAGGAAAAATTAATTTATGCAGTTGTCCTGTTTGCTTTGTTGGGAAGGAAGAAAATAAGCAACCTAAATAACAGTGGTGGTAGGAAAATTTAAAGGAAAGTGAGTTTTGAAGTCACCAACATTTTCTTTGGGAAAAGACGGATTTAGAAATAGTTTTCTGTTCAGAAATCAATTTAAAAGTATCATTTTTTGATCTATTTAAGCTGTGTCACTCTGGTTTCACTCTCCTGTTAATTTGTTTCAAGATTTAAGTTTTAAGGATTTTTCGTTATTTCCTAACAGACTTGCTCTCATGTAGCCTAAGACTCCCATCAAGCATCTTATCACATTGGCCATAAGTTGAGGCCTTGATGGTAAGAAAGCATGCAATAGATCAAAAAGAGGAAAAGAATGTTGATCCTTATACAAAGATTGCACTGGTAAACTGGGAAGGAAGACAGGTGAGAAATAATGTCATTTAACTTTTAGGACTGTCCTTGTCTCTCCTAACAAATGTAAGGAACTGCTTGAGCAGTCAGAACAAAGACCAAAAACCACCATACCTGGCAAAGCCACAAAGATAAAAATGAAGGCTGGCACTGAGTTTTATACCCTTTTAACTTCACTGGACTACTTCCAGAAGCAACACACCAAAGTCTTTCAGTGCTTTTGTCCAAATATATCCACCTCTAAGGACACAGTCATTTTCTTTTTTCTTGCTTTGTTGCACGAAAGGGTGTCACTATGAGGAAATGACCTTGCCAAACAACAGCGTGCAAAGTCCTGCCAAAACCTCTAATCCAAGCTTTTTGGAGCTCAGTGATTTACCTGTACTAAAAACCAGCAGGTTAGAAGCCCCGAACTTTAACAGGCTGTGCTTTCTCAGTGGCTGCCAGGAACCATGCTCTCTCCACCAGTGTTACTGTGACACATTCTTGATCCAAACTTTAGAAATGGAAGGCAGGAACTGAATTAGAAGATCGCTGTTGTCAAGGGTAGAAATCTCCTGACAGCCAGAGTGACTCTGTAATGCAGCTTGTTAACTTCAAAAGCAGATTTTCATATCTTATTCCACAGGCAACAGAGTTTAATGGTTTTTTGCCACAAATTCATTGTGTATAAGAAGAATATTATGTATTTTGGGCTTAAGATTCTCATGTTTGTAGACAAGATCAACTTTCTCTCCTACAGTTGTTTCAAGGCAGTGATAAAATATCTGCTTAATACAATCTTGAAAAGTTCTTTAAAAGGGATTTTATTTTTAGGTGCTTGAGATACAGTTGCCAAAATGCTTTTAGAGCTAAAGATAAGTTGAAATAGTCATGTATATTTTATGAATGTTGTTACAAATTAAATACAGGTCTTAAAACTATGTTACTGTGTAATAGCTAGCTCATATTCTGCTTTTGCCAATTTTGCCATACTGCTTATGTCAATATCTAATAACTTACAGAATAGTGACAATTTCCAGAGTACAACTATGCAATTAAAAAGAAAAAGATGCAGATCTGTGCACTCAAGGGAGATTTATTATTTCTGTTAATTTACTAATATCCTAATTTTTATTCTTGAGAATGTTATATAATTATCCTAGTGCTATCTATACAGTCCACCAAAAACATGATCTCTTACAGCAAGACTGTTAAGGAATTACCATTCCCTTCACTAAATAATACTTCCTTTAATTGATCTAGCTTGTTAAATATTAGCTCCAGCAAGTTTCTAGTTCTTACTATGGGAGAGCTTAAAGCAGGAAACATCAATTTTTCCTGTAGAATTTTTATAATAACTTCTATTTTTTTTTTTCCAGGTTGAAGGCAAAGGATTAATCATTTTCCAAACTGGATCATCTATCAGAGAAAAATGGAGGTGCTTGGGTTTTTTCCTCCTCAACGTAAGTCTGAACTCAGTTTTGCTTCTTATTCACCAGTAGTGAAAACCACCAACCTGTTTCCACATAGAAATGACATGCAAAATCTTTCTTTGGACCTGATGTGTTTTAGAAGAGGGAACCAGTCCTGCCAGTTTCTACGCACATGGATCTAAGATCTGAGTCTATGGGAATTTCATACTTGGAAGGGTTTTAAGGTTTGCATCCATATGACTCTCTCAGCATGTCCTCTAGTTCATACATTGTTTCCCTCAGATTAGCAACATCTGCTGTAGGTGATTTATTATACAGCAATCCCTCAACTGCCTCCTTATTTTGCTGCAAAGAGTGCATACTATTGCTAATTTCTTCATAATTTGCTGCAGCAAAAGCTAATGAAAAAAGATTATTTATTAAAATCAGATCAAGCAAAATTTATAAGACCTGTCACTTACCCTGAGCAACTTGCCCACTACATACGTAGGCATGGTGTATTTGTGCTTCTTGCAGATTTCTTTCCACCGTTTTTCTTTGAATTTCAACATTTTTCTTGTACATCTAAATATTCCACAAATATATAATCTATATTAGCATTATGCACATAGTAAATGCCTCTGCTGTTGTGTTAATTTCCACCTACTTAGAACAATTCCCCCACTGAGATCTGGAGAGGTTCTGTTAAACAAAGGTCTATATAAAAACTGCCAGGATTAGAGATATATGTTGGAGGCTTTTTAGAAGGGCACGTAGTTACAGAACGGTGGGCAATGGCTTCAAACTGGAAGAGGGGAGATTTAGAATAGATATTAGGAAGAAATTTTTCACTATGAGGGTGGTGAGGCACTGGAACAGGTTGCCCAGGGAAGTTGTGGAGGCCCCATCCATGGAGGTGTTTAAGGCCAGGCTGGATGGGGTTTTGAGCAACCTGGTCTACTGGAAGGTGTCTGTGGCAAAGACGGGGGGGTGGAACTAGATGATCTTTAAGGTCCCTTCCAACCTAAACCATTCTATGATTCTATGTTGACACAACATTGTAATTCACTTGCCACTATGTAATGTCCAAGGAATGTTTGGTACTTATCTGCACAATTTGTCCATGGGATAGGCTTTTTACATTTGGTTGTCTTTTATTTTAAGTCTTCAAAAAGAAACAAACAAACAAAAAGAAACCCCCAAAATCCAAACAAACAAACCCCAAAACAAACAAACCCCAAAAGCCATTGAAAGACATATGTATCAAACTCCAGCCAGATAAATTTCTTAGATAACATTCAGAGAGGACTCATATAGCTTATTCATTGGAAATCAACAAATATGCATTATTGCATTTTCCTGCAGGTAACTTTTAAGTGTCTTCAACTGGCAGGTTTCAAACCTACTACGTACATGAAAATCAAGACGAGTCAGAAAAGAAGACTCCTAGTAGATTAGAAGGCTTGCTATTTCTGTCATTGGTCTGCAAATGTAAGGTTTTAGAGAAGCCAAGTTTGATTTGCACCAACAATTCATTAAACCTAATATAAATTCATGTTCTTTAATCCTATAAACTACTGAAGATTTAAGAGAAAAGTTCTTATCAATCATGATCAGTAAACTTTTACTGTATTGGACACAGCATCTACATTATGCATTATCTCAAATTTAGTCCAGTGCCTACTTCAAGTATGTTTTGAAGGATATTGTGCTTTTGAAGCTCTTCTTATTGCTATATGCTGAAGAAATTAGTCTTTATTAAAATACCATGTGAATCAAAAAAGGAGACACAAAGAGTTGTACAAAATCTTTTTGAAATACTGCAGCAACCATGCATTTCTGATGGAATGAATGCTGAGCACAGAATTTGCGTAAGTCCTGTCAAATCAGATAAGAAAAGCACTCCTTTTTTTTCTCTTTAATTACAAGAAGCTAGACAGTGGAGCACCAGCGCTACTCAGAACTTACATTCTTTCCCCTTTACTATCATAATGAATTATCATGATAGAAAAGTATATGTATATCTAAATAGTAAAAGAATAAGTGTTGAAGGATTACATCAGATAAGGTGTTATTACATTATTTCATCCACTCTGCAGAGGAAGAAGGAAAAAGACAACTGCAACTTTTCATGTTAGCAGAGCTGCTGAATTCTATTTTCAAGTATTTCTGTAAAGCCCGTTGGAAGATTAAAGTAACAAAAGTATTTTAATATAGCTACTGGTGACGTCTCTGCTGCTTCAGCAGAAAGGACACTTTCTATCACAGCAACAGGAGCTGTAGAGATGATCGTTCAGTTTTTTCCTTTTTTTTTTTTAACCTTAATTCTCTAATTCAGTTATCCCGGCAAAATTCTGCAATGTGTATTTCACCTAAGGTAATTATTTTCTACAAGTTATACAAAAGCATAATAGCACAATGAAATAATACCATATGGAAGTAGTAGTTATTGGCCTAATGTGAACTGCAATCAACTTTCCACTAACCTGAGTAATATGGAGCTGGGCTAATGGCTAAATCTAGAAAATATGTAGCATCTATAGTCGTAAATTAGGCAGCAATGGGTAATATTGCCACACACTGGAATTCCACCATCTAAGCTGTTAAGCTGTTCAAAATGGCTCCTGGCATGCCTTTGTCCATATCAAATTGCAGTCTGCCAAACAATCCCTGGAAGAGTTGGCCAATAAGTGTGGGCCAGAGACCATTAACAACAGAAAATTTTACGTGGCCACTGGAAAGAGCTATATGGAGAGCTCCTGTCCTCTATGTATCTGCAAAGAACCAGCTTTGGTGAGGCAGGCTTGTGAACTTTATGTCAACAATAGCCACGCCAGATTTAGTTCAGCTCCTGCAGAGTCACTTGGGTTTCTGCTCTACTTTCCCTGTGTTTGGACGAAGTGACTCATTAAAGACTGTGGCCTTGCCAGCACTGAGTCTCAGCTGATGTCTAGCACTGCACCAGAATGCCCTCTGGGAAGTGCCATGGCACTACTTCTGCCCTAATAGGCATGAGAGATCAGGTGTGAAAGACTGATTCCCTGGGAGCTGGCCTGGCTAGACAACACAACGAAACCCCTTGGGCTGAGTCCGTGTTGGATCACTCTGCCTCCGTGGGTTTAGATCCAGGGCTTCAATGTTCAAGGCACTGCATCTACATGATGCCAGTTTACTCCTAGCTGCACTTTCTTACTGAAGATCCATGTGGCCTGAAAACTTTGGAAGTGGTGCACACACAGCTCTGCACCTTCGTTAACCTGGGTGAGTCTGAGCTTTGTCTGGGCAACTGACTGCATCATTAAACCATTGAATGTGTTTCCTAATTTACTATTCCAGGGATATGAATAGATGAAAAAAAAGTCTTGTTCTTTGCTCCCCTGCTTCCCGAGTTTAATGCAGTTTTCCAGCATGGTTTTAAGTAACATGATGAAAATGTGACAGTATTCTGGCTATCACATGGTTGCCCAGTCAAACAGATCATGAGTAGTGGTGAATGGATTTCTTTGCTCTTCACCTCACCTGAGAATTCGTAAGCAGATTCAGAAATAGTTGGAGAAATGGTGAGTTATATACTAATACATAGTCTTCGTAGTTTCTATAAGATAACTTTCCATGAAAACATTCATAAAATATTTTATAGGTTCATCAGAGAACATCATGGCACAAAGTGTCTTAGAATGTCTTTGAAGTACCAAATGTAATTTGTTTCTTCACTGTTAAGGAGTAATGGAAGTTATGACCTCATTCAGATCACCAGCAGATATCCTAGGTACTGAAATATCTGAAAAAGTTACAAATTTTCTAGCTAGGAAATTACAGTCCCTAGATTCAATTAGGAATTTAAAAGATAGATGTAGCTAATGGGGAATCTATATGCCCTGAATATGTATTCAGAGGTCCTAAATATAGAACCTGCCTCTTTTTATGGTGGTTTAAGCACAGAAATGCCAAAGAAAGGGGAGTGACCTTGTGGATGTGCAAACTAAATGAAAAATTGTCCGTGGTCAACAAATACTAAACTCCAGACACAGGAATACCCTAATGTTAACCTTATTCCAGGTTTTATGATAGGTACTCACTGCACTTGTTCCTAGCTTATTTACTGCTAAAATAGTCACCCATAATTTGTAATTGTTCATAAATCTGGTCTGGGAACTTGTACGGGTTGTGGCCCTTCTCAAAACGGTAATAATGTTGTTCCTACCAGGAGGTCTGTCTAATCTGCATGGAATTTTTCACATATTTCAGCAAACAACTGAAGCCAAAGAATTGCGTTTAGGTAATGATTTTTTAATTGGGTTTTTTGGTCATTCCCTGTCATATTAATCAATAAACAGATATTTTCCCAAAAAAGAAAAAACAAAACAAAACAAAACCAAACCACAGAGATTTCCCTGTAAAGGAAATATTTTTATTAGCATCTACATATGCACAGCAAGATATTTTTGTATATCTATGCATTTTGTAGTTAGACATTAGGCTCAGTATAGTTGCCTTGCAGGCTACATGAAATTGGGATGCTGGTAAACTGCAGTAGAGCAGTTAGATGACCTCTTCACCCTTTTCTCTGCTCTCACAAAGGATTTGTGTAAGACAATTTCCAAACCAATGATTTAGAATTAACAGTATTTGGTGCAGCTCTTTGCTGGAATTAGGGTGATGCACAGGAAATTTCCAGCTGTAGAAGATGGAAGAAGATACTTGGAGAAGTTCAGAAATATTATCAGTCATTGGAGGGAGGAAAAGAGCATATATAGGCTCCTCAATAATATCCACACAACTGTTTTGCCAGCCATTTCCTTTGTGCATATAAGAACAGCTCTGAGTTGTGCTCTCACTCTGGAATAAATGGTATTGGTTTTTGCTGTGGGTTGTTATTGAGTGTCTGTAACTTGAAAAAAAAAAAAAGAAACTAAGCAAAAATAAATTTACAAAATACATTATTGATCGAAGAGAATAAAATCTTTCCCAGTCCTATTACATGCATAGAGCAAATATTATTAATCATCTTAATTACACAGCTCCTTTCACCTCTTTACCGGAGGTTTTCTGAACTTGTTGTGTATATTCTTGAATGTCTAAGTGAAATGAATTATTTCCAGTCACAAGTTTGTATGCTTATAAGTGTGTTTGAAAGACCTTGCCTATCTTTGTTCCTCAGGTTATTCCCGTTAAAAATTCAAGGTCTTTGTGATGTTATTTTTGGGGTTTTGTTTTGTGGTTGTTTTTTTTTTTTTTACATTTCCGATTAAAATATCTTCATTTTTACTGTAAATCACTTATCTCACAATGGCTTTATTTTGGAATAAAAGGTTGACATAAGAGAGAAATGCAGTTTTCTGCAACATATTCTGCACTATATGGACTGTGAAAGAGTTAGCCAAAGTAGTGGGTCTTTAAAAGTTCCTTATGTCTCAACTCCAATGAATTTGGACAAGCTCCTTTGTACCATAATAAGGCTTTACATGTGGAAGAGATCATGAGAAATTTGAACAGGATTTTATTCTTAGGTATATAAACTTGAACAAATTCTTGACAATGACAGGCCTATCAAAGGACTGCAGCCTCCAGCTGGGCAGCATATCCCAGCCAGCCCCACAGCAGACTGATCCTTAGGCAATTCCTTGGATGCCAATACAAGCAATGTTAGAGCCAGTTGCTTTCCACGGTGCAGCCAGCCAAGTGTCCAGATGCTGTTGCTAGAAAAATGTATATCGCAATGGAGCACCTGGATTTTACAGCTGTAATGTTCAGCATTTAAGTTACAGTTAAACCTTCCCAAAGCATCGGAGATGAATACTGGGAATGAGGAAGACAAAAGAAGTTCATTTAGAGCAGTAGCAGAAAGTAAATGTCAAAATGTCAGTGCCAAGCATATGCCATGTGACAAAACCTTTATACAGTTATCTTTCTGTCCTCATCTCCCAGTCCTTCAGCCCAAGAATTGACCTTGCTTTTGCTACTCTCAAGTCATACTTAACTGAGGGGAATTAGTTTCTTATAGTACCTATCAACAGAAAAGAAACCCCAAAGTACCAAGCTATAATGACAAGTGAGTTTTCCAGATAAGGTCTGATTTCACAACAAGTAGAGTTCAGCGTTGCAGGTTGCAAGCACAATGTGTATGTGCGCCTGTTGGAAGTTTAAGCTGAAATTCCTTACTATAGCAAAGTAACTTGTTAGAAGTCTAACTGTGGGAAAACATATATCTTTGATGGTACAATATTTTAAAAAATAAATTAGACTTTTTAAAATCTTCTGCAATTGAAAATTCTTTTGGTTTCTCCATAAAATATTGTGCATTTACTACAAATGTAGCTCCTTATCATAAGGGTTCAGTGCAAAAATATTTTATGGATCCTGATCTTAGTAAAATAACTTTAAATTTGTCTCATGAATCCATAGGTAAAGCTACTAGAAAATGACATCTTTCCCTTCATCCTTCTAGTCTTGGAAACAGAAATATTGTGAGTAAAAGAATAATCGTGTAATACGGCATAACACTTCCTCAACAACAGTTCCTAGAAAAATGACATCAGTGTAATATGAGCTGGAAGAAGATGGATCAGTGAAAATTCTCCAAATAATATCCTGTCACATTCTAGCCTACATTTTTTCTTATTTTCACAAAGTCCCAGGATATTGAGCAGATATTAGAAAGCAGAATTTGTTGCAATGTGATTGGGATTATTAAAATATACTTTTACATTTGCAATCTAGTGCAACTGAAATTCATACATTGAAGATGTCAAACACATAGAAAGTCCTTGGATTTTCAGATAAGTCACTATTCAGAGCAACTGCCTGTGCCATATATGTATCAATTGGTTTATCCTGTTATATCAAGGCTCTTTAATGGCATATGCATATATTGTGCAATAGCATGGTACTCAGAAATATTTGAGTTTAAGTTTATTACTTGCCTAACAGCTTTCTGTATAAACAACAATAGAAAATATAAAATCTCCCTCTAAAATAATGGAAACCTTTGCCATCCCACTTCAGGATGAAAACTGAAAAGGCAACTTTTATGAGCAAAGGGATTCCCTGGGTTTGAGATAACCTAAAGAGAATTTTTTGGCTTGGCTTCTGCTCAAAATTCCTGCCAGCTTTACTGGTGGCAAATGAAATTGCTAAAAGCCTCACAGGCAGAGTTGAAGTACTTCTACTTCTTCATATCTCACTACCTTTGTGCAAATATTTTTTACTTTTATGACCAAAAAAAGGAAATACTTCAAAATTGCAGGCATAAAATAACAATTTTTTGAACATTTCCCATTGAAAAGTATTCCAACAGAAATTTTCCAGCGAGGTTTAGTCCTGGCATTATAAACATTAGTCAAACACCTTTGATTTTACGTTAATTTTATCAGCATAGCATACCTTATATACAGCAATGATGTCTAAATTGTACTCTTTCACATATCAGACTTTATTTTATATAGAAGATGAAGTAATACAATAAATAATACAGCATCTTGTATATAAGAATTTCAAGATTCCTGGCAAATACGATTTGCCTGGTATCATCCCATAAAAACTATATAAGATAATGTATGAATGTTATGAATAACTGTGGTCTTCTATGCAATGCTACATCTATTTTATATTACGCTTGGACACATTTACTGCTAATAAGTTGTTCTATACTATCTAATGTTTCTACTTAGGCAATAACTATGTATGTTTATACAGATTTATTTCTTCCAATAATTTATTTTGTAAATAAAAATATGATTTATCATTTTGGAAAAACAGTTGTTTGCTATGGACAGATGGAGTTGACTGGTGGACCCCGGCAGTTGTGAATGTTGAAAACTAATGTTGACTCAGAATGTTTAATTTCTTTTAATTTAATTCTGATCACAAGATTCATCAGTTTCTTGATTTGTTTTACTTCATATTAACTTAATACCCCGTAGAGTTGTTTCCAAGGCAAAGCAAATTGAAAGTTATAAAACTGTTTGTAGATATTTTCTAAACTGAAAGAGCTAGGAAAGGTAGCACTTCAAAAGAGCAGGTGGGAGGAAAGAAGCTGAAAAATCAATCAAGAAGTAGGCCAAAAATATGGCTTTTAAGTGACTACTTCCTTCTCTGAACGCTAGCCCTTTTATTAACTCATATGGAAAACAAGCCAATAATATTTACCTCTTCAACTACAAGTTCATGGTTTTTTGTCTCTTTTTGCCACTCTTTCCTCACACTGGCAGGCACATGCTTGCTCGAGTAGTTTCACTGATTTCAGTGGGATTTGTAGACAGGACAGAAATTTATCTGTTGAATGGTGGGACAATTTTAGTCAAATCAAACTGTTAATTTAAGGTGAGTAAAGAAGACAGTCTAGGAGAGGGAGAGAATCATTCCACCCTGCTTTCTTCCTTATTCACAGTAAGCAGTTCTAGCAACTATTTTGTGTGATAATGAGTGGATGAAGGAAACAAAAACAGATGGCAGTCTGGGTTGCTGGTCCTGACTTGTGACATGTAGAGAAAATGCTACATGGAGGCAGAATGAAACCATCTCATCTCAGAAGCAGTGCCTTATGCAAATAGGAAGAGCCTTCTGGATCTTCTGAAATACTCCAGGACCACAAAACATCCTTACTTGCCGTCTTCCATACTCTTTCATCAGTCAGGCAGCTTCATTAAGCAGCATTAAGAACTGGTTACTTGTCTAGTCTGTACTCTTTGACTCACGTCAGCTGCTGGTTGGTGCTGGTAGGAACCTCTGGGATTACCATTGCAGATGACCTGCAGGCAGGCAGGCAGCAGCAGAGTTGAGCAAGAATCGAGTGTGAAAGAACAACATTTTTTTTCTCTCTTTGCAAAGAAAAGTGTCACTTGCTTGCCTTAGTAGGCATTTAAATAATGTTTTTTTCCACAGCAACAGAGCAGGAAGTTCAAAGGAAATAAATTGCAAAATTCAAGCAGAGAAGCATGTTGTCTATTTTTGTCACTGTGTATGCTGTGGTGGATTTGGGTAATATTGAAAGCTCTTTTTTTTTTGCTTAGTATTCCTACAGCTTATACCAGACTGTATGTATTAAGCCTGAGGCAGGGATTTTTTAGTTGCTGCAGTGATTTTAGAAGTCATAGGACTGTTCTGTGCTCATATTTTTCCCAAATCCCGAACAATTGACAGGCTTCTTCCTCAAGATAGATATCTTTCATCTGTATTTTGTAGCATGAAGTAAAAGTGGGACCTATATGCTGCTGAAAGCTCAGCAAGGATGTTTACCCCTGTGAGTGATGTTACTCACTTCACAAACTCAGTTGTTTAAACACAGTGGGTATATTAGATAGAGATTTTATTTTTCTGTTGCATCACCAGCCACCATTACAACTTTGTCATTTTAATTTTTCACACTCATGGTTTAGAACAAAGCACAGCCAAGGTTTAAATATCAATTTTTAAAGCCTCAGGAGGTCCCAAGAAAGTTAATGACCGTAACAACTAGTATCTGCCGTGCTCCTACAAGCTTTGCAGATGCTACAGCAGCAAAAGAGCACAGTTAAAGACAATGNCAGATGCTACAGCAGCAAAAGAGCACAGTTAAAGATGATACTTTTGAAAATCCATTACTAATAGCATTTAGACACTCTTCTAGCAAGATGTAATCACTGTATGAGTAGTATCATGCCTGCCAAAGCTATGGGATATTCAGGATCTTCATGTGTTACAAGCCAACCTTAATTCATGCTATCCCTCATTACCATTGCTTGACTTGTATCCATCTACTATCTTGTACCTAAACTATACGCAACTGGTTAATTGCGAGCCACTGCCTCTTACTTAGGACAGCCTTGTGACTGGACTGAATGCTAAGTGTGATATCCGTCCATGAATGATGCTTTCATGTGGGATCATTGTTGAGTAAAGCTGAGTGTCTTCTCTCATTCTTCCAGGGAAAAAATCCTACATTTACACCTATATTTAGCCAGCACACTCAGAGTTCTGTCTCTATTAGGGTATGTTGTCATGCCATATGACTGAGATTAAGTAGATAAAATGGCAAGGATTCGCTTCTTAATAAACTAAAAGAGCAGATAAGTTTTGCTGTCAGGCCAAATTCAGACTTCTCACAAGGAAAATAAGAGGCAAAATTAGACACAAGTTTCTCAGCCTGCTTACAGATGGAAATTCTGATTCATGAAGTCATTACTGAATGACACAGAGCACTATGGTCTACTGTTCTCAAGCAAAAAGATTTTGCAAGATACTCAGCTTTAAAGGAACACAAAAGCAGTGTTTGTACCATCAGATGCATTAAAAAGCAATGAATACTTCTCTTTGAGCTGTAAGGTTCTGTCTTAAAGTTGAGATATAGAATTTATATGAATACTTCTTCAGCTAATGAAGTCAATGTAAGCTTTAACTTCTAAAGATGGAAGTAAAAACTTTTTTGCTGTTATGAAGGGCATAACAGTAAATTTCCTTTTTTTTCTGTATCCTTTGTTGTTTTATTAAACCAAAGTCTACAAACCTTCATAATTACTTTTCATGTCCATATCCCCTTTCGCAAAATGGACATACAATCAGAGCAGAAATGTGATTGTATACTGTAATTTACAATTATTTGCTTATAAATTTCTCCCAGTGGAAAAATTAGAGTAAAATCATGTCTAACACAAGTGTTCTAAATTGGATTTTAACATTCCTTGAATGATCAAATGTATATTACAACTACAATGTTCACACTACTTAGGAAGAGTGCAGTTATTGACCCAGAGCCAGAATTTCTTTTCATTCCCCAAATTCCCCTTTCATTTGCCCCAAAATGTCCTATTCTAACTGATCTATTCCAACATGCTTTATGTTAATGCCCCTGAATGCTTTAGTCTGTTAACAATGGGACCAATATGCGGTTGGACATTGAAAAGAAAATGTTTTCTTGCACAGTAAGACTATTTAAGAACTATGTGTAGTAAATATAAATGTATTGGTTTCACATCAGCTGCCAAGTAAATTGAGTGTCTTGCTTAAATTGATTTATGTAGATCAGAAATTAAAACATCCAGGGATACTATTGGAGGAGGTGGGAGGGAAATGTATATATACATACACATATATATACACATATATATATACACCTTGAGCCTTAATTATCTCCATGTATACATACATAAAGAGACACACACATAGATCAGGATATAAGACAACTAAATATGCAATGACTCTCCTCAAACAAATCTTTTAAAGGACTACCTATTGTAAAATAAAAACATCTTGTTATGTTTTTGTGATAACAAAAGATATATTTTCAATATATCAAGGTAAATTAAACTGAAAGTTATATAACTCTATCTCCTATTATAAATACATATTTTGAAACAGAAACTAATTTTGAATTTACTTCACTTATTTATGTCAGGACTCAAAGTCTAAAAAACAAAAAGCTTTTTTTTCTGAAACAGAAACAAAAAAAACATCATGCTGTAATATCGCTTAAAGTTGCAAAAGTAATTGAAAATATCTTCTTGCCCAGGGACTTGATCAAGATAAAAGCTATAGTGTAACAAAATCTGATTTCTCTTATTAGTGTCTAATAAACTGTTCATACTATTTTTGTATATGTTGCAGCACGGTACCATTTGGGACATCCAGATGCAAAAATTAATCTGAGAGTAATTCTCCAATCTTAGCTGCACAAGAGTATAAACTTAGTGGCCTGCTATAAGGATTTTCTTTGTATGGAGTATCCAAATATTAAGGTTTGCTGTGAACAATCCTGTATGTACTTAGCTGGTCTCTAGATCAAATAGTGATATTAAAATATGAGTGTCATTTAGAAGTGTCTTTGTTATAATAATTAGGAGATAGAATTTTTATAGGCACTGTATTGAGAACAGAACTGCTAAGTATCCATTCTGCCCTAAGTATCTTTAGAAAGTTTTCAGCAGGTTAATAGAATAACATAAAGGTAAAAAACCTATTGTATTTCTTCTAAAAATGTATCAGTTAGGAACAGTAGTCATAAAAAAAAAGAGTTCAGCTAACAATTTGGCACAAGAATAATTAGTGTGAAAATTAGTCAATTAAATGTAAAGTATGCAAGCTGTAGGGGCAGTTTCTCTTTGTTGAATGAATAATATTCTGGAATATGGTTCCAATAGGAGAAGTACGAATAGTCATCATTGGTTTAAAGTTAGATTTGATCAGTTCAGATAAAGCACTATATGGTATAAAAGTCTGATATTGATCCAGAAAAGAGATGTGTAAAAGAAGCCATAGTTAAAACCTTATCTACTGACTAGTATTCTTTCTGCACGGAATGTCAGTATTAGAGCACCTCAAAGACTGAGGTGCATATTGCCATACCAAAATTACTGTAAAATAGAATATGTTGAGAAAGTGGTAGAAATGACAAAAGGCATAGAAATTAGACATATATGTTTCTTTATGAAAACATGTGTGAAGCTAAATTTATATGTGTATTTCACTTGTTATTCATGCTTTCTTTTTCTCTTTCTGTGTCTTTGCTCTCTTTACTCCATCTTCACTATTCATCTGTTTGTATTAATGTATTCCCCCAATTACAGTGGCTAAAACTGCTACTTAGATAGTCTGCATGTTAGAGAAAGCTTGTAATTTTCAAGCAAAGAAAGAATGTTAAAAAGATTATAAGTTAGAGGGAAAAATACACACTAGAAATAAACTTCCTGGTGAAAACATAAGATGACTAATTTTATACTAAATGATGGTTATTATATGCCTCTGCATTTGATTGATCCATGATTGTTAGGGCATTGGTCTGATTGCAGTCATGCTGCAGAAACTCCAGAGTGCCCTCAGCAGAATCATTAAGAAGAAATAAAGCAATTTTCTTTTTTCACTTAATAAAAGACCCAACTTTTTAATTCAAGTCAGACTCTCCATGCTTATCAGAAGGTCCTTCTATTGCAGGCTGTAATATACGTAATTGATCCAGTCTGGATGTGAATTTCAAAGAAAACTGCACCTACATTTACTGTGCAAAGGAGTTTGAAAAACTTGATAGTCCCACAGGACAGAGACCTTTACTCACAGGTATTTCAGACACAGAAATAATAACAATACATTCCTTGAAACACCTATTTTATCCAAATTGTGCAAAGAATATTTGACCTAGAAATTCTGAAAGCATAAAGAAACAACAAAAAAAAAATAGAAATTCTGTTACCTATATTTCTTTTTAAGCTAAATACCAAAGAAATATTATTTTTTTTTATCCCAAACACTACTGTGAGAGTTTCAGAGATTTTCCTTAGATTTACAGAATTGAGGGAAAACATTGCCAAGCAGAAATGTGAGCAGAACTTCCTAATTCTTGAATTACTTGGTACTATGCATACACACTGCCAACTGGGATGACTCTCAGACATTTCGAATAAACTCCAGTTAATGGTATGGAATGGATGTAAAATCATAGAACAAAAAAAAAAAGAAAAGACCTGGAGGGCACACTGAGAAGTCATCTGTTCAAAGGCAGGATTGACAATACCTAAAACATTCTTGACAAGGGTTTGTGCAACCTGTTCTTAAAACTTCCAATGACTTAGACTCTAAATTTCCCTAGACAATATATTCTAGGGTTCTTCAGTCCTTTCATGACTAATTTTTTTATAATGCCAACCTGAATCTACCTCAACACACCTTATAATTATTGCATTTCATTTATAATGTTACAGTTGTTTTATAGTAATTCCAAGGGTTAGCCTCAAGAATATCTGATAACCACTAAATCTTTGCATATGTTTTATGGTGTAGATTTTTTCTGTCACAGTCAATACATAAGAAACTACTACAGCAGCAAAGTCCTGGCTTTATTATCCTACTCTTACCTAAACACAATTCTTCTGGGTTGTTACATCAGATTTTCTGACAAGAGAAAAGGAGGGCCTTTGTGTATTTGAAAAATCACTTTATCAGTCCTAATAGTTTTGAAGATTGTGGGGAGATATTAATGGGAAAAGTGAAATATGGTCAAAGGCCAGTTTCCATGGTATGAAGTCAGTGTTAAATCTAGAAAGAGCCTTTGAAGGAGACGATGGCTACAATATTCTGCTTTTTGAGTGTAAGCCTGAACCCAAAATGACCTCTGTGGGCTCAAGGCCCGAGTTTCTTCTCATTTATACCTCTTGAAAGACTCAGACAGAAAATTACAGCCTATACTATTCTCTTTGCTTAGCTTCAAGCAGAAACCTGATGTGGGCAGATGGGTCTTGCCAGACTGCTGACCTGTACCTCTGCTGCACACCCAGTGCCATTTTGTGGTCAAAATTTAATAGACAAGTCATCTGAGAAGGCATGCCTAGAAATGCTCGAACTTCGTACACCCTAAGGACAGCTACGGTTTGTCACTGTCTTGAGCTTGGGTTATGCATCCTCTAACTTGTTATTGGTAGAAAATGGAGCCATTCAGTTTCTCAACTCTCCTCCAAAGTGTACAAAGTTCAAGACTTTAAAAGACTATCCTTGTAAAGCTTCTGTAATATTTTGAAATGGTGGATGATGGGAAAAGTCTATTGGCACATATAAATTGTGAGGGACGGAGTTCTCCTAAAAACTTTCTCTCAAATCATTAGCAACAGCCACACAATCTGTTATTTCCCTCAGGGTATGATTCATGTTTCTGCCAGGCATCAGAAAGAGGCAAATTTACTGTTTATAATTAAAGTGCTCTCTAATCTTGTTTATCGGGGGAATTGAGAATTTTTCTATAAAGTGTTCTTCCACTAGAAAACATTGATTTGTTCAAAATAATAATAAGAAAAAAAAACCAGAAATGTTTGCTTTTTAATGACATTTTTGTTGGCTAAATATCCTAATATCCAGGGACTTAAGAGACAGATTTAAGACCATTCTTCCTGACACAGGATTCTTCTGATATAGGAAACAGTATGAGCTTACTACCTGACAACGGAAAACGTTACCTGCAGTATGGGGTGGCCAAGGTTCAAGTTCCAGGTTAAAATCAAGCAACTTCAGATAAGGCCTGTTCTCTATTGCATAAGGTTTCTTTCATTTTATTAGGTTGCTTTCTGAAAAAACTCTCTTCTTTCCATATTGGAATTAAACTGCATGCTTAAAACATAGATCTCGCATGTGTTCCTCTGTAAAACTAATTATCACTTTTCAGCCAGTCCTTTTCATTTAAGTAGTGCATTAATACTATGTTGTAACTTGAAATGCTCCCTAAATGTAAGTTGAAGTGCTCTATTTGAAGGAAAGAAAGTACCAAAGATGGAATAGTTCATTCCTTCTTCGGTTTATTTTGTCTTCCATGTAGGACCAAGCAGGGACGATAAAGACTTGCTAAATGGTCCTGTGCTTTATATCTACACATTCTTTAGCCTACCTCACTTTCTGCAGACAACTTGTCTCTGGTACAGAATCTTCAATTTCATTTTTGTGTAAGTCAGCTTTTCAGAAGAATAGAAGACACTGTTTTGCACATCTTCACAAGCCACACCAAACCCCCAAAGAGCTCCCCTATCTCATGAGGGTAGAAGCAAGAAAACAACTAAAATTAGAGAAGAAAAAATCTGCGTTTGAATACTTCAGAAATCTGTAAAGAGATTTTCTCTGAAGTCTGAGATTTTCCTGTTTTCCTCTCTTCGCCTCTGACAAACATGGTGAATGTTTAATGTAATGTACTGCACATGAATTGCTAAATAAAATTTAATTCACATCTTCCTTTGAGATAACCTGGAGGTTCTTTGATTCTATGAACACAGTTGCCTGCTGATTGCAACAACTCTGAATAATGGATTAAAGGCCTACCAAATGAAACAGGACGAGTGTTCACATCAGGGATGAAAAGATTTGTATTTAAAATGTGTACATTAAAAGATGCTTTTATCTATCTACTTCATAGGCTGAGAAATATGAAGAAAAAGGGGGCATTAATAGAGCTTCAGGTTTTCAGAGCTTTCACTGAAGAAATCTCCAGCTAAAATGAAAGCTACTCTCAGTAAGTACCTGCTGTGTAAATAATGTTTAATGGGATTAAGGAATCGAAGTTGAAAAGTGTGTAGAAAGTGCCTAATCAAAGAAATCTATGTGTGCCCAGATTGTTCTTTTTCATATTTTCAAAGCCTTTCAGAACAGAAATGAGAACAAAATATGAAAATGTGAGACCTTTTCCTCTTAGATTCCTTACTTGAATGGGACTTCTTTATACATTGTGTTTAAAGAAATATTTCCCAGGAGGTGTCCAGGATCATTTGTACAAACCAGAACTGTTTTGCAGTATTGACGCTTTTTTTGATGAATATGAAAATGAAATGAGTTCAGGAAAACACACATCCTGCACAAAGTGCTTAAGGCCCACAGAAACATTATTATTCAATTTTGCTGAAGATGTTCCCCACAAAGACACTCTTACAGCAGGCAGTCCCTTCTGGCAATTTGAAATCACTCTGTGAATAAGAGACCAATCATGCCTTCACAGATTGTGCTATTGTGCTATTACTGCTTTATCCCTTATCACGAAAAGCTGTTTTTCATCACCTATGAGAATTTTGGTATGATGAGAGCAGGGCTGACAAAAATCTCCTTTTTTGTGGAAATATGTGTACCTAGATTTAATAATGACACAAGCTAAACTTCTGAATTACATCTTGGTATAGCTACAAATATTACAAAACCTGTATTTAGTTGTCTATATTTTTTTGTAAAATCCTCAACCTTAGTGCTCTAACTACATTGCAATTTAACTCCAAGTATATTGCTTGAAAAAAAGTGGGTTTTTTTAAATATAGCTCAAAGGTTGGATTTTTTTTTTCATATGAACTACAAATGCACTCAGCAATTGATTCTTGACTCTACCTAGGTTTAATCTAAAAACTAAAAGCTTAGTCTAAAACCCTTGTTTTTAGCAATAAGTCAACTCTTATCAACTAAAAGTGGCTTTGCTTCAGGCCTCACATAAATAAAATATAACTAATTGGAGATCTGAGCAGAAACTAAAGTCATACAAAGGGCAATTTCCCAGTTCTTTTAATTTAATGTGACATAAGTCCATGTACAGCATAGCAGCAGGGAATCACAAGGAAAAGCATACAAGAAATTATAGAAATTTAAACATTTTATATGACACAATTAGTCACAGATAATTTGAGATCAAAATGCCAATGGAAATCGATTTGTATGTTTTTTATTATTTTATTGTTGTAGTGTATTTGCACAGTGAGACAATATATCATGAAATGCTGTTCACAGTCAATCAGGGTTGCTGAAGACTTTTTAATAATATATATCAAATTTTATTTTCTGCTAGCACATGTATAGTTTTAAACTTACAACAGATTCCTTCTATGCATCCATACACTAAGAATTCTGACTTTTTACAATCATACGTTCTATCTTTAGTAAATTAATAAAGAACAGACAAATTTTAAATCATAATATATAATAATTAATGAAATCACTCCAGGGAGGTAAAGAGTTGTAAAAAGAGACTGGAAGTAGATGAGTGAAATGTAAGTTGAATTGTCTGAAAAATGTACCTAAGAAAGACAGTCTCACAAGGCACCTTTATCTTTTTCTTGATAATGTGAAATAGCTTTGCAAGAATTCTTGCCATGTCAGCCTAAGAGGAAAACTCCTCTTGAAAAGATTATCCCTAAAGAAAAACTCCAGCTTTCAGAGCAGCAGACATTTAAAATTACAAATTGGGTCATAAATCATATAGTTTAAACAAAAACTAGTTAGCATTTTAATCTGTTCATTGCCAATTTCTGTCCATGAAGGTAAAACACAGCCATGCAAATATTTGGTATAACTCAGGAGTGGAAATCTTCAACACAGAAAAGAAAGAAGACCTAAACAACTACGAGCACTAAAGGTGTAAAAATAACTCAAAACAATAATTGAAAAGTGAGGTGATGTTGCCTGTGAAAATAATAATTGATGAACTCTTTGCTCCATAACATTTTCTTTATTTTTGTTGAGCCATTTGCTTTTTATTTACATAAAAAACAGAGTAGAATTTTCTGGGTGAAGTCCTTGAGCACTCTTAGTTTCTGCGGACAGGTAACAATTTCAGGATATGCTCACCTCCTGACATAATAAATCAAATATGCTAGATTGTGGTATGCAGTAGAAAACAGCTAGTTCTGAACTCTGACTAATATCTTTGGAGTTATAAATGGGTTTACTACATCAGTACCTGAATCTGATAGTATGTCTCCACTGTAGGCACTGTCTTAAAATTTCCACTCATTGGACGTAATACTGCTTTAGACGTAATGCTTTTATAATTAAAATACCTCAGCTTTCAGCAAAGACTTTTGTGAAATATATAGACCTCTCCTTCGGACAGTTACAGGTGGTAGTTATGGGGAAATTATATTGGGTATTGTTTAGTACAGATTCTTAAATTAGTTTAGATCCTGTTGTAAAACAGAATGCGCTTTACCTTTCTCTGTGAGAAGTGAATGGAAAAAAGTCTCCTCAGTCTACGTTTCAAAACAAATTTTTCGTGCAAATATTATGACATCATCACAAGTAGCCGAGTGTTTTGCCAAAGCAGGCATGGTATGCAAGTGTGTTGTGTGTATGTGTCAAGGTGCTGCCAGCTGGGGGTGGGTGGGAGTGCGCTCTGTTGAAAAAGACCAGGGGCTGCCTTGTGCTAGACAAAGCTGGTTCCAGCCAGCTGCAACAGACTCGCCACAGGACACAGCTGAGCCCATCAGCCAGATGGTGGCACCTCTGGGAAAGTGTATTTAAGGAAGGGCAATAATACCGGAAAGCAGAGAGGAGGAGGGAACGTAAAGAGTGAAAAACAGCAGAGGAAACCCTGGAGAAGGAGAAGGAGAAGGAGAAGGAGAAGGGGAAGGGGAAGGAGAAGGGGAAGGGGAAGGGGAAGGGGAAGGGGAAGGGG
>RSEF01000001.1:51254591-51295954 GCA_003993805.1 Himantopus leucocephalus
CCTCCCTCAATCTGCTGGCCACGCTTCTTTTGATGCAGCCCAGTATATGGTTGGCTTTCTGGGCTGCGAGCGCACGTTGTCCATTCATGCTGAGCTTCTCATCCACTAACACCCCCAAGTCCTCCTCAGGGCTGCTCTCAATCCATTCTCCACCCAGCCTGTATTTGTGCATGGGATTGCCATGACCCAAGTGCAGGATCTTGCACTTGGCCTTGTTGAACTTCATGAGGTTGGCACGGGCCCACCTCTCAAGCCTGTCCAGGTCCCTCTCGATGGCATCCCCTCTTTCCAGTGTGTCAACTGCTCCACACTGCTTGGTGATGTTGGCAAACTTGCTGAGGGTGCACTCAATCCCACTGTCCATGTTGCCAGCAAAGATGTTAAATAGTACCGGTCCCAGTACCAATCCCTGAGGAACACTGCTTGTCAATGCTCGCCACTTAGACATGGATCCACTGACCACAATTCTTTGCATGTGACCATTCAGCCAGTTCCTTATCCACTGAGTGGTTCATTGGTGAAATCCATGTCTCTCCAATTTAGAAACCAGGATATCATGTGGAACAGTGTCAAATGCTTCGCACAAGTTCAGGTAGTTGATATCTGTTGCTCTCCCCTTATCCACCAACACTGAAGTGCTGTTGTATAAGGCCACCAACTGTGTCAGGCATGATTTGCCCTTAGTGAAGCCATGCTCGTTGCCAACAGCCACCTTCTTTATTTTCCATGTGGCTTAGCAGAGTTTCCAGGAGGATCTGCTCCATGATCTTGCCAGGCACAAAGGTGAGACTGACTGGCCTGTAGTGCCCTGGGTCTTCTTCTTTACTCTCTCTGAGAATGGGGGTTATGTTTCCCCTTTTCCAGTCAGTGGGAACTTCACCAGACTGCCATGACTTCTCAAATATGATGTATACTGCTTGGCAACTTTATCTGCCAGTTCCCTTAGGATCTGCGGATGAATCTCATCAGGTCCCATGGACCTCGGCACCTTCAGGTTCCTCAGCTGGTCTTGAACCTGATCTTCTCCTGCAGTAGGCAGTACCTCATTCGTGCAGTCCCCGCCTTTGCCTTGTGTAACTTGGGCAGTGTGGCTAGAGCCCTTCCCAGTGAAGACTGAGGCAAAAAAGTCATTGAATATCTCAGCCTTCTCCATGTCTAGGTGACCAGGTCTCCCGTTTCCTTCCTGAGTGGGGCTCCTGTTGGAGCTTTATAAGGCTCCTGTGGCTGCTTTATAAGGCCCCATCTTTTTGATGAGAAGGGGTAAAACTGTCTTAATGGCAGCTGAGGTAGTTCTAAAGCACAGTGATAATTTACTCCTACATTGTGATTTTGATGGAATTGAGGATTCAAAATGAAAATATTGAACTGTATCTGTAGGCCCTTGTAAGATGCTCAAGGGATTTCATCTTGGCGCATAGGCAGCATGATGTAGTATGTATATATTTTAGATTCCTGATTTTATTGGGCAGACTTTGTCCTTCAGTGAATAGTAGTTTCTCTATGTTGCTGCATACAGTTATTCATGCAACACTGTCACAGAATCTCCAAGACAATGGATTTTCCTGAAGTTTGGGTTGCAGATGTGTCTGCCAGTACAAATATAAAGTAACTGCTCTTTCTGTTAAAAATGAGAAGTCCCAGCTAGCCAGTTTTTATGATGGAAGCTTTAAGAAAAACTGGAGTATTTGTGTGCACCACTTCTCCAGAGTATAATTTTAACACCAAAGGTGTTAGAGAAAGAAATGTGGGAGTGTAGAAGGTGGACAAGTAAAGGCTGTGAGTTGTGATTTCTATTCAGATAAACTTCTAAGTTTGGTAAAGACATTTGAATTCATCCAACCTGAAAGTATTCTGTAAGTACTTCTGAAGGTTCTGAACCTTCAGAGTTTTTACCCTAAAACATGGCTTCAACTGGAAGATCACCAAACACTTCTAAAGGCAGCTGGTCTATAGTTGAGTTGGGATTAAAAAGGTGATCCTGTAGTGATACCGTGACAGCTGTTCTGGATGTCCTACACAGAAGTGAAGAAGAAAATCACCCAACCCCCAGAGGTACAGCATCCCTGAGCAGACAGCTCAATGTGTATTGCAAGAATGAGGTATCACTAGCAGATACAATGGGACTACAGTAAAGATATATGGCCGGGACACTTGCTATCAGAACAAGTTCTTGAAAGGCACTTAAGAATATTGAGATTAACCATCAGCACCCAAACGTGGGAAAGGGCATACAATGTGTGTACTACTTTCAGTTTTCTAATTTCTGTTCGCCTATGTGTGTGCTTTATACCAACATTGGCATTTGTGAATTAAAGCATGACTGCTCAAGTTAATTGCATCACTGCTGGACCCTGTATGAAAGTAACCCTGTAAAGCTTTTGTTGCTTTACTTGGAATCTGACTTGCAGAGGTATGTGTTTCAGGAAGGTAAGGACTTCCACAGTTTACTTGTGCTTGAGTTTAAGATTAGTGTGTTCTGCAGTACCTTGAAAACCAAAGATTGATGCTGAAATGGTGAGAAGAGTAGTACTGAGCTTAAGACACCTGTCAGACAATGGTGAACCCAATGTGGGAAAAATATAACAAGGAAAATTTTTTTTTCCCTAATTTGCGGCTGTGAAGAGATCACTGAACCTTCAGGAAATGGGAGAACTGGATATTAGTTGCCCTCTTCTAGCTCTTAAAAGCACATGTCATTTTTTTGCTAAAAGGTAGACTTCAGCCTTCCTGCCATCAATTTCCTTACATTTGAGTTGCAGTCTGTTACTTCTGTGGCTCAATAGTCATCTCTGGTACAGCTGTTCTGTCCTATAATTTCGAAGGTGAGTTACAAAGTGAGATATGTTAACTGCATCACAGGGAGACAGCAAACTTCATTTTAGATATTAAAAAAAGGGAGATGGACATGGGAAAGCAGTCTTATCCTACATAGCCCTTCAACTTCACATTACTGATGGATCTGAGACACCCACTGGAAGATGTCTTGCTCTCTTCTATTTCTTCAAGTAATCAAATGTAGTTAGATGGCAAAAGCCTGTAAACAACACAAGGACTTCACCTTTATTTAATCTTCATGGGCAGAAAGTGGAAATGATTTATCTGAAGTACATAGAAGCTGATGCGTTTTCTGAAATTGAATTGCTGTTGTGTGTCCACTCAACTGAATGATAGAGCTAGGCAACATCTGTTGTTAAGTCTCTGTAAACTCCCTGAGGTATCTGGAAGGTGTTCCTGCTTTTCAGAGGTAGGGATGGAGTAGGGAGTGTGTTGGGAAGCAATAGGGGGAATTTTGAAGAAGCTAAGTATGGCATAGAAATTCAGGAAGACGGGATTATTACTCTAAGTTTTAGTGGTCTCTGGTGGGATTTGTCTCATCTTGCAGATAATACCACTTATATTGCTTCAAACCAGTGACAACAAATGGATATTTAGCACTAATCCACTGAAAAAGAGCTTGGCATGGAAAATTACTGGTAGAGAAAGCTTATAGATCACGTATTTATTTATTCCATTTTTGAGGATTTAAAAACCAGTAGTCAAAATGTATGTATACTTCAGTATTTTACTTTGAATTGCAACTGTTCTTTCAAAGTGAATTTGGCTGTGTTTTAGTTTGTGGTTTTGGAGCGGTCTTGGGCTGTGTGGATTGGATTCTTCTTGAATGAACTGGAAGACGCATTCCAGGACTGACCAAATAAACTCCAGCCACAAATAGGCATTTGGTCTGTGTGTCCATACTAGAACTTGACAAAAGAACAAAAACCAAAGTGCTGAAATGTATGTTGTAGGTGTGTTAGATTACCACATTAGCTTTACAGATTGATTCTTACTGATGTGTGCTGCTTTCTAATGTATTATTTCTAGTAAAGGTAGCATCCACGGGGATGGCGATAGAGACATGAAAAAGAGGCGAAGCTCACACAGAAAGTACAATATGAAACTCAGAAGATTGTGGACTGAGAAGGAGAAGGACCCAGGTTTTATGAGGGGCTCACACACAGAGGGTGAACTTGGTCTGAAAATATTTCATGGTCCTCAGGACAGTTAAAAAATGCAGGGAGTAAACTGACCACTTTAAAGGATGTGTCTCGAATTTACAGAGCAACACAGAATACTTGAGCATTCAAGAAAGTGAAATGTTGAGTTTATTGTTTTTGTCCAGCTTGAAGTACTGGTTACACTAACAAGAGCATAGCTATGTTCAAACCCTGTGTGTGTTAAGTTTTGTTTGTATTTGCTGCATGTTCCTTAAGAATTACATGAGGCAAAAATGTTGATGAATGACACAGATGTGTTTGAAGAAGGCATGGAAAACATTGAAGGATGCATGCTAGCTTGAGGTTGCTGTGGAGCTAAAAGAGAGTTCCTTCTTCTTTGAAGCTGGTAACTGTACTTAGACTGTTCTAGTTCTGGGACTTAAAATTACGCAGAGGCCCAAGTAACCCTCTGATCAGTGTCTGAGACAGCTAAACCGCATGTGACATTTATGTCAGTTTTTAAAATGTCAGTCACTGAGTTTGTACTAACACTGCCTGGGTATGAAATTTTGCATTCTTTTAGGTATTTGAGCTATCCAGTCCTGTTAAGCCAAGCTGACCACATGTACCCATGCAGTTCTTGAGAGTACAGTAACTTACTGACAGTAACTGTTGCAGATTTGGACAAGCCATCCTGACTGAGGCTGGAGTTGTCTTATTTTCTCCTTCTTCTTTGTTATTTTCTTGTGTGTTGGAACTCATTTCTGTGGACTAGATTGAATTTCTCTCAAAAGCACTGTATTCATGTTTTGTCTGATTATGGCTGTATTTGCTATGGTTTTAAATAAAGAGTTCTCTCTTCATTCTGTCTGTTTCTTCTCCAGTTATTGGGGAAAAAAGAGGCATGACAACAATTTCCTTTAGTTTTTAACAGACAGGGAATGTCTGTAATAAACTTGGCAGAATGTAATCTTGTTTTATTGTTATTTTCAGTTATGAATGTGTGTCCTTTTGACAAGCTGTAATAGTGTACTCTAGCCAATTCATAGCTGAGCTTGAAGAAACTGCGGAAAAATCATACCCTAGGTTAATACTGTTGGGCAGAGCTGTCCGCCAGGGTTGGCCACCAGGTACATGCTCTGTACCAGTCATGAAGGAGTTGAAAGGGAGATGTGGGCTTTATTTGGCTGTAATATACTTACACCCAACACTTTGGCTAGTTACAGGGCTGCCAGGTGGAAAAAACCTCGCATCTAAGGCTAAAATGCAGAATCTTCTGTGTGGAAGTTGAAAAGAGGGGGGGGGTGGTTTAAGGAGAGATCACTGCTTTAGTGACTGGGGTAGGAACATGACTCTTTGGAGACAGGAAACTTGGAAAATATCTGGGGATCCAGCCCCTTCGAGGGGGAAGCTTCAAGGAAACGATTCCTTTTCTTTTTTTTTTTTCTGAGAAACAGAAGGATCTTGACAGAAAGACTACCTTGTCTCAACTCATGGTAAAAGTGAAAAAGAACTGGCAGTCCTGCATGCGAAGGGTAAAAACACCGAGTATTAGCCTGTTGGATGTTCTGTGTGTTGGAAACCCAGCAACAACTATAAAGATGTTACTAAGTAGATGTGAGCTTGCTTAACTTGGTCTTGCTAAACTTGGTCAAAAGAGAGACTTACAGGAGACAATGCTCTGAGGGTGTGAAGGGTAAAGGGACAATAAGTGAGGCTGGAGCTGTAGTTCCTGAACCATTTGTCAGGAAGGATTTGTACTGTTGGTTTGGCTGAAGGTCAAGTACCAATGAGTCTTTTATAACTGGTATTTCGGTAGCAGGGAAAACTTACAGCTGAGAATAATTACACTCCAAAACAATCAGGTATTTTTATTTTGCTGTAGCTGTGCTTCTGTCAAATTTTCTCAATGTAAAAATTCCGTTACTGTGAAGAAGATAGCAAATTCTCTAGAAACTTGATAAAACATCATATTGATAATGTATGTTGGTTGAAAGATGGAAACTAGACATGGAAAAGACCCACCCTACTATCTCATATTGGGGAGGAGGAATAGTGTTCTGCCTTGCTTGTGGCAAGTGCCACAAGCTTGTGTGCTATTGTGGCTTGTGTGCTATTTTGTTTAAAGCACTTGGCGGCCTTGGGGTTGTATCTTCTTGCAAAACAGAAACAGTTCTGTCAATTAATTTGTAAAATGTATGTCTGTGCTGCAGGTACTTTTTTTTTCTTCCAGGGTAGCCAGTCTCTAAATGCTGTTTTACATAAGCATGGATCTATGAGGAGTGTTTGAGACCAGAGCAGCTAGCACTTACTGAAGCAGCTGGTTGGAGCCACAGCATTATAGTCTCTTACAAGGTCATTTACCCTTGCAGAATTGAGATAATGTTATTTATCCCTATGCGTCTTTTTTATTGGTATAGTTAGATCTAGACTATGGTGTGTGTGATGTGCGTGGAATAACAATTCCAGAAGCTTCAGGAAGGAAATGTCAGTGCGGAAAAGGAAAGGGAGAGGTGAGGAAAAAAAATAAACAGAGTAAACTGAATATGCTGATTGAATGGGGTGATGCTGCAGTGAAAATCTGTGCCTGTTTATGTTGTGTTAGGGCAGGAAAGGGGATATTCTCACGAAAGGCCCCTTCTGCTTTCTTACGTGGCACTGGGAACTTGTATATTCCCAGTGCTGTTCTCTCTGGGGCCCCTTGCTCAGTGCACAGGTGTAGAAATCTGGAGGAGAAGTTGCGTAGCTCCAGAAAGTGGTTGCTCCTCTCCGATTCATCTCTGTGCTAGGGGTCTGTCTATGTCAAATAACCCAGTGCAAGCCAAGGGAGGCTCAGCGCCTTGATTTGCATCAGAGCTCGTCCAAGTATCTATAACATTTCTGTGTCCTGCACAGAGGGAAGGTTCCAATAAACTGTGGTGACAAACCTAACATCACAGTACTTACACAGGTCTTCCTTTCTATAATCTTTTGACTGGAACGCATTCAATGGTTAGGTTGCAAATGACACTACTTCTTATTGATAGTGTTCATTCTTTTTTTCTTTACTATAATTTCTGCAAAAGGAATTAAATTGATTTAATTTTTTGTCCAAAAACCTTACCCCATAAATTGCGTCTGGATATCAGTTTAGCGAGAACATTTGGTTTTATGCTTGATGGAATGAACCAGCTTGTCACCACCTTTTTTGTAGTTAGAAAAACCTCATTTGATTCTTAATATTGTGTCTTTTTCATCATTTAACAGCTCAGCAGTGTCCACAAAATCGCTACTGGTTTTATTCACAGTAGAGAAAACAACATGCATTTGCTTTTCCAGCTGTGACATAGAAATATTCAAGTTTTGAATCAAAAGATGTGAAGCAAGTGGGAGGCATGGTGCAATTTACTTTTTGCTCTGAGGCATCTCTCTGGATTGCATCGCGGTCTCCCTGGAGACTCCAGTTATCATTAAGTCATAAGCTAGCCTAGGGTCGTCTTCTGTTATTTCAGAATGGAATTTCAGCTTCATGGCCAAACGAGATGCATCATGACTGTAGTCCAGTGGTTAGGATGCTTATTTATATCCACTGAAGCTTAGAGAATTGTTGAAAACACTGTCATCCTAGTCCTAGAAGAGATGTTGAACACCAGCATGAGAGTCAGGCTGATATGACCATTTTGCAGAGGAAGCTGGGAACAACAAGAGGGTAGAATTATGTTCCTGTACTTTCAACTCAAGTCCTCTATCCCATACTAAAGGCATATGTCGTGTGATATACTGGCTACTTTAAATGCAAAATACAGAAGGCAAGGGTAGATATTTTCTAATAATCGGAATTTTCCTTCAGACAGCTTTTCTTAATTAAAAGAAGAAAAAAACCAAACCCTTCTGACTGCATTTTATAAGCGTCCTGATCTTGTTTGTTGGAGGGGGTTTGTGTGTGGGGGTGTGTGTATGTGTGTGTGTAAGGTATGCTGTAAGCAGGCTTACCACACTCACCCTCTTTGAAAAAATGTCAGTAAACATGGAGCTTTCTGGAGATAACTGGGTAAAACAAATGGGTTTCTTGCACATTTAAGCACTTGCAGGGCAAGGGTGTTGTTCTGTCTGGGTTTTTTGGACATGGTTGAGCTATGTATCTGTGTCATCTTTAGGATCATTATCTGCAAAGCTGAGTGAGAGGCCATGTAGTTATGGAAACCACCTGCAGAATTAGATGAATGCTATCTATTGCAGAGGAATAAAAAATTATGTTTATGAAACTTTACATGGGTGCATTTACCTTTGTAAGAAGTTTTAGTTTGGAATGTCTGATTAGTAGTAGCACTTCTTTATCAGTATGTTAAGAAAGTGATTCCCTGAGTTCATCCCATATATTACTGCAGGAAAAGAGAAAGTGTGTAGCATTGACAAATGGTGTAGAATTTGACAAATGACAAAATGACAAAGGTCATTGTTGACCTTTGTCTTCAGAAGAATAGACTTCAGCTTCTTGAGTGAGCTTGTAGGTAGGCAAGCTGTGAAGAGTAAAGAGGCCCAAGACAGCTTGTAGATTTTTGAGAATAGCCTCCTTCAGGTACAGGAACTGCATGTTTTGAAGTTTGCTGACTGAGGAGATGTGGCAGGAGGTCCACATGGCTGAATGGGGAGCTCTGACTGAACTCAAGTGCAGAAGGCATTTGTGACATAGGTGGAAGTGAGGATGGGCTATATAGAAGAAATAGACATTGCTCAGATGGAATAGAAGAGTCAAGCTCAGCTGAAAATGAAATTTGTAGTGGATGAGAAGGGCAAAAAGAAGGGCTGTTACAGTTGCCTAAGCAGCAAGAGTGGACTAAAGAACATGTAGACCTGCTGAAGAATGGAGTGGTTGGCCTAGTGATGAAGTAGAAAAGGCTGAGTTACTCAACAGCTTTTTTTGTTCTTTTTTTACTGGCAATGTCTGCTGTCAGGTCTAGGTGTGCCTAGAGGCCAAGTTTGGGCCATGGTAAAGGAAGATTGAGTGCAGAACTTCTTAAGCAGTCTAGATATACACAGAAGTTCATGGAACTGAGTGAGATACATTCAACACTGCTGAGGGAACTAGTCAATGTCATTGCAAAGCCTCTCTCTGTGATATTCAAAAAGGCATGATCACTGTGTGAAGTATGTTATGACTGGAAGAAGGCAAGCAGCACAGCTATCCTGAAGAAAGATAAGGTGGATTTCGGGAACTTCAAGGCAGGCAGCCCAATCAAAGTCCCCAGGAAGATCATGGAGCCAGCCTTCCTGGAAGCTATTTCCAGGCACATCAGAAGAAGGTGATTGGCAACAGGAAGCACGCATTTACCTGGGCAAGCTGTGCCTGGCCAACCTGATTGCCTTATACAATGGTGTGATTACCAGCGTTGGTGTGGGGAAAGCAAAACTTAATACAGCCCCTTTGTATCCAAAGTGGAGAAACATGCACTGGATTGGCAGATGAGCAGGTGAGTGGAAAACTGGCTGGACCAGTGGGCTTAAAGAGTAGGAGTTCAGAGAGTGGCTGGTTAGGCATGGCATTCCTCAGGGTTTTATATTAGGGATGCTAACGTTTATTTAATGTCTTCATCAGTCACCTAGAAAATGGGATAGATTACACCCTTTAGAAGTTCACAGATGACACCAAATTAGGGAGGGGAACGGCTGATAAACTGGAGGTCAGGGCTGATATTCAGAGGCACTTCAACAGGTTGGAGAAATTACCTTATGGGGACCTTTTGAACTTCAACAGAGTCAGGTGCAGAGTCCTGTACTTGGAAGGGACCAGCCTTGTGCAACCGGTACACTGGGGCTGACTGGCTAGAAAGCTACCTAGGAAAGCAGGGTCTGGGAATTTTGGTGGACAACAAGTTGAACAAAAATAAGCAGTGTGCCCTTGCAGCAATGAAGGCCGAGCACACCCTGGGCAGCATTAGCAGCAGCTTAACTGAGGGAATTCATTAATCCACTCAATTCAGCACTTGTGAGATGGCATCTGGAGTTCACCGTGCAGTTTTGGGCTCATCAGTACAAGGAAGATGGAGACTGTACTGGAGAGAGTCTAGTGGTGGGTCACAGAGATGGAGGCTGGAGCCCATGATATACAAAGGGAGTCTGAGAAACTGTGTTGTTTTGTCTTGAAAAAGGGATGGCTTGGTGAGGGCCTTCTAGTTTCTGTTTTCAGCTAACTAATAGGTCTTCATAAAGAAAACAGTATCCTGGAGGTACAGAGGGAAAGGGTGAGAAGCAATGGGCTGATGTTGCAGCAGGAGAAATTCTGAATAGGCGTTAGGAAAAAATTCTTCACAGTGAGGAAGGTCAAATGCTGGAGCAGGTTGTTCAGAGGGGCTGTGGCATCTTCATGTTTGGAGGTGCTCAAAGCTTGACTAGAAAAGGCCCTGGGCAATGTGTATCTGACTTCAAAATTGGCTCTCGTCTGAGCAGGAGAGCGGACTAGACAGTCTCCAAAGGTCCCTTCCAACATTGTTCTGTGGTTCCATTAATAGCAACATAAACATATTCAAAGAAGATTAAAAATAAAATGGTGGAAACAAAAAGAAAGCCACAAGGCAAAAAAAGCAAAAAACCAAAATTTCAGAACTGAAATAAAAAGCATGTGAGAGGGGAATCAGTCGTGTTTGAAATACTGTAATTATGAAAGTTTAAATTTGCATTTGTAAGGCTTCATATGTTTGAGCAGAATTTATGACATAGCTTACTCCTTTTGTTTTGAGAGTGGGAGAAATCCCATATTAAGCTGGTCATTGTTAGCCACAATTAATTAGAAATCAGTGGCTGGAAACTATTAATCAGGATGCGGAATGCCTATCTTTTGAACACCAAAGGAAAAGAAACGGAACAAAAGGGAATCAGAGCTGTTATGAACAGACTGAATTTTCTGTCTTGAAAAATACACGGTTATTTCTTGCTTTACAGGATATAAATGGTAAAAGAAGCGTGGATAATGTCCCTTGCCCCTTTCTATCCCCTGATGGACTGCAAGTGTCTAGGGATATCAGTCAGTTATTGTTAATCCTTGTGTGAACTCAGACAATAGTGCCATTTTCAACCTTGTTACCTGGAAATGATAGGTGAAACTGCGCTGACATTGATAATGTTGATAGGCTCAGATAGTTAGTGATGGTGACTGAAAAAACAAATCCCAAACCTAAAATGGTGCAACTTGCCGTCTACCTAAAATTTTAATTTTATAAAATATTTTGAGAGTTGTGTGAGCTGGTGCACATCTCAGATGCTTGCTTGGTTTAAAATGTATACGTAAAATGTACATGTGTTACTTGGCTTAAAAAGTAAAGCACAATGTAATGTATATGAGTTCTTGTTGCCTTTATACAGTAGTGTCTGGACTTTTGGCTGCTGCACAGCAATCCCAGCTGACTGTTGTTTGGATAGCGAGAGGCCAGTTCTGTGCTGCCTGCCGGATTGCCCGCATCAAAGAGAACCTCAACATTTCTGCTGCCAAGTCAGGTCAAAATTTCTGGCTGACAAGAGGAGAAGATCTTGAAAGAAAAGATTTTGGTCAGATTTATGTGTTTGAGTTTTAAGATGTTTTGCCTGGCATTCTTGAGGTTTTTTCAGCCTCTGTTGTTTTAAATAGCTGCATTGATTTCAATATTATGACTTATAAAAATGGTAAATTTTTTATTGGAAAAAATGATGAGTGAGTGTCTACATGTGGTTAAAAGGGTAGATTCTTATGTAGTTTTGTTTCACAATACTTCTATAATAAACTATAAAATATGCATGATGAAGTGTCGGTACATATACTTAATTTGACCATTAAAAGATACAAAGCAGATTAATATGATGTTATATTAATGGAAGTGGTTACAGCCAAACAAAAAGCTGTTCTGTTACTACTGAAGCCTGAAACTCGAACCCCCAAACTTCAGGTTGAATCTTAGTCCTCTTGTGTCTTCTTGTATCCAGAGTATTTAGAAAAGCTAGCTCCTGTTTTGCTTATGTTTAGGGAAAAGTGGAACCAAAGGTGTACACATGATGTAAATATACTTGCCAACATTGTAAATCGTGCTGCAAAGATTTACAGAATTAATTTGGTTAGTTGGTATTGTGATGTAATCAAACAGGAAAAATTATTTCCTCTTGTCACCTGGATTTTTCTGTCTTTTGAATTTCTAATTAAGGAGGCCATGTAGTTAACCTGGATTAAGGAATTGAAAGATGACAGTATTTGGTGGGGGCAGGTGTTTAAAACTTTCTTCACTGCCCTGAAGGAACTGACCTGTGGCAGTTCCCTGGCTAATCTAGACACTTGTGGCAAGCCATTAAAATTGTTCCTCTTTTCTTGCCCCTAAAAAAGTTAAGTTATTGCTGGTTAGCACTACATTTTTATATGATCAGTCTAAAATTTCTTGCAGTTCCCATTTTGAAAAACATTGGGATAGATTTAAAAGCAAAATAACTTTTAATCAGTCTTTCACAAGGAAATACTTTATTAGTTGTTTATCTTGAGCTGCTAAAACTTATGAAATAAACTGCATCTTATGTGTTTCAAAGGTAACGTTGTTACAAAATGAGGTAAAAAAAATGACTACATTACAAAAAGTAAGCACATAGTAAGTGGAACTATGTATGATTGAATAAAATAGCGTAAGATTGAATAAAACAGAGTAAGAAAGATTCGGATAATCACAAATCTAATAGTTATGTAGTGTAACGAGAAGGAAGAAGCTGAATTTCAAGACGGATAATGGGATGATGGGAAATTGAGACTGAGAGATAGGAGACTAAGTAAATATGGCTTACTGAATTTGACTTCCAGTCCAGATGTTAAGTAAGTCTAATTTTCATCTATATTATATTGAAGTATTTTTCAAATGTTCTTAGCAAATTTTTGCCTTTGAAACCTACACTGGTTTCAGTGGGAATCGCATTCAGTCTTACCTGAGCACTTCTAAAAGTTACTTATGTCCTGTCTGGCCACATCAGGGCATATTAAAATATAAAATTCTTGTGGTAGTGAAAAACATACTGGTACCTGATGAAGGACATCCTAATTCTAATACGTGTTCTGTAATTGAAATAATGGGTACTATGGGAAGCTGGTAAAATGAAAATGCCACGCCCAAGTATCCACAGTGAAATGTCCTTGTCTCTTTGTTACAAATCAGCATGCTGTCTTTTCAATGAAGGAATTATTTATTGAAAAGGCAGATAAAATTTCCGAGCAAATTCTCCTAAATGTACTTCCTAGGCCGGGCCACTTGAGGGCAGCATTGTTAAATTTAGCCCCTGGTGTTTCAACAGGGGCCTTGAATGTCCTGGCTTTTTACTAACAAAATGTGAATGTTAACATCAAAAGTTGTAAGAATTTAAGTGATTCGACATTTTAAATGGCTGCTTCTCTGATGCACAAAATTTCTTGTTTGCAGAACAGCATGCATCAGTTCAGCATGGTTGATATGGATAAATAGCCTTTTTCAGAGTTTCAGCTTTTAATTACCTTGATACAATCTTAAGAGCTGCTATGTGATAGTTCAGAAAAAAAATCTTGCTGGTGTCCTTGTGCATCATTCATTGATTTTCCTTGAGAATTTGTCACATAAACTGGTGTTCATGTGAACTTGATGTCTTCTGAAGGCTCCTTCCCAAGAATTATCAATGCAAGTGCTACCAAAATTATACTTAGTTTCATGTTTTGGAGGTGGAATGTGTAAAAACTTATTTTCACATCTAATAAATTGTCACTGTGGGCACATAAAACATAAGTGGTTATGTAGCACTTTCCTATAGGAATTCTGCTGTTCCTGTCTCATTCAAACACCGGATTATTGCAGTGTTTCATGACATTTCTAGGACTTTCATTACATTTCCAGTGACGAGTGGTGTTCCTCAGGGGTCAGTACTGGAACCAGCACTGTTTAACATCTTTGTTGGTGACATGAACAGTGGGATTGAGTGCACCCTCAGCAAGTTTTCCAACAACACCAAGCTGTGTGGCACGGTCAACATGCTGGAGGGAAGGGATGCCACTCAGAGGGACCTGGACAGGCTTGAGAGGTGGGCCTATGCCAATCTCATGAAGTTCAAGAACACCAAGTGCGAGGTCTGGCACGTGGGTCACAGCAATCCCATGCACAAATACAGGCTGGGTGGAGAATGGATTGACAGCCACCCTGAGGAGAAGGACTTGAGGGTGTTGGTTGGTGAGAATGTCAACATGAGCTGGCAATGCATACTTGCAGACCAGAAGGCCAACCGTATCCTGGGCTGCATCAAAAGAAGTGTGACCAGGAGATTGAGGGAGGTGATTCTGCCCCTCTACTCTGCTCTCATGAGACCCCACCTGGAGTACTGCATCCAGCTCTGGAGTCCTCAGCACAAGAAGGACGTGGACCTATTGGAGTGAGTCCAGAGGAGGGCCACAAAGATGATCAGAGGGGTGGAGTACCACTCCTATGAAGACAGTCTGAGAGAGTTGGGGTTGTTCAGCCTGGGGAAGAGAAGGGTCCAGGAAGACCTTATTGCAGCCTTCAAGTACTTAAAAGGGGCCTGCAAGAAAGCTGGGGAGGCACTTTTTACAAGGGCATGTAGTCATAGGATGAGGGTTAATGGCTTCAAACTGGAAGAGAGGAGATTTAGATTAAATAGCAGGAAGAAATTTTTCACTCTGAGGGTGGTGAGGCACTGAGACAGGTGGCTCAGTGAAGTTGTGGATGCCCCGTCCCTGGAATTGTTTAAGGCCAGCCTGGATAGGCCTTTGAGCACCCTGGTCTAGTGGGAGGTGTCCTTGCCTATGGCAGGGGGGTTGAACTCGATGATCTTTAAGGTACCTTCCAACCCAAACCATGGGTTTGATTCTATGATTCTATGACTGTATTCAGAACATTTGGAGAGAAAGGGTCGTAAAAATCTCTGATTAATAACTGGAAGTAGACTAACAGCACTCAACTGTAGTTTTCTTCTTAACTGTAATTATATAGCAGCGCAATCTTACTTTCAGAAACTTTGGATTTATGCACTGTATTATAAAAAACCCTACTGAATAATGCTGTCACTCACTTAACATTGATCAAGTTTTTAAAATCACTCTTTAGATGGAGGCTTGCATTTCAATGAGCAGGAGCATTAAAGTATAAAATGAGGGACTGAATGCCACATGTTGTCAAGGGTATTCTGGATCTCATTGACTCTTTCTATTTTTTTATTTCCCCCCTGTCTATGTGGGCTTCTCATAGCTGATTCACTAGTTCATTCCATATATTTTGATTTAAACTACTGGTGATGCCATGCATGCCTCAGAACCTTTCTGAAGCAGAAACCATTCCTGTGTATTTCATGGGCAAACACTGCAATTAACTGAGGAAAGAAATAATTTGACTTAAAATACCTGCTAAGTAGTGATGACTGTATGCAAAGGTTATGAGATACAAGGATAGAACAAGGAAAAACCTAGCTTTAGAAAGGTACTGTGTGAAAGCAGTTTTGATTTTGAGAGAATAAGAAAGTGAAAAATAAATGTTGTAGTCTAAAACAGGATTAGGAATATGAATCTAGAACCAGATGAGAGTCAGGTTTGCCTTGAATTCCTGTTACTTTGCCATTTTATTAGGGTTTAGTAACTCTCAAATAAGCATAGGTTATTTTATCCCTTAAGAAGTCCCATTGTCTTGGGGGACTGTGGTTCAGAGTAAAAAGGACCATATTCTGTCTCAGATCTAAATGATAAAAAAAATTGTTCCCTGAACTCTGTGGTGTATGGGCTAGGCCTGAACTTCTGCAAATGGGAAAAACATCTGCTGTCGAAATACTGTCAGATCCTATCTGACGCAGTGGGGTAGGAACTTTATTCTGACTATTAGTGATGATCACTTGCTACTTACCTACCTGTTACTGGACACAGAAGTTTTGGAGCTGTTAGTCTGCTCTTCTCAGTAAGTTTCATGTTGACATTGAGATTTGCAAGTATGGGGCAAGCTTGCAAGACAAGGTCCTTGAGTTGTATATTCTTTTAAGCGTATTTGTTTGCCAGAACATCATGAGTATATGTGGTGCTAAATAAATTATTCCAGATTAAGGGGGAAAAAAAATACAGGAGTGCTGTCTTTAGGTTAGCTGCAGACCTGTGTTTGAGTAGAAAGCACAGTAAAGTGTGTTGTAATTCTGAAGTTGAAAGTTGTAGCAATAAGTAATGAAAACTAATGGAAGATTTCTATTCAGGCTACACTACTTCGTCATCTGTAAATATCCTTCTCAGTCTATAAGAAAAATATGTTCTGTTTTCTTTGTGCTTTTTCCTAGCTGCTGCATGTGTGTCCATGTTTGTACATTGCAAAAACAACATGACTTACTCATGGAATCATAAACTGGATGAGACTTTTAACATAATATGTATCTCATTTCTGGCTTTAGGATGCAAATGATTTGAAAAGGTAAAAATGAAGTAGAGAAAGATATATTTTCTGAATCATAATACCCAATTCAAAATACATTGGGAATACTACTTTCAAGATGTAATTGTTTTAAAGAATCTGAATACTCAATTGAAAATACCTCAGGAATACTTCTTTTGAGAAGTACATTGTTTTAAGGGTTTTGTTATTAAAAAAAAGAAGAAAATATAGTGAAACCTGATAAGCACAGTTTGGCCCTATAAAATCAGGAATGACTTCTCCTATGGCTTCCTCTCCCTCACTCTGGGAATCTACTGACTCCTTGCAACTTTTTCAGAGACCTGATTTGCAGAGGTCTTCAGGGTTTGGTGTTTGCTTTATTCATGTGTCCTGCACTTGACAAAGCTCCTAACAGTTTGAAAGAAAATGCATTGCTTTAAATATTCTAATTCACTGGATAAGATCTTCCATTCTCTGTAGTGCAGATACTTTCAGAATGTCATGAAGCGGTAAGTGACAAGCAAGGAAGACTTGGGAAACAGGGGAAACTGAAAGGCGTTTAATTTTGAGCTGTAACAGCAGCTCGTGAAAAATATTTTCCAGTTAGCTTTTGTAATCCTTGTAAACCATTAAGAGTTGCTGCTGGTGAAGCTCACATCTGAGTGTACTTTATTTCCTACTTGTACATAATTGGTGCAGTAGGAACTAGAGGTGAAAACTTAATTATATTTGGGCCTCAAAGTAAGATCCTAATTTTACCCAGCTGCTTCAAAAATAGCCCATGTCTTTTTACAAATTACTGTAGTTAACAAAATAAGAAGAGTTGTAGGAAGATTTTAATATTTAATCAAAGCAGCTGAAATGCAGAAGAATCAGACCAGCTTTTGTTCTCACAAGCTCTCTTTATGTTTAGTGTAAAAGCTGTAGAAGTGTTTGTGCAAGTGTGTTCTATTATATGAGTACTTGCATTAACAACCTAATCCAGATGATAAAAAGCCCAACCAGAGGAGATGCATTACTGGACCTGTTGCTCACCCATGTAGAGGAACTTATTAGAGGAGTCTAGGCTGGTAGGTAGCCTGAGCTGCAGTGATCATGCCCTGGTGGAATTCATGGTGTTGAGGTATATAGGCCAGGTGAAAGAAAAGACCCTAAAGCTTAGGAAAGTGAACTTTCAGTTGTTTAAGGAATTAGTGCCTGGGACACCCTGAGAAACTGGTTTCAGGGATAAAGGAGCAGAAGAGATCTGGCACCTATTCAAAGACATTTTTCACCAAGTTTGCAGATGACACCAAGCTGAGTGGTATAGCTGATATGCTAGAGGGAAGGGACACCATCCAGAAGGACCTTGGTAGGCTGGAGAAGTGAGCCAATGTGAACTTCCTGAAGTTCAACAATGCCAGGTGCAAGGTCCTGCACCTGGGTTGGGGCAGTCACCAGCATCAGTACAGGTTGTGTGGTGAATAGAATGAGAGCAGCCCTGCAGAGAAAGACTTGGGAATATTGGTAGATGAAAAATGAGGCATGAGCTAACAATGCGCACTTGCAGCCCAGAAAGTTAATTGTGTGCTGGGCTGCATCAAAAGAAGCACAGTATTGTGCTTGCTTCTTCTGGTTGCAACATGCAAGCTGGTGAATGGGCTTCAGTAGATAAGTGCATTTTTTTCACAGGTTAAATTAGATGCTTGCTTGATTTTATCTCACACATACACCAAAGACCTGCCTTCTATGAGCATTTATGGGAGCAGAGTTTAATCCTTGAATTAATATATGTGAAAAGCAAACATGACCGAATAGAACATGAGTCAGAGTTAGCAAAAATGTTAGCAGAGTCATATTCCCAAGATTTTGCTCAGTACATCTGGGCTGTGATTGCCTTAGCTGGAACAGTGTAAACTCTGAGGTTTTCTCAGCTTTGTAATAGCACTAGCAGGAAGTGAATGTATTTTCAGTACTGTCTGTGACTGCAACTGATGAACATATTCTGTAATTAACTGCAAATATAAAATGGTTGTATTTTCTTCTTTAGAATTCTACTTCAGATTGATTAAATGCAAGCTGCAGAACAAAAAAAACCCCACTGGTCTAGCTTTGACACTTTTGACCACTATAATAGGGAAAATTAGTGTTCAGCTGCAGCTAATGTTATTTTTATGTTTTCACAGAGAAGAGATATGGATGAGAGACAGAAACCGGAAAATTTAGGAACAGTCACTTTTCATTTACCTAGAACCTCTAAATACACTATGAAGGCACTGGACCCCTAGGGAAATACAATGCAGCCTTAAGATACCTGGCAATCCAAGAAAGAGGAGAGTCGTGCGAGGCATTACCTCTGTATGCTGATTTGAACAAGGATTGCTCAAAATTCTGGCTTCTCTCCCATGAAAAATTCAGTCAGAAAGCCACAGCTCTATTTCACATCTTTCCAGAATGTGTGAGTTTCCACATTGTTGCTCATTTCTGTCTCATTTTTGAAAAGTACTGACTTCATCTGTGCTACTGTGGTTTCAACTGTTCATATCTAAATACTCAAAGATATTGGACTCCCTTTTCTTCTCCCAGTAATGTGGACCTGAGCCAGACTATTGCCACCACTTGCTGTTCTTTTACGTATGGTCTGAATCAAACAGGAGCTTCAACTGTACCAAGACTTACTCTCTTACAGGAAATGGGTTTTGGAGTAGCCCACCTGACTAAAATTATTTTATAGTGCAGGTATTTTTGGTGAGCTCTTATCACTGACTGAGAAGTTCAGGAATCAGTTTTTTACTAGGCAGACTTCGGATAGTCTTTGCATTCAGTTTGTCTTTTAAAATATAAAATCCTTTTCTTATCCGTACTTGAGGTAATTTTATACTAAGTTATTAGCTGATTTGTAACTTTTGTATTCAGATACAGCAGAGTGCCTTTGTGGGAAAACAGGATTCATTCCTCCTTTGTATCCTGTTGCCAGCTTTCATGAGGCTACACTTGTAGGAGTGTCAAAAAAAATGTGCACTTATATGTAAGAAGTGATTTGAGCTTACAAGAATTCTTTGTAAGACGTTCAGAACCCAGCTAATAAATGAAAATAACCAGCACCATATTAACACCAGATGCTGGCAGGGAAATGAGCTCAGGGAAATCTCACTACTTGAGATTAGAAAGGAGACAGACAATTACCTTAATAAGAGCTCTGTCTTGCTTCTAAGTGGAAGTTAGAGCACTTGCAATAAAGAGGCTGTTAGCAGGGTTAAAAACGTTTCTCATAGTACAGCTATTGCTGCTTTTTCCAGAAAACAGCAGATAGCTGTTGTAAATAGCACTCTTACACACACATGAAAGCTATGGATTATTTTCTGTTTATTTTTATGCTGCTTTTAATATGAACATTGATTTATCCATATCCACCAAAGTGTCAGGTATTGCTTTGAAAGCTACGCACATGATGTAATACTAGGTGCTTCACTGCTAATTTCTATTTACATAATTGGAATTAGTTTGGGGTATTTCAAAGATGCTGATCAGAATGCTGAGCCTACTGAACGGTTTTGGTTAGCTCTATATGAAGAATTATATTAGTGTAGGCTTCCCTACTTTGCTTCCCAATATACCTGATCATTAGAGTGAAGCGTTAATGAATGCTTCTGTTCTTGACCTGTCTGCCACCACGGGCGATGTAGTGTCAGTGATAAAGTTTGCCAGTCTGTTTGATTTAGATAAATTATTTTTGGCCATCTATTCAGGGACACAGTTGCTTAAAAAGTACGGAAAGAAGCAGTAAGTTCCTCTGGGCTTCAATGTGCTGATCAGAAGGCTCAGGGTAGCATGAAGGAGCCTATGTCAGACCGTCAAATGTCCTTGTAAGGCAGTTTATGGGGGGACCCCATCTAGCAATATTTGGGGTGAGTCAGAAGTGGGTTTGGGAGTTGGGAAGGTATGTCAAAAGCAGGCTCTGCTCTGATCTGTCAACCTGCAGTTAGAGCAGCTTGGGGGTGCTGCTGTGACTTCGAGAACAAGGACTGTCTAATTTACGAAAAGTCCTTGTTAGTCCCCGGAGAATTGCAGAGAATCAGAAGGTTGCAAAATGCTCTCAAGTCATTTTTACATCCTTTCCCAGGGTATTTGTTGCTTTTGGGCAGCTCATTCTGAGTCATGCCTAATAGAGGAGCTGCACTGCATCTTGCTCAGTTTCTAAGGCCACACTGTATCTGCTTGTGTTATCGCCACTTCTTTTGACACCAACTTTCTGACAGCAAGTTTCTGTAAATGAAGCCCAGTGGTAGTGAGGAAAGAGACTGTGACTGAGATTCTCACAGTAAGACTAATGGCAACTACATTTTCTAATCTGGGGAAGAATCTATCCCCATGTTATGCTGGCAGAAATGAAGGAATTTAATAATTTAGGGAAATATTCTTTCGTATAATCTGAATGATAGACCATGACTGGTGCTTTCCTACACACGCAAGTGAAAGCTCTAGGCAAGGGTGATGAATAAAACATTGAAGCTAAGGTTTACTGTATGGTTCTGATATGAAAATTTGTTCGTAGTATTTCCTGAAAATTAATTAATACACAGGAAGCACAGCTGATTCCTGATTGCTCATACACAGTGCAATCGTCAAGGTGGAAATAAACAAAATAATCAGACAAGCTTCAGTGTTACGGGAATGAGACTAACATTTGTTTACCAGTATTTCAGCTATACTTCTACCCTCCTGCAACTGAAATTCCCTGTTAAAAGCTGGTCTCATCCTCTAATATGGTATTTGACTGGAGTGTGCTGTGAGCCTTGAACAGTTCATAGCATAAGAGCTCTATGGACCACGGTGTCTGTTTGTACTGAACCCATGGTAATGAACTGCCTTGGTTTTGTGATCTGGTGCTGCAAACAATATATATTGGACTTCTCCAAATATTTTTTGGTATTGTTTCCTTCTGTTGGTTAAGCCATTGAAGCAGTCCATCTGGCTCGTGATGTAAGAAAGAATTATGTTCATTGTGCAAAATGTATTTGATGCCCCAACTATTGTTTTGTTAGCTCTGAACTATTGTCCCTTTGTAAGGCTGAGTATCATTATCTAAGCACCAGAAACAGAGACAGCCTCTACTGACAGAAGGTAATTTCAGCTCACATCCTAGCTTTCCTCTGAGGAAAATTTTGCATCCTATCCAGACAAGTGATAACCTTAAACTGAGTTCTATAATTACTTTGTGCCTTTAAACAGAGTATTTGTAAAACGGGAACAAGGGGTTAGGATAGGTAGAATTTCATTAGGTTATGTAAGTATCTCACTGAGGAGCTAAATGTTATCATGAGTCACATATCAGAACTGTCAGATCTTCCTTTCCTTGCATTATTCTTATAATAAATATGAGAGTTTGACTTCATTATCTTTTTCATACCTCTATTTTACTTCTGCGAAGACAGTCTTTTTGTTCTCCATTAAGAGACCAAATACAAAAGTAATTTTTTTTTTGGCCACTGCTGTTGTTTTTTGACACCATGTAGTGATCCAACATACAGTGATACTTATTTTAAATCATTTGAAATCCTCTTAACATGGAACACCCTAAAATGGGCATAAATAATAGAATAACTTTCTAAGATTTGAATGTGTCTCCTGTACTTATGTATAAAATGAGTTCTAAATGTGGGTTTAGATATTTTTTTTTAAAAATTATATTCTTTTTTTTTTAAACTGTTCCACTGTTTTCCAATTTAGGAAAATTTGGTGTTTCATGAAAAGTTGCATGATGTCCAATTAAGTAACACAAAATTTAAATGCGAGTCTTTCAAGCAAGAGAATTAAGCAGAAGAAAGTAAGGGATGTTGGATAATTGTGTTGAGAGGTGATTCTTCTTAACCTCAACCTGGTTCTACTCAAATTAATGAGATTTTAAGGTACATCTTCATATCCAGCAGCTTTTTCACACACGCAGAAATGAATGAACTCAGAACACAATCATTTTAGGAATCACTTTTTGTGTTATTCTTCCACATGTATTCAACGAGTCTGCTCTGTGATCCTCTAGTCAAATGTAGGGGTGCAACTTATTTTTGAGAAACGTCAGTCAAATGTGAGGAATTCATGCAAGGAGTGGTGTTCATGCTTACTCTGACGTGGTGTTGCAACACAGAAAGCGACATGGTAAGGTTGGCTTTCTGCAAAAGGAGTGGTAGAATAACAGGGCTTTCTGTGCTTTGTTTTCATTACTGGAAGCCAAAAAAGCTTTCATTCTAGCTTTACTCATGATACCGTTCATCCCATCGAAGAGAACAAAACTGCAGCTTGTATTTTAAATGTTGCCATAGACAAACATTCTTTAAGAGTGAGCTAAAACATTGTCCAGTCAAATCTTCTAAGCAAGTTCAAGAAAGATGTTGGGTATCTTCACGTGACAGTAAATTAGATGAGGTTTGGGAAACTCAAAGGGATACACTTCAGAATTCAGTTTGTAATATCACAGTTATTGGAAGTGTTCTATTTGTTTTCTAATTTTCGATCCTACAATCATATATGTTTCTTCCAGGTATTTTCCAGGACAGCAGTGTTTGTGTTCCATTAGCACTCATTTCTTTGTGGATCTGTCATGTCTATAGTCCACTGACCTTTTCAGTGTGTAACTTAGTGTCTGGAGTAGCTCTGATGAACGCATTAGTCTTTTAAGCAAGAGAATCATGCAGAGTGCAGAGCAAAGTAGGGGATATTTGGTGGTGTTTTTTTTTTTTTTTCTTTTTCCCCCCGTTTGTTTGGTTTGGTTTTTTGTTGTTTTGTTTCGTTTTGTTTTGTTTTGTTTTGTTTTTTTGTAAAAAAAGATGTAATGAGCTAGTGTCTAGACACTGGGATGTCCATTCTGACTTTGGCTCAGATTTTCTATGTTACTTTGGGAAAATCACAGTATAGAGGTGGAGCTATGGGATTTGTTGGCCAAAACCTACAGTTCACTTGCCCCATGTCAGTCACCTTCTCAGTTGTGCTAATACAGCTGAGAGTACAAGTCCAGAACAGTTTAAGCCTGTCCATGTCTGGTCTGTCATGTTTCTCATCTGGCCCTCTTCAAGCTTTCTGGTCCCTCTTCTTGTGCCAGTACTCACACTGGTTCCATTGCATGATGAATTGGGAGGTGACTAGGCTAAAACATTGTACTACTGCCATGACTAAAATATAAATATTTTTCACGTGTTTGCTTCCTGCACTGGCTTACCACACAGACCCAGTGCAGAAGAGGAGGTGAGAAGATGGGCCAGGAGTAGAGTGCAGGACCATTGCTTCCAGGATTTTAAATGCCTGAGGCTGCTGTGGCACCATACTGCTACTTTTGCCTGAGATGTAGACAGTAAATAATACATGTCATATAAGCCTGTGTAATTTCCTATTTCTGTACAAACTGGAAATACTGTAGTATGATATGAGCATTAAGACCCACTAAATGACTTGTTATCTGTAAAGCAAAGTGCAGATGACAAATTGTAGCCTCTCGTTTTTCTTCTCTTCTCTAGTTGTTCATGAATAGATTTTACTGTTGAATCCATAATGTTTTCATAATGCCAGATGCACTGTGGATAGCTGGGCTATTCATAAACTGCAAATTCCTCATAGATTCATTTTTCATTTTGTATACTCATTGTCCCTTTGTCTTTCATTGAATGAGTTATCTTTTGGGTGATGGCAGAGGGGAAGGCGGTGGGGAGAATCCTGGTTCATTGTTTTTTTTCTCAAGAACGTGGAAACTTTGATCTGAAAAGAGCCAGGACAGAAGCACTGTTGTCTGATGGGACAGGGCATGTGTCTGGGTAAACTAGAATTAACCTAATATTTTCCTTTTGTTTTCTATGTGATTTTGAGGTGCGCTATCCTTTTTGTAGACTACATGGAGGTTCTTAGCTCCATGTGAGCAGGGGCTGTCTCACTTCATACCTTGTGCAGCGAGAAAACTACAATATAGTTACCATCATGGAAACATGGTGGGATGAGTTGCGTGACTGGAGTGCTGGAATTGATGGCTACCAACTCTTTAGAAGGGACAGACGAGGAAGGAGAGGCAGTGGAGTGGCCCTTTGTGTCAGGGAGAGATATGAATGTCTAATACTTAATGACGGTGGTGATAAGTTTGAGTATCTATGAGTAAGAATCAAGGGGAAAGCCAACGAGGCAGATATCATGGTGGGAGTTTGTTACAGACCACCCAATCAGGAAGATGAGGCTGATGAAATAGTTTATAAGCAGATGGGAGAGGTTTCATGATCGCTACCTCTTGTTCTCGTGGGGGACTTTAAATTCCCAGATGTGTGCAGAAAGGGAACAGTCCCAGAGGTTCTTGGAGTGTGGAAGATAACTTCTTGACACAGCTGGTGAAGCAGCCAACTAGAGAGGGTGCCCTCCTGGACCTGTTGCTTGTTAAATGAGAAGGACTTGTAGGAAATGTAATGGTTGGAGGCCATCTTGAGCATAGTGATCATGAAGTGATAGAGTTTTTGATTCTCGGTGAAATAAAGGAGGGAGGTTAGAAGAACTGCCACCTTGGACTTCCGTAGGGCAGACTTTGGCCTGTTCAGGAGACTGATTGGCACAGTCCCTTGGGAGGCCATTCTGAGGGGCAAAAGAGTCCAGGAAGTCTGGGCACTCCTCAAAAAGGAAGCCTTAAAGGCACAGGAACAGGCCATCCCCACGTCCTGAAAGGTGGGCCGGCGGGGTAGAAGACTGACCTGGCTGAACGGAGAGCTTTGGCTGGAACTCAGGAACAAAAGGAGAGTTTATGGCTTTTGCAAAAGGGGGCAGGCCACTCAGGAGGACTGCAAAGACACAGTGAAGCTATGCAGGGAGAAAATTAGAAAGGCCAAAGCCCAACTAGAACTCAATCTGGCTATTGCTGTAAAAGACAATAAAAAATGCTTCTATAAATAAATTAACAACAAAAGAAGGACTAGGGAGAATCTTCCTCCTTTATTGGATGTAGGGGGAAACATGGTGACTAAGGGTGAGGAAAAGGCTGAGGTACTTAACACCTTCGCCTCAGTCTTCAATAGCAGGACTAGCTGTTTACTGGGTACCCAACCCCTTGAGCTGGAAGACAGGGATGGGGAACTGAATGAGACCTCCATAATCCAAGAGGTCAGTGACCTGCTGCACCACCTAGACATACACAAGTCTATGGGGCCAGGTGGGTTACACCCAAGGGTGCTGAAGGAGTTGGCGAGTGTGCTCACCAGACCACTCTTCATAATTTATCAGCAGTTCTGGCTCACTGGGGAGGTCCCAATGGACTGGAGATTAGTAGATATGATGCCCGTCTACAAGAAGGGCCAGAAGGAGGATCTGGGGAACCACAGACCTGTCAGTCTGACCTCAGTGCTGGGGAATATTATATAGCAGATCATCTTGAGTGCCATTACATACTATTTCTGGGACAACCAGATGATCAGGCCCAGTCAACACAGATTCTTGAAGGGCAGGTCCTGCTTAACGAACCTGATCTCCTTCTATGACAAGGTGACACACTTGATGGGCAAGGGAAAGGCTATGGATGTTATTTACCTAGACTTCAGTAAAGCCTTCAATACTCTTCCCCACAGCATTCTCATGAAAAAAATGGCTACCCAAGGCTTGGACAGGTGTACACTCTGCTGGATCAAACACTGGCTGGATGGCCATGCCCAGAGAGTGGTGGTGAGTGGTGTTAAATCCAGTTGGCGGCTGGTCACAAGTGGTGTTCCACAGCACTCGGGCCACTCCTGTTTAATATCTTTATTAATGATATCAATGAGGAGATTGAGAGAACCCTCAGTAAGTTAGGGGGGAATGTTGATCTGCTTGAGGGTAGGAGGGCTCTTCAAAGGGACCTGGACAGGCTGGATCAATGGGCTGAGGCCAATAATATGACCTTCAACAAGGCCAGGTGCCGAGTCCTGCACTTGGGCCACAGCAACCCCATGCAACGCTACAGGGTTGGGGAAGAGCGGCTGGAAAGCTGCCTGGCAGAAAAGGACCTGGGGGTGTTGATTGACAGCGGGCTGAACATGAGCCGTCAGAGTGCGCAGGTGGCCAAGAAGGCCATCAGCATCCTGGCCTGCATCAGGAATAGTGCAGCCAGCAGGACTAGAGAAGTGATTGTCCCACTGAACTCGGCACTGGTGAGGGCACAGCTTGAGTACTGTGTTCAATTTTGGGTGCTGCAGTATGAGAAGGACATTGAGGTGCTGGAGAGGGTCCAGAGAAGGGCTGGTGAAGGGTCTTGAGAATAAGTCTTATGAGAAGTGGCTAAGGGACTTGGGATTCTTTAGTCTGAAGAAAAGGAGGCTGAGGGGAGACCTTATTGCTCTCTACAACTCCCTGAAAGGAGATTGTAGAGAGGTGGGCATGGGCATTTGTCTCTTCTCATAAGTGCAACTGATAGGACAAGAGGAAAAGGTGTCAAGTTGTGCCAGGGGAGGTTTAGGTTAGACATAGGAAAAAATTCTACAGTGAAAGGGTTATGTAAGACTGGAACAGGTTGCCCAGGGAAGTGCTTGAATCACCATCCTTGGATGGGTTTAAAAGCCATCTAGATACGGTGCTCAGGGACGCAGTTTAGAAGTGGGCCTGATAGAGTTAGGGAACGGTTGGATTTGATGACCTTAAAGGTCCTTCCAGCCATAACGATTCTATGATTCTATGATTTGTACAGTGTGCAGCACAAGAGGGTGATGGTATCTGTCAGTCTGTATATGTTGTCTTAATTAATACCTGATGGTTTCCTGGAAATTCAGTCACTATCTGACTAGATGACTACTGGTAAAGTAGTGCTAGTGTTTGGGTTAGATTGAAGCCTTAATACCTTGCAAAATATTTTCATGCAAGACCAGTCATAGGGAGTGCATCTGGGTAATTCTAGCTTACTTAAGTCACTTTTTCTGTTAAGTAGCTTCGGTTATCTAACTTTGATTTTTCTCAAGTCCCATCTGCTCTTACTTCTCTAATTTAAGATGAAATTTCTTTAATTGATCTTTTTCTTTCTGAGATCTGCAAAAACTGGTGAACTCTGCTTTCTGTTGAGGACAACTGCAGTGGGCTTTCAGCTGGCTGCACCTTGTGGCATGGGTGTGCAGGTCCTGACCCAACTACGTGTGTACTTCCTAAGTTGAGGGTAGCCTTTAGGTGACCTGCACTTAAAATGAAACACATGCCTTACTGGATTGAAGTTTTAAATGTCAGAGTGATTTTACCTCAGAAACCCTTATGCTTAAAAAAGAAAAAGATAATTTTATTTTCCAAGGAATATCTCTAGAAAATTCTGAGTACATCTACAGTGCTAATGCTATGCAGATTTCTTTGGTTAGCTCAGTCCCTGTGAATGTTTTCTTCTATCATTTTGGCAGTATGTAAGAACGTGTCGCTTAGGCTTTTTTCTGTCTTTGCCTTGGGGAGCAATAATGTAATATACATCAAGGTACATCTTGAGGTTATGTCTTGCCTGTCAGAATTTGTTCCAGATCACTAGTTTGCCTGATTATGATGGGGTCAAACCACAAAAAAGTGAAAAGTGTCTGAGCTGCCAGCTGCAGTGATAAAGTTCAGTAGGAAAGAAGGGTGTTAAATCAACCTTGATTCTTAACGTTTTTATAGCTCATCAGGGCTAATCTCTGAATGAAGACAAACCTTTTTTAAAGTGTATTACATTAAAGAATAGTTCTAATTTTCATTTGACACATGAAGCAACTTTAGAATTAGCTCTTGTGCCCTCAGCTGTTTGAAATGATCAGGTTGTCTTTCATAGTTGTCCGTATCGGTCAACCACAGAGGGAAGTGACCAAAGGAAGAAACCAAAATTTTTAGGGACTGGGAAGGAGGGAAATGAAGTTAAAATATTTGTTAAAGAGCATAATGCTGGAGACATACTTGTGCTTGCTGTAGTTTCTCACTGAAAGTGAGAGTTGCTGGATATGTGTAAGGAAACCCTAATTCTTCTTTCTGGCTTCTGGACATCCTTATTTCATGGGACAGAGCACAGAGATAATCTCATCTGCACTGATGTCTCCACACCTGTGGAAGAATTTGACCTTCAGAGAAGTGTTTTTGCATGGACAAGGTTAAGAAAGCAAATGTTGAAGAGAGTGAGTGATTCTCTTATTTCTGATTGAGGACTAATGTCTGCCCCCTTGAAGTCACATCCTCAAGTTGGCTTTCAAGTACATTAATAAATGTGCAAAGAGAAAGATCTTTTTTAGGACTTTGTTTTCAGAACTGATAACGGACACACCTTACATGCATTTGTAAAGTGAAAGAAAAACACTGTTTGTGTTACATGTAGGTGGAGCAATACACCTGCAATGATGATAATAGCACTTTTTATGTGCACTACAGCTGCATTTGCAGACAAATGGTCACCTGCAAATTTTAATTATAATTTTTCTATTTCTGTACTATATTGTTACTATTCTTGACATCCAGCTATAAAAAGTAAGGCTGTAAAAGTCACAGTAATTTGCACAGCTCTGCAAGGTGTCCCTAGTACTGCATAATATCTGTTATAATTTATATTGGAAGATATAAATTCAACCCAATGCTCTGCAGTTTCTTTTGGGGCCAGATCAATAGGAGACAGAGAATTCCCTCTCCTACAGAGGGAATTGGGCAGGGAGAGAACTGCAGTGGATCAGCCTGCTTTCTGTTGAGGTAGTTCTGGCTCACTAATGAATCACGCAATTACTGACTCCTCTGTGTTGAGAGAAATGCAAAATGAGGGAGTATAAGAAGTGTGTTACCTCTTCTCTCTGGAAGAGGCATGACTTTTTGTGGGCAGAGACAAAGGATGTTGATTTTATGGGGCATAGATGATTTGGGCTTTGTTTCTCTGGACTTGTCTCTATGGTGATGCTGGCTCGCAACTTAGGTTGGTTTGCCCTCCTCATCCACACTGCTGACATGCTGGCTTACATACTAACTGGTCTGCAGCCAGCAAGTCACATCACAGTGTGCTTCAAATAAGAAATGAAGTTTGAGTCTTTCGCCCTGGTCTTAGGCTCCTTGTCCAGAAATTTTGGGTAGTAAAACAAGTACAGGGGATTATTACAACCCTATCATTACCACATTCTGATGTTAGTTGGCATGATGGCACTTACAAACCCATTTAAGCTGCTGCTCAATGCTATGACACTCAATAGATCTATGCCCTTAGCGAGCTAATAAGACTTAACTTCTGCAGATGTTGCAACAAGTAAGTGTGAATTGCAGATACCCAGAGAAAAACAGTTAATACAGTCTTGCAGAGGACTAACTCTAATCCTCTAGGGAATCTAGCAGGCATTAAATGGAAAAGAACAGTGACAAAAAAACCACAAAACCTGTTCTGATCTCTGTGTGTTGTGCTGGTTTTCCTGAAAGGGTGCTTCACAAGTACAGATTTGTGTATGTACACAACTTGTTATTCTTATCAAAAGATGTGAATAAAACCAACTTGACCTCAATGGTCTGAAGCCTCTGACTTAAATATGAAAAAGACTGCATGTGCCTTTTTTTTATTTTCAAGCAGACAATTTGTTATCTCATTGACAGTTTTCTGCCGCTCACTGCTATAAATATTTTCTTTGAATATTTCAGCAGCTCTTCAGAGCGTCTTCTATCCAAAAATCTTGTCCAGCTTTTTTGGAAACTGCATTAATTAACCTTTTCTAAACAAGCCATCTAGGTACCCTGAATTAATCTAAGACACCAGTGTGTAAGATCATCTTTCTTCCATCCTCCTTGAGATTTTTCTTTTCTAGTGCCATTTTTTCAGTCAAGAAGACTGTAAAACTTTAAACTTTTCAAGATATGTTTATAGTTTCGTGTATTGGAATAGACTGTTATTCAGCTGCATACTGTGTTCCTGAAAATGGCTAGTCCTTATGAAAAAGTTAAGAAAAGCAGGGAAGAGAGTGGTGATCAATATGCTTTTCTAGCAGTCTGAAGCTGAAAGACTTTCTGGTCTAGCAGTAGTATGGTTTGGGGCGCTTTGACTCTATTTAAACATTACTTTTTTGTTTACCAATGGATTTGTCCAATTTCCTTGTGGATTTTAATACGCTTTTGTTATCCACAACATTTTGCAGCACTGAATTCCTCAGTTTACTGTAAGTAGGTGGTGTAAGTAGGTAGCTGGTAAAATAGCTCTAATAAACAAAAAAACCCTTAAAACCTGACACTGTAGTTTAATTTGATGCCCTTAGGGTTCTGTATTATGTGGAATAGGGAATATTCACTTTTTTTTTAAATGGTAACTCATGATTTTACTGGCCTGTACTTATCCCCACCAGCTTTTTACTTTTTTCTTGTACAGAAGCAAGTCTGTGCCTTTGTTCATCATTGTTGACTTCTTTTTATGTTGCTGTTCGAATGTTCTCTTTTATCTGAACTGCACACTGTATTCATGATATGGACTCATGATGAAATTATACGTTGACATAGTGTTTTTTGTGCTGTTCTCAACTAGAAGTTAGAGAAATAATATTTTATTTTATTTTTTTCTAAATACTACTAAACAACAAACTGACATCTTCAATACAGAGGGAAAGATAATATAAGTTCAGAAAAAAAATGATCAGTTAGAAAATAGGAGGAAAGGAGGGGTGGAGAGAAAAATGCCTTGCTTAATATAAGTGTAATTATGAAGATCTACAATATCTCTGAATAGACATTAAATTCTGTAAGCCAAAATGTCTTAATTCAAATATATAGGCTAGATTTGCAAGTGGAATTTAGACATAATAATATCCAGCTCATAGATGGCTGCTATCCAGTCTCTTTTACATTTCTTTTATGTCATACATAGTGAGAGTTCATAGCCTAAAAAATGAGCTTTATGGAAATCAATGTATTGATTTAATCTGCTGCTTGAATCTGTTGGGAGGAAGTGCCAGGAGAGGAATGAGACTAATTCTGTTTGGAAAGAAATGTTAAAGATCTAACCATAGAAAGGTAGTGTCTTCTGTTTGGGATTCATGGCTGCAAATCCATGTGTCTGTGAGAAGCTGGATGGTCTCTTTTCTTTCAGGAAGAATGGAGAGAATGTTGTATAGCCATGGCTTACCCAGGGCAGTGAAGGAAATCACGAGCAATTGAAAATGTGTGTATTGCAGATGTCAGAAGTGAAGCAAGATAGGGGATTCGGTTAAACAGAGGGTGAAAAAGCAGCTGAATATGAGCTTTGTGAATACCGGTGCTATTGATCTAGTTGATTTGAGGTAGACGTCTCTATACTGTTGCCCTTGTAGTTTGAGCCTAAAGATCTAGCAAAAGTACCTCTGGTTCTTATTGGCACTTCTTGATACTACCAGAATATGAATGATAAATCTCAGTAAGCATACACTACAAATATCAGTCCTTTTCAAACACTCTTGCCTTTTTCTTCGTCCCTGGAGGAGGGTGGCAATAAACTTGTATCTTTGTATCTTGACTTTTGAATTTGCATGGCACCCCTTCCAATCACGTAGACTTTTGCATTCAAGAATTGCAAAAGACTGAACAACAATTAAGTAAGTCTTTGCAAACATTCAAATGCAGTAGTCAAACTTTTGAAGCAGGTTTAGAAAAGGTCCTGAAACCTATTACATTTGTTTTAGCTTAGCTTTTCCTCCCCTAAATGAGAGAGGTTAAATACACAATTGAGTGATTTTGTAGAATTTCCAGGTCTTCTTGTCCCCGGGGAAATTACCACTAGTATCTAACATATACCCCAAAGTTGTTGTCTTGTGTTTGGCCTTTATATGCCTTGTCCATTGATTTCACTGCTTGAGATGAGTCACAGTATTTCCATTGACCTGTTTGCTTTTAGATCTTCCAACTGTGAATTTATAAAGTCATGATCTACAGCTGAAAGATGACTATAACTGGTTACAAAATGTGAAATGTGCCTTAGAGGCACAAAATCCTGGAGTCACTGTAAGGCATCATCTTCAGGCAGAAGCTAGGCCAGTTTACATGCAGCCACTGCAGGTTTTAACACATTCCAGTGCTGCAGACTACTGCTGCAGAAGCCAAAAATTGCCAATGGACCAGACCTTCTTGCTGCAAATACTTACGCCTAGAAACTGTTATCACAGGAAGAAAGGATATTGTGCACGCAAGCTGATAAAGTGTGCTTCCTTCCTGCAGGGGCGGCAGTCCAGTTGTGTGTTTGCAACTGAGACTGGGTTTAGGTCAGCTCTGTGTATTAGGGTTTTTTTCTGTTGTTGTATGGGTGGTGCGGAAACACAAAAAAACCAATAAAATAAGCTGCTTTNTTTTTTTTTTTTTTTTTTTTTAGTGTGTGAGAATGCATTTATTTAGTAGGATCCAACACCTGTAATAATGAAAGTAAGTGCTATAATCCTGTGCTCAATTTTGTTTTGTTAAATGTTAGGTCTTTGGAGTGGAGCCTGTGTTCTCCTGTGTTTGATGAATCCCCACATACATTCACAGTGATACAGAAATTCTTATTCTTAATGGAATAGGAAACTGTAAAAAACGGGCCAAGACAAGATCTGTGCACCTGGAAGCACTAAATGTAGTGCAAAGGTTCCTGAAAGTTCCCGTGTGCATTAACATTTCTAATGCCTAGAGCTAATGTTCTTATACAACATGGGTTTCAGCTGATATTTTCCACTGCTCACATTCCAAAATGAGACATCTTTGGGGATTTAAAGACAAATTTTTTGTTTTCAGCAGGGATCTAAACATCTCAAAAACAATTTTACAGACAGAAATAAATCTATGTATAGATGGCTATGGATCAGTTTCATTTTCGCTGTTTTATGCGTTTCATACTTTTTGCAACTGCAAAGAAGATGTTGGCCTGCTACAAAAGGGACTTGCTTTTTAATGGTCTTCAAACATATTCTAATTGTAAACAAGCAGCTGTGTACTTTAAAACTCTGTAATTAGCTAAAGCTTTACTGCACTTAACAGGTGCATGTTTGTCTAGTCCAAGGAAGGCTGCCCTTGCCCTCTCCTTGTCTTCCAACAAAAGGTGCTTCTACTGGAGAAAACCTCTGCTGCTGGAGCTAGGTATAAAGTATGAGAGACCCATGAATTATGAAGTCTGCTTTACCATTGGGTTGATTACATCTTTCTGTAGATTAGAAGTACTTTAAAGAGCTTTAGGAAATGCCATGCAATGTGGTCTTCGAAAGATGGCTTTCTCTCTACCAGAAAAATAATTCTGTTGTGTTTGGACACGTGGAAGGAGTAAGTTGCCAGCATGCTTGTGCCTTAGACACATGTGACTGTCTCTGGGATTAACTGTAAACATCTGGGTACAAGAGCCATTGCAAAATAGAAGAGAACAGTACTCTTTCAAGTGTACCAAGAGATCTCTATAAAATAGACCAGTTGTCTCTTCCGAGGTATGTAGGTGTGCCACAAAAGTATGTGGTAAATGCAGGTAAAAAAATGCACTGTTGGAAGGCTCTGTGTTTTGACACCACTCTGTAGACATAATGCCATATGAGGGAAGGCATTTATTTAGGCTGTCTTTGATCTCACTGATACTGTTTTTTTCACAGCCAAAGATGAGATATCTTCTAATATATTTTCCAGTTGCATTTAGTCTCTAAACACTGTCTCTCCTCTGGTCCATGTACTCTGAATTTTAAGGCTTACAATTTGCAAAGCAGGAAATTCTCCCTACTGAAAGAATCCCTTATGTAATGGTGAATACAGTATTACTAGCATATAATTATATATGCATCCAACAGCTTTGATGGCAAAACTTTCACTGACTTTGATGTTAGTGAGCTAAGTCCCTTTGTGATAACCTCAATAGTGGACTGTTTTTATGTTGAGTTGGGAAAGCCTCAGTTTTGGTTGTTCAGAAGTGATGGATTTGATTTAACACCAGTTGTTGATGGTGAGTAGCAACTGAGATAATAAAACAAAATGTCTTTAAAAATAACATTAAACAAAACATGGAATTATTTAAAACTGCTGTTTTGTATTTGTTCTTCTCTCTTTCAGTGGCAGTGAGTTACCTACTGCTGTCTATGAAGCCTAGGATGAAGCTGCAAGTTGAGAGGTCCCTGTGGATCATTACGTGAATCTTAGCCGTTGAAGTGTAAATGTAAAAATAGTTAGTAGTTCTTTTTCTTAGTAACAGATAGAAGTTTGTATGCATCCTGTGTTACAACACCAACTTTCCTACTGATTTTATTTATACTCACAATTTCTTATGCTTCTGTAGAGCTCAGCAACTTAACTTGATCTGCATCAGAACTTCTGCAGATCCTGTGGGTGTTCTCATGTAGGGTTTTGGTCAAAACCCACCTCTCTTCTCAAGTCATTAATACATTATAGATCTGCTTGGATTCTTGTTTGTTAGGGGATTGCTTTGTTTTCTAGACACCAGCAGATTTGATGTTGCAGGAGGAAGAGCTCCAAATCAGAAGTGATTTGTTGTATCAGAAAGAGTACAACACCATCTCTGCCTCCCATTACTCTGAGAAAAGGATTGCCTCTCTTCTGCTTGTGCATTTTCAACCTTTTTAGGCATCTAGAAACCAGATGGACTCCAGGAAGACAGCCTTTTCTCCCTTACTGCTCCTTGAGCATCGGACACTCCCTCATCACAGTCTTGCTGCAAATGTTGTTACTACAGTTGTATGGCTCTTTAACTGTTGGGTAGTGATTATGACAGACAGCACCTACTCCAGTAAGTGATCCTGTAGCTTGAGCTGAGTGCTGCCTTCATCTGTTATTTCACTGTATTTCATAATAGTATCTCCTCAAGAAGATTACATTTTGCATGTATGCTGGATACACCTGCAGTGTATCTGAAAATCATTTGATTTCCAGAAGTGAGTGTTATAACTGATGGGAGATAGTGGTTTCAAGGTAGAAAAAGCACTACGTATGAGCCGGAAAATGAGACTGATCATATGCAGACGGGGAAGTACTTCTCTCTGGGACATGAGAGAAGCACTTGGAAAGCAATATGTCATTCATTGGCATACCTAAGAAATGGTGAGAGCGACTTTTGATGGCAATGCCAATGTGTCTTACAAGCCTATAGGATTGTTTTAGGGACCTTTTGCAAAGGGTTGGTTGCTGAGAGTTTTGCTGAGGGCACTGTGAACTCTTGCACAGTCACCAGTCTTCTTGAAGTACTGGGTGGATGATAAGGCAGTGGGCAGTAAGGGGGGTTAATACTTGTGTGCAGTGAAAGTGCTACTTAGTGGGGCTTTCCCAGCAGGATTTGGAACAGCCTGTGTCTAGAGGTGGTAGAACTTGCTATGCTGAAACTATGACAGTCTGAACTTCTCAGAGGACAATCACTTGGGATGGGGGACAGCCAGTAAGTTGCAGGGAACAGATGTATTGGGAAAGTCATTTGAACTTCAGTTGCTGAGTGGAGTAATGAAAGTCTAGCTACTCAAGGTGAGGACAGAAACAAGTAGTGGGAGAGTATACAGAATCACAGAATAGAATTGTTTAGGTTAGCAAAAGATCTTAGAGTCCAACTGTTAACCTAATACTTCATGGTCCACCACTACACCATGTCCCTACGTGCCACATCTACACATCTTTTAAATACGTCCAGGGATGGTGACTCAACCACTTCCCTGGGCAGCCTGTCCCAGTGCCTGGCAACACTTTCAGTGAAGAAATTTGTCCTAATATCTAATTGAAACCTCCCCTGGCACAACTTGAGGCCATTTACTCCTGGCCTATCATGTGGGAGAAGAGACTGACCCCCAACTTGCTACAATCTCTTTTCAGGTAGTTGTAGAGAGCGATAAGGTCTCCCCTCAGCCTCCTTTTCTCCAAACTAAACAACTCAGTTCCCTCAGCCACTCCTCATAAGACTTGTTCTCTAGACCCTTCACCAGCTTCGTTGCCCTTCTTTGGACACGGTTCAGCACCTCAATGTCTTTCTTGTAGTGAGGGGCCCAAAACTGAACACAGTATTCAAGGTGTCGCCTCACCACTGCTGAGTATGGGCAGACAATTGCTTCCCTAGTCCTGCTGGCTACACTATTCCTGATGCAGGCCAGGATGCTGTTGGCCTTCAACAAGAGAAGCAGAGCTGGGCTTCGCCTTTAGGTTCTTGTTTCTAGGTCAGATGAAAGTATGCCAAGAGATACAAAGGGTAATGATAACTTAAGGCATTTAAAATATATCTTAAAATGAGTACCACATTGTTATTTTGTTATTTGAAATACCCTAAATTTTCCTTTCCATTAAACAAGTAATATTTCATAGATGTAAATTAAATCCATGAAATACAGGTTTCTAACACCATCTTCATTAAGAAATATGACTTACTCTTGTTCTTGATCATGATAGTTTTTCTACATATGTTGGAAAGACAAGTGCATGCATGCTGGTTTTGTTGAGATATCATTTTCTAGAACAAGATCTAGTAGGCTAATTGGGTGGATAGCACTGGAACACAGGAAATTCCATCTGAACATGAGAAAAAACTTCTTTACTTTGAGGGTGACAGAGCACTGGAACAGGCTGCCCAGAGAGGTCGTGGAGTCTCCTTGTCTGGAGATATTCAAAACCCGCCTGGATGCATTTCTGTCCAACGTGCTCTAGGTGAACCTACTTTGGCAGGTGAGTTGGACTAGATGATGTCTGAAGGTCCCTTCCAACCCCTACCATCCTGTGATTCTGTGATTGATTGAACATACAAGCAAATATCAAACCGCAGCTACTTTTGATATAGACATGTCATTGTAGAAGAAGTAGCTGTAGAGCAAATTTGTAAGCATTAAACAAATTTGTGAAATTCCCAATATCTTTAAAAGCATATGGGAATGAGGAAGAATATATTTCTTCATTGTTTATGTCACAATCTGAACAGGTATCAAGCCCAAAATGAAATTTCACCCAGCGGCTGTTAAATATGATTTATTGTATTTGTCATAAAGTCTTTATGACTTTATGACAAAATGACAGAAGATTCACATGATTGTGAATTAATTTACCCCACAATATCTTGGTTCATTGGTCTATAATTAAAGTTGGAATATCTGCTTTGTAAATTTAGCATCTTTCCACTTTATACTGGAATGTGTTTAAGATAAGAATCATGTTTATGTAGTAATTATGAAAACAGATGGGAAGAAAGAAATATGGCACTTTCGCTTGGATTTATCCTGTCTAATTTTAATTATCTCTTCATATGGACTACAAGGTACTTCTAAGAAAACTTTGATAACTCTGTGGAACATATTATTTTATGCATCATCATCTCTTTTTTTGCAGTCCTACACCAGCCCTGTACAACTGTGACAACCTCAGAGAGACCAATGTTAGACTACTATTTAGTGTGTTCTTGGCACGCTTAAGTCATGTGTTACCTTAGTCTTTTCTGAAAATTATAAATCTTACTGTCTAGTTCTTTTCCATAAAGTGCCTCTACCCGTTTGTCTTGGGGTTTACATCTATTAACAAGGAAAACAGGTAGAATCATGTGATCAGCCAACTGTTTACAGATTAGTAGTAAATGTTTGGCCAACACTTAGTGGTCTACAGAGGAGGACTGATTTGCCTTAAAATATTTTTCTCCAAAGCAAAAAAATCTGAAGAGCCCTAAACTAAAATGTCTCTGAAAAGAAGAGATAGGAGTTTATGGCAGTTACCCTTACTTGCCTTTTTTTTCTGTAGCCTTGGTAATAAAGCCCATTAAAAATGGGCCATTGGCCATTACTGTTTGTTTAAAACCCCTATGTTCCAAATCAAAATTAGAGTTATATTTGGTGAGGTATAAGAAGAAGTTTCACAGCTTCTCTTGGCAGAAGACCTATAATAACATGTGAAAACTAAATTAACTTATCTAGTGTTTAGTTAGTAGGAAAATAGATGTACAGGTAATTTCTTTCTGAACAGAGCTGATTACTCATTTGTTTACAGGAGATTAGTTAAAAAGCCTATTTTTAAATTGGCTGTTTAATTAATGCATTTAAGAATAAATGCATTAAGAAAAGCAAGGGCAAAACTGTGTGAATGGCTGAAGTTCAGGAATGTGAAAGATGATTTCTGGGAAAAGTCTACAATCCTTGAAGTTTTGGCATCACTGAGCCTATTTCCCAGGGGAATGAAAAACAGAGCAATTGCTGTACTCTGAAAATGCAAAACTCATCTGATCCTGTGTCACGCCCCATAGGAATCAAACTGGAATGTGTTTTTTTCAAATAGCAAGAGATGCCACATTATATGCTGTCAGAACATAGCATGAACAACTGATAATGAGGAGTCTACTATCCATGATGCAAACATCATTGGTAAATGATGATTTGAACTGATTTGGCAATGGACTTAGGAAAAAGTTAATGTTTTTGATATAGAAAATTGTTTCTGGTTTTGTTTTATTTTAAGTGAAGGCATGGTCCACTGCGGTATACATGCTTTAAAAGCTGACTTTCTTCTCTATGTATTGTCAGTCTTGAGTCAGTAAAATAGCAGTTTTTACTAGCTCATAATGGGGTATCCTGGGAAAGGTACTGCAAAGTAGAAAGGCTTGTGGCCTCTGTCATGCTGTGGAAGTGCTCATACCTGCCAAAAGACACTATGCCTTAGTTTACTGGGAACATTAAAAAAGCAAGGTTCTTGAACACTGTAAAATAATTTAGCCCTTTATGCTGTACGAAAATATCAGCCATAAAGCATAATTTTGACATGCACAATTGTTCCACAAAGCAATCATAAAATTAAAAATTTGAATTATTCAGAAGAATACTCACCTCTGAATGGAGCAGAAAGAGACTAGTCTATTCTTTCCCCTCAGAACACCTCATATTGCTGTGGAGAATATATTTTTATGATTACTTACTATTTGTAATATAAAGATAATTATGAATCACAGTGGTTTCTTTCTCATGCTGTGATAATAGACACACTATATGGTATGTCTCACCTTCACAGTCCAATTGGTGGTGTTGAATGGTGTTACAGCATTGGTGGATAAAGGAAGAGCAACTGACATCATCTATCTGGACTTGTGCAAGGTATTTGACATTGTCCTGCAAGACATCCTTGTCTCTAAATTGGAGATACATGGATTTGATGGATGGACCACTCGGTGGGTAAGGAATTGGCTGCACGGCTGCACTCAAAGAGTTGGGGTCAACAGCTCGATGTCCAAGTGGTGAGCAGTGATGAGTGGTGTTCCTGAGAGGTCGGTACTGGGACTGGTACTATTTAACGTCTTTGTTGGCAGCATGGACAGTGGAATTGAGTGTACCCTCAGCAAGTTTGCCAATGACACCAAGCAGTGTGGCGCAGTCGACATGCTGGAGGGAAGGGATGCCATCCAGAGGGACCTGAACAGTCTTGAGAAGTGGGCCTGTGCCAACCTCATGAAGTTCTACAAGACCAAGTGCAAGGTCCTGCACAGATTGCTCAGAGAAGTTGTGGATGCCCCATCCCTGGGAGTGTTCAAGGCCAGGCTGGATGGGGCTTTGAGCAACATGGTCTAGCAGGAGGTGTCCCTGCCTATGGCAGGGGAGTTTGAACTGGGTGATCTTTAAGATCCCGTCCAACTCTAACCATTCTATGATTCTATGTTTTTGGAATTTAGTACTTACTGATGATTACTGCAGTGACTCAGAAAGTATAAAAGCTAAATTTTACCCATAGGGTTTTCCACTGCAAACACACATATCCATCTGTGATGATGGATGAGTAAGCATGAGTAAGATTTTGCCATTTTACCTTCTTAGAAGGTTAAGTTCATCCTGTTTCTTGATGATCATATTTTATGCATTATGACAAAATTTTGCAAAATACGAACACAAATGTGTCATCTTATTCAGCTCATGCATTCTCAGGGAAAAGAATATTTTTATTTGTAGCAATATTTTCACCTATTTATATTGGGTAGAAAAAGGAAACCTGTCTTTGTCCTCATACTAATATTTTTGACAGACAATATTTTCAAGTGTTTTGACATTTTATTATCAAATAAAGAAGCCTCACCAACCCATTCTTCAACTGTATGCCCAAGAATAGAATTGCAGTGAGATACATTGTAAGAGTCCCCATTTGTATGGGAATTCCTAGTCAGAACAAACTGTTACATCCAACTTGAATGTTACAATCGCTCTAATTCTGTCATTTGAAAACCTCACAGGAACGTTATTGTCTTTTCTATTTTTTCAGTTTGCATAGTTTCCTCTTAAAAAAGCTGACCAAAACAGCAAGAGCGACTTACTTTTTAAATAACTGTATTTTCAGTGGGGTAATGCTGAAATGGGAAAGATGGTGTGCCTTACGTATTTATACAGCAATGATGTACCAAACAAATATATTTGGTTTCTTTATCTTTTCTCAGCAAACTGCACAAAAATTGAATCAAATGGCAAATAGAATCATATATTCATGTAATCCTGAAATTAAAAAAAAAAAAACAAACCCACCAAGAAAAGAGGTTTTGCAGCATTGTCTGAAATCTCACATTTTCTATAACTTGACTCTTGAGGCACTCTGTTGACTGGCTTATCAAAATGATTTTCTTCCATCTATATGCTTCCTTTGTAACTACTCATTAACCATAGAATTTTCATGCAAAATGCAGCTGAAATTCAATATGTAATCATAGGGAAAACCAAAGCTACATTGATTTTTATATTGCAAAAGTTGAGATTCTGTGAGTTGAGAACAAACAAAATATTTGTCAGTCAGGCAACAAGCTTTACTGTCACAGTTTTCTCATACCAAAGTCCCAACCCAATATTCCCAACAGCCTCCTCACACTCTTACAATGCCTACTATCTTACCAAACTAAGTGAGGAATTATCTTTTTCCATTTTCCTCTTTCACTCCCCACCCTGCATTCCCTTGCAAAGCATCCCTGCTTACTGACCACCTCTATCCCAGACGTGGGAAGCAGAGTCTGATATCCATTCCTGTAAGTGGGGTCATATCAGGGAGAGGCTGAATCAACCTCTGTACCAAACATAGAATCATAGAACTGTTGAGGTTGGAAGAGACATTTAAGACCATCAAGTCCAACCATTAACTTAGCCTGACAAAAACCCCTTCTAAACCATATCCCCAAGTACCGTGCCTACCCTTTTTTTAAACACCTCCAGGGATGGAGAATCCACCA
>RSEF01000001.1:51295964-51305993 GCA_003993805.1 Himantopus leucocephalus
AGTAGAGGGGCAGAATCACCTTCCTTGACCTGCTGGCCACGCTGCTTTTGATGCAGCCCTGGATACGGTCGGCCTTCTGGGCTGCAATCGCGCATTGCCAGCTCATTTTGAGCCTTGTCAATCAGCACCCCTGGGTCCCTCTCCTCAGGGCTGCTCTCGATCCGTTCTCTGCTGAGCCTGTATTTGTGCTTGGGATTGCCCTGACCCAGATGTAGGACCTTGCATGTGGCCTGGTTGAACTTCATGAGGTTGGCATGCGCCCAGCTCTCAAGACTGTCCAGGTCCCTCTGGATGGCATCCCTCCTCTCCAGCATGTCTACCTCGCCACACAGCTTGGTATCATCAGCAAACTTGCTGAGAGTGCACTCGATCCCACTGTGCCTGTCACCAACAAAGATGTTGAACAGCACGAGTCCCAGTACTGACCCCTGCGGAACAATATCGACCTTATCTTCTTTGAATATAAGGTCTGACTCTTGCCATGTATCTTATGTTAAGAAAAAAGCTGCTAGAACAGAATGGCAAGCTGGTATGTAGTCTTTCCATTGGGCGGGGAATGGGGAAGCACATGTCAACACCCCCTTTGTGGGAATTTCCTGTCGAATTTTGGTACTAACAGTATTTTGTGTTGTCATTCATGGACAAAATAAAGCGATATGAAATGCACTGAAGACTAAACTGTCTGTGGAAGACTGCCGTGCAGAAAGGCTACCAAGACCAGCAGCCAACTTTGCGTATAGCTTTTGCAGGTTTAATTTATTCCTCTGCTACAGAGGTGCACAAACTGTGCTCGCAAGCAAAGGACCCCCACCAGATGTGTGCATTTTCTCCAGAATGTATAGCTCATTCTACATCTCTTGGGAAGGGAGGGGAGCTCTCGAAGACAGACAAAATACACTGAATTCCTCTTGCAGCCAGCTCCCGCGCCTGCTCTCCATGGGTTCTGCAATGCCTCTGCCCCGAGGGAAGGGCACGGGGAGCTGGAGGAGGTGGTGACAATGGGGCTGGGGCTGGGGTGAGGAGGAAGGCTGAAGAAAGCGGCAGTAGATGAAGGGCATGGGGCTAGAGCCCCAGTTTGGGGAAACAGTAAAGCACCTACAAGGTGGTGAGTTTCCCATCCATACCAGAGTTGTACTAGGACCATCTGGAGCACAAGGAATGTAAAATGGTCTCTAATATAATGTGAAAACAACTATCCCCAAAATGAGTTACTTGGTTTTAAGAATTATTTATTTTTGGCAGTGGGAAACTGCCTGGGGAAAAACTTTTTTAGAAAAAAACATGTTTATCACTCTTTCAGCATATTTTGCATTTCTTAGAAATGGTGTAGGTTTTTTGGATCAACGGAGTAGGATTTTAAAAATAGCAACATGGTCTCCTACTACCTTTCTAGCAGCTAATCCGTAGTTATATGCCAGGATGAATTCTTTTTATCTAACTTACATGAGGTCCTCTTTGGCGGATCCGTGATAACTGCCAAGGAAGCCCTAAGAATAAAGAAAATTTCCTGAGTCTTACTTAAAAACCAGAACTCTTTGTTGGCCAAAATGATTGAAACATTTTTCTTATCTTAAGATAAATTTTGACTCTTTTACCTTGCTGCAAAACCTGTCGAGCAATTTTTTAGAAAGAGTCTTCGTTCTATAAATGTGCTTTAAACATCTTATGAATTCTCTGGCTGCTAATTTTGATGAGCAAGGTGAACACATCTGGCACTCGGTCTTTGTGCAAAGTCCTGCTTTATAGTCCAGCTTTAGTTTCAATGTTTAATAGACCTCTTGTTCTTCCTTCTGCTCCAACACTCACAAAAATCCTGTGATGACTCTTGAATAAGATGCCCTGGCAAATACACTATATTAATGAGGTGAGATACTGTATATAGGAAATGCAACCTCCAGTTCATGTTTTGCAAAAGGTTTTGTGTGCTTGTTAGGATTTTATAATATTCTTTTAATACCCAATTTAGGCATATTGTAATGATCTTGAGTTTAATCCCTAAATGTCTTACTAACTGTGCTCTGACTGTATTAAGGAAATGATTTTGGAAGCAACGAAGAGGAGAATGGGCAAATCCAGCTGTTATTTGAGAAAGCATAATAGCTGGTTAGTCTGGGAAGTTATGCAGAGATTGGTTTAAGATAGACATGACGGCTGTGAATTGTGGTGTTTTTTACCTACGTTCTCACATTAGGGCATGCGTTATTTGGCTTGTTCATCAAATTGTAAAATTAATAGCTTGCGCAATCCATGCAATTTGTTCCTTTTAAATTCCCTCCCTTCAAGTCTCGATGATAGTGTGTTCCAGTAAATCAACAGCAGAGATTTTTTTTCCTTCCTGGTATTTGTCTGAAGCTTCAAATAATGTTATTTTAGCCCTTACAAATTGAGAGCAACCAATAGTAGTTGGACACATCTCTCATTTCAAAGTTGGCAGACGACCCTGTGAAATCCCACATGCGTGCCTCTGCCAAGTGGAGAGGGAAAGCAAAATGAGGGAAGGAGAGCCACCGCTCTACTGTACAGCCGGCTGGCGGGTGGTGCGTCAGCAAAGTGACTCTCACTTGACACAAGTAGGAGACCGTGGGGGGCCATGTACAAATAATTAGGTTTATTTCTCCTCAGGGCTTTATTCACTGCTGGAAATGATATGTAAAACGGAAGAAGCAGATTAGAAATGAGGTCTGAGGGGACAGTGTTTGAAAGTCTGTTTGAAAGTCTGCTCGTACTGTAAGCACCTTCACTGGAAGAGAGGTCCCCAAGGGTTGATTTGCTTCTGCAGAATAGTGTCAACCCTTTTAAAAACAATGAAACAATGTTGAAAACTGTTTTTTTTTTTATTGTATCTTCTTGCTTTTGGTTAGTCCTCAGAGCATTTTAAAACATCACATTCCCTGAAGTATTTTATAATAATTTAGGTACTAATTATACACTGCATATTAAGGATATAACGGCTGCCCTCCAAGTTTTAAGATGTAAAATGAAGGTGCTCAGAATGACCCACTCCCAATCAAACACCAAATCTAATATTGAGAGAGATGTTTAGGACAAAATGAAAAACAAACAAAAGACCTTAGTTTGAAGAACCTGTAGAGACACATTAATTCCTAAAATTGCCCAAGGACTTTTTTTCCTTGGCGCTGGAAGTTACCACCAGTAGGGAAGGATTCCGGCATCTTCTTTTTGTTACCTTCTGTACTACAGAAGGTGAACCACTGGCAATTTCTTTGTTGCCATAAGAAGCCCCTCTAGGCCACTGATAATCACCAGGCTTTAAAAGCCAAACAACAGTGGTGCATTTCATTTTCCAGATACCTAAAGCTGAAGTCATTGCAGCGTTCAGCATCTTAGCAAAGAAACCGATATCTGAAGGAATAGAGACAGTATCAGAAAGGAGGAAGACCTGAGATCTCTGCCATTAATTCATTTGTGCAGCTGCAGCTGCCTTGAAATCATTTAATTTCACAAATGAGACCAGTTCTGTGAATGAAACACTTTATGAAAAATGTTGCCCTTTTTTGGTCCAGTCTATGGATAGCCTCAGGAAAGGCTCTTTGTCTTCAGTTTCCCATGGGAATAGTATTAATGCCATCTTTTCCCTCAGATAAATTCATGTTTTTGAGGTTTTAGAAGGCTGTGGCAGAAATTCAGCTGAGGTAGCACCTCTCCACCATTGCTGGGGCAGAAAACTTCAGGAAAGACACAGATGGCGATAGGTGAGAAGAGGGGTCATCCGTTGAACAAAGAGTGAAAAGTGCTGAGCAGCTGTCCTCTCCCCTAACCAGCACTCATCCTGCACCACGCATGCGGTGGGAATCTGCCGGAGAAAACAGTTCATGTTCCTGGGAGTAAAGACAATCTCACAATGTGTAAACCCAGGAGGAGCTTGCGTGATCCAGGCCTGCTAATGTGCTTCCAAGTAAGCAATCTCCTTCTAACCCACTTATCTTTAAGTGGTATGTAATATTCATCATGGAGAGTAGCCATGGACTTGAAGTGGATGAACCTTTGTAGCATCTCTACAACATACTTTTTAAAGGGCACATAAACATGTAACCACTTGAAGAACCAAAGTCCTTTTACAAGTAAAGAAAGTGCTTTAAATACAGCTGGAAGCTCGCTATTTTTTTTTTTTTTAAAAAAAAGCAGTGATATTGGTTTCCATGTCCTTTGAAATGAATGAAATGTGGAAAACCTGATATTGCTGTTCAAATGCATCGTCTTTTTTCCCATTTCCTACCTTAACCCTATGGAGCAGGTTGGCCAAGGTTTTCTGCATTTGGTGGAGGACCTCTTGGATGTCTCTGAGACCAGGCTTTGCAAGTTCTCATGCTGAAGAAGCAGAGATGCTGATTCATTGGCCAAGATCTTTCTGCTCTTCTTTGAGCCCAAATATTAACTAGCTAGTGAAGCTGCAAAGTTGGTAAACTGAAAATTGTCAAAGGAGAAACAATCAAGCTAAAATAGTCATAGATGCTCAACTTTCACTTTGCAGTGTCAGTGTTTCGTTCCCTAGTTATCATCTCATTGTTGTGGATTTTCCTAAAGCAAACAGGCCCTAAAATTCTACTTCAGTGACACCTTTCCTTCCAGAAAGCAAATTGTTAAGAAATTAATCTGTATGTCATTTTGTCGTGGTATGTTGTCTATAATTGAAAAATCTCCTTGGCGAAATCAGTTTATTTTTCAAGCTATCTTCATGATTTTTAGCTAGTTTTTGTTACCAATGACAATGCAGCACAGACATTTAACTGCCAGCATTTTCTTTAAAAAAAGACAATCACTTTACACCATTAATGGGTTGAAGGCAGATTCCATACCCTTTGCATGGATGACACTGGGGTAGTCTGGCTAATGGCACGGGATTTGAAGGGGCACCTCCAGCTGGTTTACGTGCTTTTTAAATCTGCTCTTGTTAAAAGTCAGTGTCATGGAAAAATGAGAAAAATAAACAGTAAAATACGGTTATTACTTCTGCTGTTCTTCTCTTAAACATATGACATCAAAGTAAGGGGAAGTAGGAAGTGCCCCACATTAGTCAATCTTGTAGCTCAACAAAAAGCTTTATTGCGATAGAAAAGCTGCAAACTTCCTTTAACCACAATGTGATTTGCTAAATGCTTGTGCTCTTACCACATACAAATGAATGCTATTGCAAAAGGTAGGACAGAAATTCTGAAAGATGGATATCCTGTTTCACTTCGGGCAAGGAAATACATGCTCATATAAGAAAATGAAAGCAAATTATGTGGTAATGGATTCTGCAACTAGTTCAAGAAAGCAATAGTGAATTAAAACCACAAGTTAGCCTAGAAAAAAAAAGTCTCTGCCTGGTGTTTTGTTTTTGTTAAGATGTCTTATTCTAAAAGGCTTTTTAAAAACATGCAGTATCTTATCCCATACCTAATCGCTGATCGGTTATACTGATTTGCCAGACTACTCTAGCTGTCTCTAAGACTCTCCTACTTGGATTTGTTTCTAAGAACTTTCACTGTCCTAAACTTTATGCCTTTTTGATTCTCTGAAACACTTGATGACCAAACTTTGCTTTAAAGTGCTTTTTCCTCTATTTTGAACAATGGCATGATCCATTGAAAGAAGTTTTCTAGTGTGGTGAAAACAGGACTTTTTCAATTGCCCTTCTGAGACATGATTTTGATGGATCAGCCTTTGTTAGAGGAACAGTCTCTGCCTGCATCAGTGCAAAAATGGTACCCGGTGTGTGGATGTGAAGCATGTGCAGGTACTGGAGACAGTGTGTGCTGGTACTAAAGACAGTGTGTGCTGGTACCGAAGACATTTCTCTGTGCGGTAAATTCACGATGCTAGGCCCCTCTTCCCCTGCTGTTTCTGATGCCTGACCTGCATTGTGTGCGTGCTATGTCTACATTGCCCGCACAGAGCTTTTGCAGGACCTCTTTCTGGTGCCCTTGCACTGGTTGAGCGCTGCTGCTACGGGACCACAACACCAGCAGAGATGCAGAATGGCCACCACCAGTGCAAAAACTCTATTTTCCAGATCTTTTCTGATCAGATTTAGAATTTCATGCTAACAGTGGCCCGTGCTGGTCTGCCTTGCTGCTTGTACTCTTAAAGTTGCACCAAAGCTCATACAGTGACCAAGTCTACAATAGAAAAAAGTGTTTACATACCAATTAGAAGGAAACTGAACATTGTTTGAAAACATAGAGCTAATAATGGCTGTTCAGAGTATCTACCTATGGTAGATAGATATCTGTAAGAAAGAAAATTGTTCACTGTTGATACAGACATAAAATTAGACTATGTTAACCAGTGACTTTAGCATCCAGGACTGTGGAATATAATCTTAAATTTAGTTCTTCTGCACTAAATGTCTATTGGAGCTCTGGAATGTCTGCTTCTCTGGAAGAAGCAGAATAGTGTCATCAGCAAACATCGCTACTTCAGTGGTCAGCCTTTTTCAGCCAATATGGGAATATATTAGACAGTACAGGCTCTAACATGAGTCTGTGGGATTCAGTTAGTGATTTTCTTCCACAGTGAAAAAGACTCTTTATTCTTATCTGTATTTTTTTATCTTTTAATCATTGCTTAGCCATGCAAAGTCCTTCACTCTTATCCCATGGAAACTTTTTTCCCTTAAAAGCCAAATGCTTTTGTCAAATGCTCTTTGGAGATCTGAGTGGACTTTGTCAGCTGGATCCACCTAGTTAGTCTACATGCTTGCAGACTTCTTCAAAGAACTCCGGTAGATTTGTGGAAAAGCTTTGTTGAGTCTTTTTCAGTACATCATATGCCTTTGTTTTCAACCATTTACTCAACATAGTTTTTTCTTCCAGTTTCCCTGAAATGTGAGTGCTGGGCCTTAGCCTAACATAGCTCCAAGGACTGTGGCTTTGAGGGAGCAGTTATGAACCATAGTATATACACATATGTACTACTATGTACGTATATATACATGCTAAAAAGTGTATTTCTATATATTTTTTATATAAAGCATATAACATGACAACTATATATTGTATGTTATTATATTATTATAAATGATGTGTTATAATAATTTACATATATAAATATATGTATTTTAACAAACCATTTCCCCTTCCTACTGTAACCGCATATCCTGCAGTGGCAAGGATGGTTTCAGGGAGTGACATGAATGGCATTTTTATGAAACTTTTCATGGAATTATGAAATTGGTACTGGAATAATTTTAATTTGGGGATTTCCCTAAACATCAGAGAACAACAACAGCCTACATCAGATCTCAATAAAACCCACTGAAAAATTTGCATACTGTTGTAGGGGAAGGAATAGTACGGTGCAACAAGTATGACTCCAATGGCACTTCCATCATCACAATTTCATTTTTTCCACGACTCATTAAAAAAAAACAAAGGGCCACTTTTTAACCACACTACTTTTAAACTTTCATGGAGTTGAAGTAGCTGATCGCTCCAGAGAGTAGCAAGAGAAAGGCCTGTGTGTAAGGTGTGTTGTGGCATTGATGAGGGGCACAGGTGGATCACACAGCACATCAACCCTTCCTGGCTAGCACATGTCCCCAGCAGTCATGGTATCTGACCAGAGTCAATCAAGCTGCAGAGACCTCCAGTTTTTGTTGGAGCTGGTGCCAGCACAGTGCCTGTCCCCAGATCACAGCAGAAACCAAAGGGACTGGCCTGTTTGTTGTTGTCCCATAATATTAAGGACAAGCATAGTTGTCAGAAGGATCCAAGGCTACCGACTTGGTGAGGAAGAACATTTTGATACTAAAACTGCTCTTATTAGTAGGCACAAGCGTCTGTCTAGGAATCAAACATTCAGCCACAGTGCTGAGCCTCACTTGAGTCATGTTTGAGCTTTGCAGGAAATGGTGTGCATGTGTTCCATTTTAGATATAGCCTGATTATTTTTGTTCTGCAAAGTACTGTATGCAGGAAACACTATATTTTGATAAGTTCCTCATTTGAAAAACTAAGTATGACTTTATTTTCAATCCATTGCAATTTCCCCCTTTTGTTTTTTAAATCATTTGCCACTTTGGTATATTTTGCCTTTCACATTTATGACCTGCATATAAAGGAAGTATCACCTGAACGTAAAAGAAGTATTATGCAGAGGAACCTATGTTTTCTGTGGTTTAGGGGACATTGAAGCCATTACATAAGAACTTATACTCTACGCTTTGCAAAGTGTTGTGGCTTGTGAAGGAAAATATGTCATCACATTTAAGGAGTTGAGAAATGTTGGTACATGAATAAGAAAAATAGTGTCTAGACATTACTTGTTTTTTCTCAGTGCAGTTAACCATTAACATAATTTATTGAGTTTTATTTAATGACCGAAGATCCCATTCCTTTAGCAAAGAGGCCATCCAATTTCAATGCCCAGATACACACTTTACAGATGCACTTCTTGCCTTCTTTTTTAACAAGTGGCCCTACTAAAGCTGCTGCAAGTCTAATGTGGATCTGCATTGGCACTAGAAGAATAAGTTAACTGATTTAATGTATTGTTTATCTCCATCTGTTATGGGTGTGGGGTGCATTGGTAAGAATTAGAAGAGGACCTGGGAAAAGCATCAGGACTTAGCGCAAAGCTGTGCACGACAAAGAGGAATTCTGCACTGGGGGGGTCCCCATTGGGCTCATTCCAATGAGTGACTCCTTTGCCCAGCAGTGGACCCCAAAGGAACTATCCTCTCTGTTACTCCAAAAATATTCCCACTGAACTGCACTCCTGTAACAACCTATTGTCTTCACTTGACAAAATGTCGTGGTTTAACCCCAGCCAGCAGCTAGGATCATGCAGTCGCTCACTGCCTCTCCCCTTCCTCCACCCCCAGTAGGGTAGCAGAAGAGAGAGAAAAGGAGAGGGAAAAAACCCTTGTGGGTTGAGATAAAAACAGTTTAATAGAAAAGTAATAGAAGAAGATGATGATGATGATGATGATGATAATAATAATAATGGTAAAAGAATATACAGAATAAAGTGATAGAACACAAGTTGCTCTCACCATGTGATGATGGGTTGCCCAGCTCATCCCAACCAGCAATCATGGATTCCTGACCCCCAGCCAACCCCGATTTATATATTAAGCATGACATCTATGTTATGGACTATTCTTCTGGCCAGTTTGTCCTGTCTATGCTCCCTCTCAGCTCCTATGTGAAGCTGAAAAGGTCCTAGACTAATGTAAACATTACTTACCAAGAACTAAAACAATATGTGTTATCAACGTTATTCTCAGACTAAATCCAGAACACAGCAGCTACTAGAAAGAAAATTAACTGTATTCCAGCTGAAACCAGGACACAAAATATTTAAGGCTAATTCATACATTTCATTGAAAGAGAGACTATGCTTTCCTTGTGCCTAGCTGTATTGGACTGAAAGAAGAACATCCGGATGCTACACACACTATGTGAAACCCAAGGTGTCAGCACTGACACTTCCCACAAGCTTGCTTCCTGGCCCAAGCCAACCATGCCTCCCTCTCTGCTCTGCTGCTCAGATAAATACGATAAAAAGAAAACTGGCAGAAGTAGTTTACTGCTTTAAACAAGAAATAAAACCTCACAGGACCTTCAAGGGGAAACACAGAAACAGCTATGCTGCAAGACCAGGATGCCTCATTTAATCCAGTCTATGACTGTATATATCTAGTAAAATTGTCTGGGATGGTCTATGGAAGCTGGCCTAGACAAAGTAGGTGGAGTCTTTCAATGTGGTTATTTTGTACAAAGGAAACACTGTGCCTTGAAAAGGTTCTTGAGACCCAGAGCTTGGGATCTTGCCCTTCCCTTATCCCCAGAACCAGACATCTCATCAGAGGAGGTCAGGTTAGTCAGCCATGATTTGCCTGTGAACAATCTATGCTGATGGCTCTCAACCATCTTCATGGTCTCCATGTAGCTGGACGTGATTTCCAGGAGGATTTGTTCCACAACCTTCCCCGGACCTAAGACAAAGCTGATTGGCCTGCATTTCTCTGGGTTGTCCTTCTTGAAGATAGCTGCGATGGTTGAACTTGATGATCTTAAAGGT